>OY728161.1:2104453761-2104992492 GCA_963277665.1 Viscum album | reverse complement strand
CACCCCCTTGGACAAACAACACCCCCTCCCCCACCTGGACAGCCCACCCCCCACCCCCCTTGGACAGCCCACCCCCCCCCCCCTTAACAGCCCACACCCCCCTTGACAGCCCACACCCCCCACCACCCTAGACAACCAACACCCCCCCTCCCCCACCTGGACAGCCCACCCCCCTTGGACAGCCCCCCCCCCCTGATAGCCCACACCCCCTCCCCCACATGGATAGCTCACCCACCACCACCCCTGGACAACCCACCCCCTCCCTGGATAGCCCACACCCCCTCCCCTGCAACCCCCTACCCCCCCCCCCCTGATATCCCCCCTAGAGACCCCCCCCCCCACCTGGACACCCCCCCCCCACACTGGACACCCCCCCCAACACACACCTTGGACAGCCCATACCCCCCTCCCCCACCTGGATAGCCCCCACCCAGGACAGACCACCCCCTCCCTGGACAGCCCACACCCCCTCCCTGGACAGCCCACACCCCCCTCCCCTGTATCCCCCCCCCCACCTGGACATCCCCCCACCTGGAAAGCCACCCCCCCCCCACCCCCCCCCCCCCACCCCCCCACCCCCACACACACACACACCTGGACAGCACACCCCCCTCCCTAGACACCCCACACCCCCTCCCCAACCTAGACACCCAACCCTGACCCCCTGGACAACCCACAACCCTCCTTGGGGCAGTTCATACCCCCCTCCCCCACACCCCTATAGCCCCCCAACCCCCCTACAGCCCCCCCTACCCCCTAGACAACCCACCCCCCACCTGGACAGCCCCCCACACCTGGAAAACCCCCTTACCCCTCCTACAGCCCCCCTTAGGGTTTTTTTATATTAAATCATTTTATTCATTAAAAAATCCAAACTATCATGCATTATCCATTTCACTAAACAAAAAACATAAAGCCCCACTAAAAAAATACATAAAACCCCACTAAACAAAAAACATAAAACAAAAAATAAAAAAAACATAAAACAAACCCTTTACCCCTTGCACTTAACAAACCCCACTAAACATAACATTTATGATGTATGAAGTGTAGAACAAAAAAAACATAAAACAAACAAAGGGTTCAGTACTCCAACATCAATAACTCTAATTTAGCTGAAATAAAAACATCAAACATAAAATAAAAATATAAAGAACACTAAAACTAAGGTAACACTTACTAATTTAAAGTGTAGAAATAAAAATTTGTTTGATTAAAGAAGAATCTTCATCTATAAGGTGTTTCGCGGCCAAGAATACGTTGGGAGGAGGTATGGATTAGGTCTGAAATCGGACCTACTAGGAGCTAGGGTGCTAGTTATTTGGGGGAAAACATTCCCAAGGGGTTTTAAAAACTATTGGGAAAACTTCCCTTTACCAACGGTTTATTAAAACCGTTGGTATACCTTAGAGAAAATAGATTTTTTCCAATGGTTTTAGAAAACTGTTGGGAAATCTTAGTAATATATACACATTGCCAACGGTTTATTCAAACCATTGAAAATTTTTTCTTCTTTTACACTATAGCAACGATTTCCTCAAACCGTTGCTATAGTACTGTTGGGAAAACACCAAGTTCCAGTAGTGATCTTTGATTTCTTCAAGAGATGGATCAAGTTCTATAATGTTGATAGAGAGTCTACAATGTTTGTTAGTGAGCAAGACCCTCAGATGGGATAGAGATGTGTTCCATACTTATCTTTATTTTTGGTTGAGTTGATACTGATTTCATCATAGGTATAACCAATGGTGTTTCCTAGGGTTATAGAAGAGTAACTTAATCTATTTATTGAGAAGGTTTTAGTGTTTCCCCCTCCATGAGAGATTGAGTTTGGGATTGAGATACAATTAAATGTTTTTAAAATATCAATGTCTCTATATAGGATGGAGCCTTATGATTTTAGAGATCTACAAGTATATCTTGATGATCTATTGTAGAAAAATTTTGTTTGGCCGAGTGTGTCACATTGGGGTGAACCAGTTTTGTTTGTGAATAAGTCTGATTTCTTCGTATCAATTGACCTCACTTGAATTGTGTGATAATAAGGAACTTATATCATCTTATATGTATTGATGAATTATTATATCATCTAAAAGGATCGAGTTGGTTCTTGAATATTGATCTATATTCAAGATTTCATCATATGAAGGTAAAGTATTGGGATGTTTTGAAGACTGATTTATGATTTCATCATGGGAATTATGATTTTGGTATGATGTTGTTCAGTGTGAAGAATTATCCATCTATGATTATTGGTTTTTTGAATTCAGTGTTTATATATTTTTTGGATTAGTTCATGGTGGTTTTTATCAATGACATCCTCATATACTCTGCATCTAAGGAAGATAATCTAGAAAACCTAAGTTCCATTTTGGGAGTTTTTCATCATCATCAGTTGTTTAGAAAGTTGTGAAAGTGTGAGTTCTAGGCTTGTGAAGTTCATTTCTTGCGGAATTTCATATACCGTCAAGGAGTAGTGGTGGACCATTTTAAGATAGAGGTAGTTTTTTCTTAGGAATCCCCAAATATTATTATGGAGGAGAAGAGTTTCCTTGGTCTTACAGGCTATTATAGGAGGTTCGTAGTAGATTTTTCTTGGGTTATGACTCCTCTTAACAGCCTTGACCAGAAAGGATCAGGCATTCTTTTTGGATTTCCTAGTGTTAATAAGATTTTGAGTACCTGAAGGAGAAGTTGGTATGCGATATATTCCTTTTTTTCAGTAGAGGGAGTTCAGTTTGAGGTTTGAGTTGATGCTTCATGTCTTAATTTGGGATGTATTCTGATTTTGTAGAGATTAGTTATTTCTTATGGGTTTTATCAATTACATCCCCATGAGATTAACTACTCCACCCATGATATCTATTTAGAGTCAATTATGTTTTCTTTAAATTTGTGGTGACATTACCTCATTAGAGAGTGTTTTAGATTTTTACCAATCATAAGAGCCTGAGGTATATATTCTCCCGATATGACTTGAACTTGCAGTAGTGACGGTGGATAGAATTATTGCACGATTACTACTTCACGATTTCATATACACCAATAAATGGAAATTTTTTAGCTAATGCACTGAGTATGAATTCATTTAATGATTTTATGCATGAATCAAGAGATTCCTAAAGAATGGTGGAAGATATATTAGAGATGCATCTAGATATGGGAGAGGTTGGTGTTAGAGTTTTTCTTTTACAAATTATAGTGTAGTTATATTTGGTGTAGTGGGTGGAGGATTCCTAGATGGGTGACTCTAAGGAGGAATTCTAGAGAGACTGGGTTTTGATTAGTGATGACTCTAATGGTTTCTCAAAGGATAAAAAACATTAGGTGTTGTTATAGGGGAGTCTTTGTGTCCCTTTGATGATTTTAAAGGAGGTTCTTTGTGATTTACATAGCTCACCCTTGGAGGTACTTCCTGGTGTGAAATATGTATCGAGCTCTAGAAGGTTATTTTTTGTTTCCTAGGTTGAAGCATTCATTTATAGAGTCTGTGTCTCAATGTTTGGTGTATCGAAAGGTGAAGGTCAAGAACCATGTTCCCAGTGGTTTTCTCCATCCATTAAATATTCCTCAATGGAAGTGAGTATAAATCTCAATGAACTTAATCACCAGTTTACCCCAATATTAGTGAGGTTTTGATGCTATTTGGGTGATAGTGGATCATTTTATGAACTTATCCCACTTTATATTAATCAAGGAGTTGATTTCAGTGGAGGTTTTGTGGAGGAAGTACCTAGAGGAGGTGGTGAGACTCCAATAAGTCTTGAGGATGATCATCTCTGATCATGATTCTAATTTTACCTCCAGGGTATAGAGAAGTCATAAAAATGATTTTGGAACTTATTTATGCCTTATATCCACTTTTCATCCACAAATGGACAGTCAAATAGAGTGGACTATCTAGACTCTTATAGACATGTTTCATCCTTGTTCCCTATATTTTTGAGGTTTATAGATGAGGCACCTTTCCTTGGTTGAGTTTTCTTACAATGATATTTTTTACTCTACCATTGGTATAGTTATATTTTAGGATTTCAATGGGTGAACTTTCCATTCTCTATTGTGTTGTACTAGGGCCATAAAGTCAGCAATTCTCAATCCAAATCTAGTGCAATACACGACAGAGATGGTTTAGGTAATTCATGAGAGGATGAAGGTAGTGTAGGATCATTATAATTGCTATAAATATAATAGGAGGAGACTTCTAGAATATGATATTGGAGATCATGTGTTGTTGAATGTGACTCCTCATCATGGTTAGTGAAATTTTGGTCCTGGGAGAAATATTTTTCCCCTATTTTTTAGGCCTTTTAAGGTGTTGTCTTGTGTTGGATTCATGGCATATTGAATAGCACTTCCCCCATAGATGAGTTAGATACATGATTTTTTCACCTGTAATCTTTTTTTATATCATCTTAATGAATCACATTATTTATTGGGGAAATATTTACATTGACGATGATGCAACCTTGTAAGAGCAAATTGGGGAGATCCAGAACTTCTAGGGGATGGTGTTTTATGGGCATGTTATTCCCTCGGTTTGTGTCTTGTGGAGGCATAGTGGCATATAAAAGAGTACCTAGGAAAATGATTCTTATATACTTTCTTAGCACCCCAAGGTATTTTTGGTATATCTCTTATCTTTTAATTATACTCTTTTGTGGATGTTGACCATTTCTAGTTTATGATATGTTTTCCTCTTTTTGTTCTACTGATACCTTACCCTTGTTTAAGGGGTATCTCCATAAATAGAGTGTTTAGGGTTTTTTTGTTTCTATTTTTTGGATTTTCTATTGTTTATAATGAGTGGGTTTGTTGATCTATTATGATTGTGATATACTTGAGAGGTATCTCATGGGGTGGTTGTTCAGACAACTCATTCTCCCTTTTTTCTCTATAAGTTGAGTTATAGATTCACAAGAAGAATAAATGTTTGATAGGGATTTTATGTAAGATATTGGATACTATAATTCCATTTCTTTATTAGTTTTTGGTGTTGGAGTCACCCAAAAAAATTCCAATGAGTTTTGAGGGTTAATGAGGAAAGGTGGTGCAACTTCCATTTTTGGCATGGTTGTAGTGTGGAGTTTTGAGTTATGCCACAAGCTCGGATACTGAAGCATAGATATTTGGTTATAGAATAGGGTCCCAATAGGAGGGTTCTTGAAGATACTACCTTTTGGTTATTATTTTTAATGAGGTATATTCTTGCGTCATAGGCCCTTCCTCGGTGTTGAGCATTGTGGCATGGAGCAAGGAAGCTACAGCGTTAGAATTTTGGGCAGTTCTTCCAAATAGAGAGTGGTTGTGCTATGAGGTGTAGGCTTCTTTTATTCCATATACTATATATATAGGATCTAATCCATATATATAACCATTTTACTTAGATGTTATTTGACCAAGGGGATACAACATTGTCTTCTTCCTTGCATCATAGTATACATTATGTTAGGTGGTTCTACAGCATGGTCCAGGAGGTTATACCTTGATCTTATAAATATCAGTCTGCCTGTAAATACCCTAGATGCCCTCAATAAAACTTTTATAAAACTCCTTCCTCTCAAACCCTAGGAGCATTAGAGTACTTTTTAAAGTTTTGGAATCCCACTTTTGATTGGAACCAATCCCCTACTTCCCGAGTTCAATCTGTGGTGATCCAAGGTGAGTTATACCTACTTATTCTAGTTGTTTCTCACCATTTTTTATTTTTTCCTATCATTAATTCTTTCCATAATATGAAGGATGATCTATAACATTATAATGGAGTTTTATTTTTCATTTTTCAGTGCTTTAATGAAATAAAATCCTTAGGAGATCGTAATTTCCTTGTAGGAAATGTGATCAAAGATCTGTAATGGATTTTTGTTTTTGCTTAAAGAATGTTGAAATTTTTAGGTAGGGGGTTCATTTTTTCTCCATTATTTTACATAAAATTATAAATTTACCATGATTTATTTTATTTGGGTGGTAGTGGGATTAACCTAATAAATCATAAACCAAATAAAATAAAAAATTGTTTATGGTTAGTGATCACGTCTATCTTCCACCAAAATAAAGGTTTTCCTCATGTTTTACTAGATAGTGTGTTATCTATGTTATATTGTTTAGAATGTTTCTTATGCTTGTTTTATCATGTTGTTCTTAATCAAATTGGTAAATAACATAAATCTGGTAATTGGTTTTTTGGATAAATAATTAAAGATTCATGTCTAATGAAACTGTTGTTCTTATAATTTGAGGTAAATCAAATTTATGCTTAGTGGATGATTAATTTAAAGTTTTCATTCCATGATTTAATGAAAATTAATAAATAACTTGAAGATGGGAATCTTGTTTATGAGACTAGTAAATAAAAGCATTTTAATGATTTTTTCTTGATTAATTTTTGATGAAAATATAATATTATACTAGGAATCATGTTTAAATAACTTGATAGCTTATGAAAGATAATTAATTAGGTTACTCATAGGTTTAACCTCTAATAAATGAATCAATTAATTAAATATGTAATAGGAAATAGTTTTTTTATAAAGATAAATTCCTAGGTATGAGAGTTCCTATTATTTAGAAATATTGGATGCCTTATTTTGGGGTAGTGAGAGCCCTTTTTCATGTGAAGGTTGAGTGCATTTTTCTAGGGCTAAGATTCCATGATGAAAATGTTTGTTGTTTACTGCCTTCTCTATGATCTAGATGTGAGCCTTGCTATGTAAGGTGATGTAATAGGATATGGGCAAGGAGGCCCAATGTTGTGGCATCAATTTAAGCCTGTGATAGAGTGATTCGTGGTTATATGCATGATGGTTTTGGGGATGTCATTGGGATTACAGAACCTAATGGAACTAGGCTTACCCATTGTGACATTTAAATCTCGGATGCTTTCTTGTTGAATCTATTTAAAGTGTTAGAATTCTAGGTTGCTTGTTTATCTTTATTCTTTTCCCCACTGCTTGAGGCAATTGGATGTTCTTGGTTATTCAACTCTTGATGGTAGCTTAGGATGTTTCCTAGAGTACTTATAATTATGGAATGATAATGATAATGATTAAATAAATTTTTAACCCATGGGGTTGATGCTTACTGGAATGAAATTCTATTAATATTGAGAAACTGTAGACTCGGTTGGATTATTCCTAGAGGGAATAGATGTGGATTTAATGGTTAATGTAATATAATTGGATTAATTTTAATTAATATATAATGAATTAATTTAAAAATGGATAACTATAAAAATTATAGAAGTTATTTAATATAGTTCTATCAATGCATGTGTGCTTATAAGATATATAGTCCTTAACAGTAGTAGTCGGGTATCCAAGTGGTGATAGTTGTAGTTGATCTTAAGATTAGTTTTATTTCCATAATCTGGTTTTAAGCTATATTATATATTTCATATTCTATTATTTCATATACTACCACACCCATATCTGTGATACCCTGAAATTCTAAAGTAAGAACCTTGTATTTGATAGCGTGTATGACACGCAACACCAAGTGCATAAGGGAATATAATATTTAGAGACATTATAATATATTTAATATTTAAAATAGATTCAATATATTCTATATATTTTAATGCATGAAACACCAATTTATCATACATTATACACAAGAGTGACCTTCTTCGATGACTTTTGTTACACACAAGAACATGTTTTATCAAACAATAATATATTATTAAAATATAATAAGAGATAAACTAGCTGTTAAATTAGTATTTATGAATAGTAATGACTAACTTATAAAAATTATGGTTTAAATAAATATAAAATGAAATCACTAGTTACAAATTTATTATAAATGAATATAAGAACTAATTGAATATAAAAAGAATATTTTTATAGAAATCTATTTTTATGATCACAAAGGTGTTTTACTCTAAAAAATAAAATTAAATAAAATTAATAAGTGATATTAATTTAATATATATATATAATATTCAATAAAATATTTTTTACATTCAACCAAAAGTTTTGATAATCATAAGATAAGAATAAACCCAATTTTACACATAAAAACCTATATTTTTATTAAGCCATTTCTACCACCTTTTAATGGAGACCCCATTTTAAATCCAATTTTTTACCCTTATATAGAATATATATGTAAAAATAAACTTTATATTTTAAATATAAACATAAAAATTATTTTAGGTTAAATTTTTGGTAATTTTCTGTGACGTTTCATTTTTTTAATGAATAGCGAAAAATATTGAATTTTAATTCAAAATTGATTTTTCATATAATTTATTTATAATGTTGAATTATATTTTAAATTGGTTTTAAAGTTTAATTAGATAATATTTTTAACAATTAATCCAATTTATTTCATTTAAATCAATTTTACTTTGAAATTGACTAAAAAACATAGCAAACTTTTGGATGTTTTTACCTTATAAACTTGCATTATCGTCCCGTCTGTGGGATTAAATTTAAATTAATTTCTACCACTTCTATGATTTGAATTTGGAAAAATAGATTCCATATTTTTAATCATAATAATTTATAATTTATAATAATTTAAACTTAGTTTTTGACCAAAACTATTAATGAAAGTAATTAAAATTAATTACAATGGTTAAGGTAAAATTAAGCTTAATAATAGACTAAACATTAATCTTATGGGTCCAAATGACCTATAAACTTGTCCAAAATCCATTTTATGGTCATATTTATATCCTATCATACCTTTTATCGAATTGGGTCCATTATTGGATCCACTTTCTATGTGAAAAATATGTATGGAATTTCTTTATCAAAATATTACAGGAGTGGCACTCCTCCTCCGCTATAAAAAGGCCTCCTATCCTCCCACTTTCTCGCACTTATCAAGTCATTTTTTATCGACCAATATCTAAAAATATATATTATAAACATACCTCACATAAACTTATAATCCTAACCTTGTTCATAAATCCAACCAAAGAATCCTTTTGGTACAAACAAATACAAGTTACCTGATTAAGAGGTAACATTTTTCCTTAACCTCTTTAGTTTTATTTACATTATACACCCCCTCAACTCTTATTATTAAATGTTTATATAAAAACTATAGTATAATAAATATACTAGGATGTTATTATTCTATGGTCTCTACCTGCACTTATACAAACCTCCATCTAATGGATAATGAACATACTATTTATGTGTACGACAAACTACAATCTCACGAAATGATGATTGTTCATTTTTCATTTACCACCTCTCATGGTGTCCATTATGATGTAAACTATATTTATATATGATATTTATTATTTATTTAATCTTATTTAATTATTTTTACAATTCATACCATTATACTTTTCATTTTTGGTAAATACGATAACACTACGGGAAAAATGGGTATTTGCGACGGGTTATTTGCGACGGGGATAAATCCCGTCGCAAATAGCTCCGTTAGAAAGTTATTTGCGACGGGATCGCTTTCCCCGTCGCAAAAGGACTGGCGCGCTTTGCGCGCCAAATCGCGGGAAAGTTATTTGCGACGAGCGGTTACTGCCCGTCGCAAATAACCGGCGGCGGTAAAAGATATTTGCGACGGGAATATACCCCCGTCACAAATAGTATGTCGGCAGGTTATTATTTGCGACGGGTCCCGTCGCAAATAACTATTTAACCGTTGAGGATAATAAATGCGGGCTAAGGTATTTGCGACGGGTACCGTCGCAAATAATACTATTTGCGACAGGTATCCCATCGCAAATACACCCGTCGCAAATAATCTATCCTATAAATACCCCCCCATCCGTTTTTTTTCATTCATTCTCAAACTCCATCTTCTACTTCTCTCAAAACTCTATTTTTAGAGTTTAGCGTTTCTTAAGTTTAATTTTTTTTCCCGGAGTTGATATTGAAGTTTTCAACAACGATCAGAGATCAACCTCAGATCAATTTTAAAGGTATTAATGTTCATTTTAATTTAATATTTACTTTAAATTTTTATTAGTTTCAATTATTCTTAATTATTTTTAATTTAATTATGTTTAGATTGTTTTGTTACTTAATAAATTTAAATTATTAGTATTCATTGTTCATAGTTAATGGTAATTAGGAATAATTAGTAATAATTACCAATAATTAAGAATAAATACTAATAATTAGTAATAAATACCAATAATTAGGAATAATTAGTAATAATTACCAATAATTACCAATAATTAGTAATAATTAGTAATAATTACTAATAATTACTAATAATTAGTAATAATTACCAATAATTAGTAATAATTTCTAATAATTACCAATAATTAGTAATAATTAGTAATAATTACTAATAACTAGCAATAATTCGTAATAATTAGTAATAATTACCAATATTTAGTACTAAATAGTAATAATAAGTAATAATTACCAATAATTAGGAATAATTAGTAATAATTACCAATAATTACCAATAATTAGTAATAATTAATAATAATTACCAATAATTAGCAATAATTAGAAATAATTACCAATAATTAGTAATAATTACAAATAATTACCAATAATTAGTAATAATTACCAATAATTATCCATAATTAGTAATAATTATCCATAATTAGTAATAATTAACAATAATTACCAATAATTACCAATAATTAGTAATAATTGGTAATAATTAGCAATAATTACCAATAATTAGTAATAATTCGAAATAATTACCAATAATTACCACTAATTAGTAATAATTAATAATAATTACCAATAATTAGTAATAATTAGTAATTATTACCAATAATTAGTAATAATTAGTAATAATTAGTAATAATTACCAATAATTAGTAATAATTACCAATAATTAGTAATAATTACCAATAATTAGTAATAATTACCAATAATTAGTAATAATTACCAATAATTAGTAATAATTAGTAATAATTAGTAATAATTAATAATAATTACCAATAATTAGTAATAATTAGTACTAATTAGTACTAATTAGTAATAATTAGTAATAATTAGTAATAATTACCAATAATTAGTAATAATTGCCAATAATTACCAATAATTAGTAATAATTAGTAATAATTACCAATAATTAGTAATAATTACCAATAATTAGTAATAATTACAATAATTAGTAATAATTACCAATAATTAGTAATAATTACCAATAATTAGTAATAATTACCAATAATTAGTAATAATTACCAATAATTAGTAATAATTAGGAATAATTAGTAATAATTAGGAATAATTACCAATAATTAGTAATAATTACCAATAATTACCAATAATTAGTAATAATTAGTAATAATTACCAATAATTAGTAATAATTACCAATAATTAGTAATAATTACCAATAATTAGTAATAATTACCAATAATTAGTAATAATTACCAATAATTACAAATAATTACCAATAATTACCAATAATTACCAATAATTAGTAATAATTACCAATAATTAGTAATAATTACCAATAATTAGGAATAATTACCAATAATTAGGAATAATTACCAATAATTAGGAATAATTACCAATAATTAGGAATAATTACCAATAATTAGTAATAATTACCAATAATTAGTAATAATTAGGAATAATTACCAATAATTAGGAATAATTACCAATAATTAGGAATAATTACCAATAATTAGGAATAATTACCAATAATTAGTAATAATTATCAATAATTAGTCATAATTACCAATAATTAGGAATAATTAGTAATAATTAGGAATAATTACCAATAATTAGTAATAATTACCAATAATTACCAATAATTAGTAATAATTAGTAATAATTACCAATAATTAGTAATAATTACCAATAATTAGTAATAATTACCAATAATTACCAATAATTAGTAATAATTAGTAATAATTACCAATAATTAGTAATAATTACCAATAATTAGTAATAATTACCAATAATTAGTAATAATTACCAATAATTAGTAATAATTACCAATAATTAGTAATAATTACCAATAATTAGTAATAATTACCAGTAATTACCAATAATTAGTAATATTTAGTAATAATTACCAATAATTAGTAATAATTACCAATAATTAGTAATAATTACCAATAATTAGTAATAATTACCAATAATTAGTAATAATTACCAATAATTAGTAATAATTATCAATAATTACCAATAATTACCAATATTTACCAATAATTACCAATATTTACCAATAATTAGGAATAATTACCAATAATTTGGAATAATTACCAATATTTAGGAATAATAACATTATTACATTATTTTTATATTTTATTATTAACATTAAAATAATATAATTTTCTATATTATATACAATTCTCTTTTCATTTGTGTGTTTTCTATCTCCACATGTAATATTTGCATTCTTTTTCAAAATTATCAACCTAATCGCCAATGGAGAGGTGAAAGTGAATGCAAATATTACATGTGGAGACAGAATGTTAAACACACAGATGAAAGGAGAATTTTATATAATATAGAAAATTATATTATTTTAATATTAATAATAAAATATACTAATAATGTAATAATGTTATTATTATATAATTAATATTTAAGAAAAAATTATATTAGTATTATTAAAATAATAAAAAATCAATATAATATTAAAATTATCAGTATTTGTAACATGTTTTGCTTTATTCTCAACATATTCAATCTTTGCTTGAGTGTTTTTTCTAACAAATTATTCAAAACCAGTAATGCTTTTATATTTTATAGAAAAATATGGAACAACGAGGTCATCAACAGTCATTATTAGATGACCGCATATGGACAAATCAACATAGAAATCCAAACGGTTCTAGTTTAAATCCAGTATATATAGAGGGTGTGGAGACTTTTTTATCAGTTGCGGCATCAAATCCAAAATTTGTTTCAGAAGGCAAAATAAAATGCCCTTGTAGAAAATGTGCATTGAGAACGTTTGACATGTTTGACAAAGTGGGGGGACATCTCTTGCGTTTTGGTTTTCAACCAGATTATGTTTTTTGGTATCAACACGGTGAATGCAGTTCCAGAGTAGGTGATACCAACTTGATTCCGGATCCATCCCAGTTTCAAGATTTAGTACATGATGTTGTAGGTTCATCTGTTCAATATACAGAAACTCCGGCTGATATAGATTCAAATCCTGAGTTGGCACCGTCTAAATTTTATGAGTTGTTGAGGTCTGCTGAGGATGCATTATATCCTGGCTGCAATATGAGAAAATTAGAAGCAGTTGCAAAATTTATGGCTATCAAATCAGATAACGGAATGTCAAACACCTGTTTTGACCAGATATTTTCTTTGCTTAAAACACTGTTACCCGAAGGAAATGTTTTGCCTAAAAATTACTATGAGAGTAAGAGGCTGGTTCGAAATTTGGGACTTACTTGTCAGAAGATTCATGCATGTTCAAATGACTGCATTTTATATTCAAGGGAAAATGAGTCATTGGATAGTTGTCCCACATGTGGGCAACTGAGATATAAAGAAGGGAAACATGGGAAGTCTAGTTTGATTCCTGTAAAACAGTTGAGATATTTTCCACTTACATCCAGACTTCAGAATTTATTCATGTCTAAGAATACAGCGACAATGATGTCATGGCATAAAGCGAATATTTCAACTGATAAAAGTTTGAATCATCTAGCCGATGGTGATTCATGGAAACATTTTGATAGAGTGCATCCATCCTTTGCTTTAGAATCTAGAAATGTTCGATTGGGCATTTCCACTGATGGTTTCTGTCCGTTCGGATCTTATGGTAGTCAATATTCATGTTGGCCTGTTTTTTTAACTCCGTACAATTTACCTCCATGGATGTTGAGGAAGGAGCCCTATATCTTTTTGACTTTACTAATTCCAGGACATCCGAAGAAAAATATTGATGTTTATTTGAAACCATTGATTGATGAATTAATTTTATTATGGAGTACTGGTGTCAGTACATATGATGTTGCTACGAAACAGAATTTTATACTGAGAGCAGCATTGATATGGACAATTAGTGACTTCCCGGCTTATGGGATATTATCTGGATGGAGTACACATGGTAAGAAATCATGTCCTTACTGTATGGGAGAGAACAAAGCATTTATGCTCATTCATGGAAAGAAACCTTGTTATTTTGACTGTCATCGCATATTTCTACCAGCTGATCATCCTTTTCGCAGAAACAGATCTCATTTCAGAAAAGGAACAATTGAAAGGGATGGACCTCCAAAAATTCTATCAGTTTCAGAGTTAAAATCAGTTGTATTTTCATTACCTCCCATCACTTTTGGTCCCACAATAAACAAACAGAAAATTTCTGGTTTTGGGAAAGAACGCAATTGGATTAAACGTAGCATATTTTGGGATTTTCCATATTAGTCTGATTTGTTGGTCCGCCACATGTTGGATGTCATGCATATTGAGAAGAACTGTTTTGATAATTTTTTTCATACAGTTTTGGATACGCCAGGAAAGAGCAAAGACAATGTAAATGCACATTTAGATCTTGCCCAAATTTGCAGGCGTCCAGAACTGGAACTGTTTGAGAATGTCAGAACAAAAAGGTTACTGAAACCAAAAGAAGCTTATACACTGTCTAAAGAAAACCGTTTATTATTTTGTTAGTGGATTGCAGATTTGAGACTTCCAGATGGTTGTGCTTCCAATTTGGGTAGATGTGTAAAGAATGGTCATATTACTGGATTAAAAAGTCATGATTGTCATGTTATAATGGAAAGACTTCTACCCATTGGATTAAGAGGTCTTTTGAATTCTGTGATTTGGGATTCCATAACAGACATGTCTCATTTTTTTCGGGAAATTTGTGCGGCTACAGCAGATTATGATGCTCTATGCAAACTTGAAGAAGATGTTGTTGTAATTATATGTAAACTGGAAAAAATATTTCCGCCGTCTTTCTTCGACTCAATGGAACATTTGATGTTACATTTTCCATATGAAACCAAATGTGGAGGTCCAGTACAGTTTCGATGGATGTACCCATTTGAAAGATACATGCAAAAATTGAAAAGAAAAGTACGTAACAAAGCATCTGTTGAAGGATCTATTACAGAAGCTTATTTGCAAGAGGAAATATCTTTTTTCTGCTCCCATTATTTTGAATCTGAGTATCCTTCAAAACACAACCGAATGGGATGGAATGAGAGGAATATTTATGAAATCGACAATCAATTATCTGTTTTCAACCAGCTAGAGATTGGTTTTGGTGGAGTTTATGAACTCTGGCTTTCGGATGATGAACATCACAGAGCTCATATGTATGTTCTGCTCAACTGTGAAGAGATGACATCAGTTGTACTGTAAGTGTTTATATCACTTATTCTATCATTTATGTTATAGTAAATAACTTTGTTTTTTATAGGTTGTATGATAATCATATCAAAAAACAAATTCCACAAATTACAGCAGCTGCTCTCGAAGAACACCGACAGAAAAATTTCTCTCAGTGGTTTCAAAAACCGGTAACATAATTTCTTTATCTTTTAGCAACTCATTCAATGTATAGTTTACTATATTGATAATTATTTCACAAATTTTCAGGTGTCTCGACATGCTGATAAAATTGACAAACGGCTATGTATATTGAGTAACCCACCTTCCAAACTTGTTAAAACTTATAATGCATATGTGGTGAATGGATTTCGATTTCACACGCATGCATATGGGGAATCAAAAAAAACAATGAACAGTGGAGTTATCTTGAGAGGATCTCATCATCGAGAAAATGAAGTTGACTTTTATGGAATACTTGATGAAATCATTGAACTCTGTTATCTTGGACAACATTACATAACCATATTCAAATGTCGGTGGTTGGATACAGAGAGAGGCGTGCGTGTTCATCCGACTCATGGAATCATCGATATTAAATGTAAAAGTGTTCTCGCAGTAAATGAATCATTCTTATTGGATCAACAGGCACATCAAGTTTATTACGCAAAGTACTGTGCTACATCAAGAGAGTTGACTTATTGGTGGAGTATAATAAAAATCAAAATTCAAGACAATTAGTTTAGTCAAAGTGAATGTGCTTTCACTGATGTGCAAAGAATTGAAGTTTTTCAAGAGAGTACTCAAAATCAATCTTTTTTACAAAGAGACATGAGTATCGATGACGACACCCCACATTTAAGAGTCGGTGATGATGATGATGTTAATGATGTCACATATGAATTTGAAATGGTAAGAGATGAAGCAACTAGAACTCAAATGGATATCGATGATGTTGAGGAGGAATATGAAGATAACATTGACATATATGAAGATGATGATGAAAATGAACACTGATAGAATTTCATGGTAGTTATATACAATAATAACTAATATATATGTATATATAATAGTAATTATCAATTATTTGCTAAAAACATTAACATTTTCTGTTTCAGATGGACGACGACACATTTCGTGAGTTGACGGATGATGACCTGCCTTTCGATGCGGATGAGTTGCTGGCAGATGACCCTCAGCCTGCAGGCGCTCCAGGGAGTACGCGGAGGGGGCGCGGTCTTGCACGATTGATGATTCTTGACCCCTTCCCCGAGCGACGTCCACGTCTTGGGTTTGATCGATGCACACGGAGGTGTAATAACCTGTGTGATAACCTGTGGATTTGACTAAGATTTCATTAATCTATTCACATAATAAATGTTTATTATTTTTACAGTTTTTCGCATATAGCAGTCGGACAGGGAAGTGCTATTTTGTGCAACTATTTCTCTCAGCCTTGGACCACGTGGGAGCAGATTCTCATTGATGTGCAGCAGGCCATGTTCGGCCATTGGTTTGTACGTACATAAATAAATAATTTTTATTTTGAAAATTATTTCATTTCTAACTTGATATTTTGATTTATTTGTAGGGTTTATGGTATCCGATCGAGGATACCATGCGTGACGTCATCCAAGAGGCATGGGAGGTGGCCATGCGTGATCGCTTTCGTCAGTTTTTGCACAATTTAAGAAAAGCTGCCACGAAGAAAGCAGGAGTGTTAGTTTTTGACGAGTCATGTAGAGTACACCGACCAGAGTACATTTCATCCCATGTATGGGATGGATTATGTGCGCACTGGTTGAGTGATGCCTTTCAGAGGAGATCATCGGTGGGGAGGAAGAATCGGAGGAGACAGGAGGTAACTCATCGAGCTGGGAGTTGTACTTTCACTACTCATAGACAGCATCTGGTACGTACATTATTTATAAATATTTTATATAACTATAAATATTAACAGTTTATTTTTTATTCTTATAGGCTGTCGAGCACCCCGATATTACGGAGTACGACGTATATCGGAGGATGTATAGTGATCCTGCTACTGGGGAGCTCAGATGTGATTGTCAGCGTCACATCGTGGTCAGTATTATTTGTTTTCAAGTTTAAAAATTAACTGCATATAATATATTCACAATTTTAATTTTAAATTACAACTACAAGAGTCATATGAGGCCGTAGCGTCACAGACCCGGCCTGAGAGTCAGGCCGAGTCATCAGATCAGACCACTGGACGTCAGTTTGATGAGGCAGCATGGATGCAGGCCACCCAGTATGCCTTTGAGAAGGGTTGGGTAGTTGGTATCAGCTCTTGACTGACTCCCAGAGATTATTATGGCAGTGTTGCGATGTCGGCGTCCAGCTCGAGAGGAGCTCGTGCATCTTCTTCTGCTACACAGTATGAGGATCAGTTGCGATCTCAGACTGCACTGATAGAGAGTCTCTGACAGGAGCAGGATCAGATGCGTCAGCAGCAGCAGCAGCATGAGGAGGAGCGTCGACGCCAACAGCAGCTGTACGAGGAGCAGATGAGTCGGTGGCAGCAGCAGCATCAGGAGCAGATGGAGTACATGCGGCGACTCACTCATGCTTTAGGGATGGAGTTTCCTCCACCAGCAACTGCAGATCCCCCCCTCCCCCCTCCCCCCCCCCTCCTTCAGATTAGAGTTTGTTTTTATGTTATAAAGTTTGTTAAATCAAAATATGAATTTTTTTTCTATTCGTAGTTTCTGTCTCATTATAAAATATTAATAATATTATATTTTGAAATAACAATATTAATATGAATAATAATATTATTTATATTTTATAATATTAAATTTTATATATATATTAAAATTTTATAATATTATAATTTAATTATATTTTTTTGTAATATTAGAATTATTTTAATATTTGAATGTAAAATAATTCTATTATTTTTATATTAATTAAAATAACTTATTAATATTTTTTTTATTTATGAATTATAATTCTAATATTATTATATTAATTAAAATCATTTATTAATATTCTATTATTTTTTATTTTTGAATTATAATTCTATTATTATTATATTAATTAAAATAATTTATTAATATTTTTTATTTTTGAATTATAATTGGATTATTATTATATTAATTAAAATAATTTATTAATAAATTATTTTTTTTATTTTTTTATAGTATTTGCGACGGGATACTATGCCCGTCGCAAATAGTATTATTAATATATTTATTAAAATAATTTATTAATTTTTTTTAATTTTTTTTTAAAAACTAATTGCGATGCGCCCGTCGCAATTACTAATTGCGACGGGCCCGTCGCAATTATGATTTTTAAAAGTCTTCACAAATATACAGACTAATATTTGCGACGGGAAGAATCTCCGTCGCAAATAATACCTTTAGCGACGGACCCGTCGCAAAAAATTGTTGTTGCGACGCCGTTTTCCGCGACGGGCTATTTGCGACGGGACCCCGTCACAAAAGCCTATTAGCGATGGGATCCCGACGCAAATGACCCGTTGCAAATGCCATTATTTCCAGTAGTGCAACATCGTTTGTGGAAGTATGGACTACCGCCCCTTCAAAGTGATGTGATTTGTTTGCACTATACAAAAAAATGTATAAAGGATGGTTTTAATTAAACACATGTGACATAATAAGCCTACATATTATATTAATTACATAGTTACATTTCTGTAAATATAATTTATATCATTTTCTTTATTACCATTTCACACACTTAAAAAGTGATAACGTTGTTTGTGGACGTGCGGACTACCACCTCCTCGGCACGATGTGATTCCTTTTATATAACAAGAATTATATATATAATTATATTTCATTAAATAACATATTATTTATGATATAATTATAATTCTATAAATATTGAATTTAATTAACTTATTTCTATAACGATCATTGAAAAATGGGAACGTTACTCATACGTATGTACGGTCTACCGTCTCCATGATTGTAACATTGGTTAATTTTTCATAAACATCATTCATGATTGGTTATAAAAGTATAATTTGTTTATAAATATGATAATTGTGTCATAATTATTATTTTTTATAATGTTATATAATGACCCATTTGACCATATTTGACCTACCAAAGTCATTTTTGACAAATAAACCAAATTTGTTCAAAACACCAGATGTAAAGTTAATTGTTTAAGTAATTGTATATAATAAAGTATTAAGTGAAATTAAAGTAATGATAAAAATGAAAAAGGTTTTTAATAAATTAGATAATTAATATAAGTTTATTATTTAGAAACATAAATACACATGAGACAAGTCGGACTCAAAGTAAGGTATTCTCATCTCACTTTTTACATCTATGAGATAAATTTCATGTTCACCACTTACTCATTTTGTGTGGTGTATATATTACCCATTTTTTTATATTATATCATTAATTATTTTATATTCATGGTATTTTAAGATTTTATTTAATGTTATTCCTTTATGAACATTGTGATTTAAAATGTTTCAAAGTGGTATGGGACACTTTGGAATGTTTAAATATTATTTTCCTCAACAATAACCTTAATTATATTTCAATGGTATTTCCATTCGAGAAAATTATATGAAAATTTTTCAATAAAACCTTTAATTTTATCTCCTCTAGTAATTCATGACCATTTTCAAGTATTAATACCATTTTATCACTCTTTGGTACTTAAAATGTTTTAGAAAAAAAATCATAAAAATTTGAATTTATTTATCTCTTTGTTTGGAGAACCAATTTTATTCTAAAAATCATGTTTTATTAAAATGTTTAAAAAAATTAAAATATTTTGGTAAATACATTTGTACACTTTTTTCTTCTACTAATGTTTTCAAAGGAATATTCTTGTCGCTTTCTGAATAGGGAATTTTTTATAACCTTTAACTGTGAAGAAGGCTTATTCTTTTTACCTCGTTTGGATTGTACAGATTTACCCTCCATCATTTCTTTAAATATTAATTTGCATGTTTAAAAGTTTAATTTTTAAAGAAAATATTTTCAAAATTTATTTTCAAAGAAAAGGTTTTTCATAATAAAGGGATATTTTCCTCAAGAATGTTTTTAGAATATCATTTTATAGTATTTCTATTCATCAATGACAACAATACTTATTTTTACTCCACTTGGGATATGTTGTATTGATACCATCCTTATTATTCCTATAGATGGTTTGTGATTGATTTTTCCAAGGATAATATTCACAATCACTTCCTTGATTTATTTTTTAGTACCCTTGAAATATACATTCCACTATGATCATTGAACATTGAATTTCCCCTAAATTATCCATTTAAATTATCATGGATATTACTATTGCCTAAATTATATATCATTTTACAAATGGTGTCTAATTTTATGGTTATTTGATTATTTAGGGAAATGTTGATAATTTTTTATACTTTATTCTATACAGATATTTGATAAGGCATGTTGTTTAATAATTAAATTGATTACTTGATATGAATAATGCTTTGTACATACAATGATGGGTGGATACCAGACTTTATATAGCTTCTTGATGCATCAATAGGTTCTCATGAGACAAATATTTTGTGTAAATTAAAAGGATTTCTATCCATAGTTTTAAACTGTCCGAAGGATGGATCTTGACAGTAGAGGTTTTCATGTGCCTAAGACATTATATCCATTAATTAAGCATTGCCTTCATTTTGATTAATTATTTATTATCCATGAGATTTTTATATGATAAAATCTATGGTTGAATCTCATTATCGATTTATTGATTAAATGGAATGTATTTTTAGTTTATTACCTTGACATATTTATTTTTCCTTGTCTAGTTATTTTAATGGTATGTGTTTCCATTTATTAACATGCTATATTTTTTATTCACTTCCTTCACAGTTTTTTTATTATATGTTATGTGTTTTCTATTATCTACTATGACATAATTATTATTATCATTGATTAATTATTACTTCTACTATAATTTACCCTTACTGAGAATTTGATCTCACCCTTATTGTGTTTCTTTCTCCAGGAATCCAAGAAGCATACTAAAAAGATATGAAGGAACATACTTGATGGGATAAAGTTATTCTTGAAGTTTTTATCCTAGAAAGAAGAAAAAATTATGTTTTAATTGTCATATTCATTTGTAATATAAGACTCGTGTATGTATCTAGTTTACCAAGACTATTAAACTCTTGGTCCTTCGAGATTGGATTCCTTGCAATCATGCCAATGTAATTGATAGCAAACACCGGCTACAGGCTATCTAGGGTTAGTTCACTAAAATGTTGATAGGGCAGTTGACACCCAATGGATTATGGGAGTGTGTTTTCCCTAATATCCAGGTTATTGAGTAATGAATGGCTGACTACCCTATATACCCCTCTCTCTTATCTTGGTAGTATTATCTGACAGTTTGTTTGGTGGTTAGTTTCCCATGTATGTGTATAGAGGGATGTAATGGCTTATAGTTAATTCAAACACATGTATCTATAGATATAGTATCTAAATGTTTATTATAGGTATGATGTGTATGAGTTTTTATGGTTCGAGGTATATTTCATAGTTTATAGGTTGTGATGGTATGAGGTATAATACCCGACATATAATACACATCATACAGGCCGTGGTGGACCTAGAAACTAATCAGTTGTGATATGGATATATGGTATGAGATAATGAGATAATGTGATTCATGAGGTGAATTTTTTTATACTTAGACCATGTATTTTCATCATGGATTGCTTTTAGAGAGATATATCTCGATAAATACAACATTGTGACAGAGTAGAAAACTATTAGGGAAGTGGTAGCGGGGTACCCTTTATTTTTTTATAATATTATAAGATCCCTTTTATGCGTTACTTAGTGAGAGATATCCATGGTGAGGCTGGGAACTAAGTATACCTATTTAGTTGAAGAGTTAGTTTCAATTCTTGTTCACTGGGATTTAGTATGCTTTCTTTATCTTTTGAATGAGAGGCTTCGGGGAGGATCCTACTAAGTATATTTTTATGCTCATTATATATATATATATATATATATATATATATATATATATATATCGTTTTTTAGTTCAGCGAGAGAGGGTTTTGGAGATCATGATGGATATTACTAGTTCATGGTTTTATAGGAGTTGTTTAGGCTGCTTGGTTACTATCGAGTTTACCTATTTTGTACTTATAGATTCTTTTCCAATTGTTTTAGTTCTGTATGAAATTACATGTATATACTTGGTATTTATTTTATTTTTATGAGCAGGATTTTTTTAGTGTTCCATGTTATCTCTCTATTTTTAATGTTTATCTTAGAAGTTAATGTATCCCATTTGTATCTATGATACACCATCAATTATTTTCGCCAACCCATTTCCTATTGTAGGAAGTCTTTGAGCAGTCACTATCTCTCTTTTCTCATTATCATTCGAGGAGGGGAACCTTTGGGAGAGGGGTTCATGATAGTACGAATGAGTAACATTTTTATTTTTCAAAGCGTGTAAAGTAAATAAGGTAAGTATAAATTTATCTTTATATATTTATGATTATATCATAAATATTATATTCCCTCTTTAAATAAACTTATATATATCAACCATGTGATGTGGTGATGAAAAATGAATCACATTGTTTCATTGAGGTGGTAATCCACACATACACATGAATAATATTATCATTTTTAAATGGATAGAAAGGTAATAAAATAAATAATATATGTTGAACCTAAGTGTTTCATTTTTTTCAACGATGTTTAAATATGTTTTTGGTGAGTTTTGATGATGTGGTGATGATTGGATAATTTTTATGGAATCATTTGATGGCATTGGGTGTCATGCTTGAGAAATTATCCATGATATAATTATGAAGACTGTTTAAGTTGTTATTAAAATGAAATGATGTATGTTGGGAGTTTGGAACAATTTTTACAATAATGAAGAACATGTTTAAGAGTTATTTGGAAGTTATATTCTGTAAGGGAAGGAAGAGTAAATGAAAAATACTATGAAAATAATTCCTAAAGGGTATTGAGTTCTTGATTAGTAGTGAAGTATAATTGGATTAACTTATTATATGAGATATTAGAATAAATTGTTATATGAGATATTAGATAAGTGTTTGTCAATGGAGTATATTAAAAAAAATTCAAACCAAGCCAACTAATCTAGACAGATCGACTAAGCATTATGGAAGCACTGCTCAACCATGCTTGGGAATCGGCCAGGCTAGCTAGCAAAGGCAGAAGGTATGAGATTGGTCCAGTTTATAGGCCTATAGGGGAGAGTTCATAGGTTCTTTCTAGTTTTTTGGTGGGATATCATGATTATTTGTGGCCCATGAGGTGAGTGTGTGTGTGTGTATTTGTTGTGGGTATTAATCCCATGTTTCCAACTCGGGGTGATAGCGACATAGATTGTATAAAACGGGAGCACTCAAAAGATGCATTGAGAGATGTAGGACAATACAGAATGAGGCACTGTTCACCCATCATTAAAAATTATGCATAAAAAGAGGATTGACCGATCAATCCAATCTTTTCCATTCAATTTAATAAGTGGTCATCTTATTCATATTATTTCTGAGGGTTATTTTATTTATGGTTCTTCCACCATTTTTTATTCACAAAGATCAATACAGTCATAAGTATTGTAACGCAATATATCTAGTAATGATATTGATTATTATGATATATTTTTACAATTTATGTGATCATAATGCACTCGTTTCATGCACTGAGGTATTTCCAAGATCCATGCATAGGGTAATCTATCATGTTGAATTAAAAAAGCTCAGAACTAGATCTATGATGAAGTAAATGATAAATTTACTGCACTGGTGGATCAAAATATTAAATCCATTCATTTAAACATTAATGTATAAAAATTTATTGAAGTAAATGAGATTTTGACACTGTTGTTTGAAGAAATAATTCACATAGTTGATTTTTAAGTGATGATTAATTTAGGAAAATGCTAAATGAGATTTATGTAGTTATTTTCTATGTATCCGGTTATATAAGAAAACCATGTAGTTGAATGATAAAGATAAATTCACATATTCGATCTTCTATATAGAAAAATATTTCACATAGTCATTTTCAAAAGAGTTTCGTATGGCTGATTGCTATATAGTGGTTTTGAAATTATTTTATGTAGCTGAATACTGAAGTGAGGACTCACGTATCCATTTGAAAATTGTAGTGTGATATCAAAGTAAGGAAAGTGGATATTTAGTTTTTAGAACCAATGTGAAAATGTAATTAATACTCGAGTATTCAAGATATTTAAATGAGATATTAAGATAAAGGTAATCATGCAGAATGATCATGTAGAGTGATCATGCGGATTTCATATCCACTTGACTGTATAATGTTACCAAGAGTTTTGGTATTTAGTGATATCATAATATCATTGGGAATCCTTGAATTAGTTTTAATATTAGAGAAGCAGCGATAAACCATATATATAAGAATAGTGGGATTTTATAGGGTTTTTGTTACTTCTATTTTGAAATAATTGAGAAAAAAATTTCGTTTCTTAAGATATAGTGCACTGTAGTGATCGGATAATGAAAAGAAGAAGGCAACCCATGTAATCCATTCACATGAGATAGAAGTATGTATTATCCTTAGTCACATAAATTAAGAAGAAGTATATGTGTTCCATTCCTGACATTCATAAATAAGAGATAAGGTTCGTGTGGTTTATTCTTGGGAATCCTAGAAGATCATGTGTACACTACTTGCTAATGTACAGTGTGTTGGGTAAAGGATTGAGGCACCTTGGGATACCAGTGTCAAGAAAAGAACCTTTAAGGTATGCATATCATGTTCTGTAAAGAATAATATATACTTATATAATAACTTGATCTTGGATATCTTATGGGAAGGTAGTTAGTGTTTCATATATATATATATATATATATATATATTATTACAGTGGTCGGGGAAGGGGGGAAATACAAGAAAATCCCTACACTGCCGAAAAGGAAGAACTCAGTGAGACTCGAACATGAGACCTCACCGAGACCCCATAGGAATACTACCAACTGAGATGCACCCTGCGAGAAATATATATTTTTATGCATGGAGAAGAAGATAGGAGATATTGCATGCTTACTTTCAAATGAATAAGTGATTCCAGGACTTCATTTGAAGGAATAATACTATCCCAAACATTATTTTCACTAAGGAAACTAGTCATTCATAGGTGATTGGATTTATTTGATCAATACCAGCATCTAAGAAAAGTTTGTTGAATTTTATATTATCAAGTGTGATCTAAAATGATTGTGAAGGAAGATCATCAAAATATATTTCTACAGTGGATCATTCCAATTGAAGAATAAGGTTATAGTTGGAGGGTATAACCAACTGGTGAAGGTGGATTGGATTTGAGTTATGTAACCAACTTATAATTGGGGGTATAACAAATTATTGTTTGTAATCACCTTTTGATACAATGGATAATCCATGTTGGTGGGAATTATAAACACGGTAAAAAGTAGTTATTTGTACCATACCTTGAAAATCATTGTTCTTTGTGTATTTGAATTATATAATCATTCTAGGTGAGGATGAGAGACAAAATAAAAGTGTATTGAGGCTTTAACTAGCCACAAAGGTTGAATTGAAAAGGATCAAATTGTAAAAAGAAAAGGGATCACTGATTTACCCCATCCCCCTCTCAGTGACCTTACACTGATCTAGAAACATCAATATATATATCTTAACATGATGATAATTATTTAATTAATATAATATATATATATATTAAATCCATCATTATAACTAGTTTTGAGAGGCGGTGATGGAAAATGAATTGCATCGGTTTGTAAGGTAATAGTCTTCCATACACTTGAACGATGGTTTCATTCTCCATTTAATGGGAGAAAATGTGGATATAGGTTATGAAATTAACATAATAATATCTCATTATATTTTATATATTTATTTTTTAATTTCATCATGGATAAAGAAGATTTTAAGTAGGTATAATTAGAAATTAAATAATAAAAATTGGTTAAAAGTTATACATCTTCTTCAGACAACCTTCTTTTCTTTACACCTTAATCCCTCTAAGGTTGGTATTCTGAAAAAACTAAGAGCTATAGAAAATGGTTAGGGACATCAGGATGGTATTTGGATTGGTATTATATGGAAAAAAAAATCTCTTCAATTATGGAGAGGAGATGATAGGGGGTTTCCTTTTATAAGTGAGATGAGGGGCACTTCTCCAAATACATAAAATATTATAATTTAATACACGCCTAACTCTTGTAAAATGGTTCCAAAATGTAATGTATTAGAATATAATAATTATATGTTCTTAATATAACCATATGATAAAATTTGGATAGATTTAAATATCATTGTAAACTTTATATTTTTCATCAACCCGTCTGTTAACTGGTTTCAACCATATCCACGGTAACAAATTTTTCAATATAAAAGGTTTATAAATTTACTTTTAAATTAAAAATTGAATCATAAATAGACAAGGAATTAAATTCTAGACTATTTATAATCCTAATTTTCCTATTGAAATATATTTATGATTTTTAAATGATTTGATAAAATATATTTAACATAAAATACTATTAATATCATTTTAAGAACAATTCACATAATTTGACTTTGAAAACAACATGAAAGAAATGAAATTAGAATATAATCAATTTAAAAATCAATAAAACAGTATTATTAACTATATAATTCATTTTAGATCATAATTCATTGAAAAATATTACTTTTTATGTTTTTAAAATCATTTAGTTTAATTTTCTACTACTTGCACAAGCACTATGTTGGCGTTTTGTAAGAATTTAAGGTAATTATTACATCACTAAAAATTAAAAATAAATTCCCCTCATAAAAATAATTCCATTATTCTGAAAATAATATTTAATATTCATCCAAAAATAAATTTTATTCATATATTAATATATAATATAAATTTTAAAGCAAGAGAGTGACATTTTTTATTTTTATTTACATAAAATAATATATAAATCGTTTTCAAAGAAAAATGGCACAAAATTTTCATAACTTAGAATATTGGATAATTATGGTAAAAATTTACTCAAAATATATATTAATGTAAATTTTTAGGGTAATTTTTATTCATTATGATATTATTTTTAACCTTAATTACCAAATAAAAGTGATAGAATTTAATTTAAAATTAAACCCGTAAAACGAGATAAAAAACAATTTTTCTAAAAAATGCCTTTTAAGTATAAAAATGTTTTTATAACAAATTAAAGTTTAATGTGTATTACAATAACATTTATTGGATTATATTTAATAAATATTAACTAATTAAATTTTAAAAATAATCCAAAATATAATGTGAATTTGTAAATACTTGGAAAGAAAAGACAATTTTCAATAAAAATTATTATTTTTCACTATTCATTGAAAAATCAAAAAATTCAAAAAATTATAAAAAATTAATCTTAAGATAATTTTTAAAATATTATTACAAAAATTAATTTCATTTTTTAAAAATAAATTTCTATAATTTTGAAATTATTATTTTAAATAAAATCATATAATGCATGAAAACCTAATTTGGTTAGAAATAAAACATTTTTCATTTGACTGACAAAATTACCTAATATTATTATAATGAATATAACTATATAAAATTTAATTGATGAATTTTTATGAGATATGAAAATAATTTTTCTTAAAATTTCTTGGGTTGTTATATTAACTAAAAAATGAATGAGAATAAAATCATTTTAATGCTTAAAAATATATTTTTTCCAAAAATAGTTTTTACACGTTTTGTGTGTGGATGTTAGAATTAATTCCTAAAATCTATAGGAATTCAATATTTTAAAATGTATTACATCTTTGGAATCATCATAATAAATATTTTGTAACAATTTTAACTTAATATTTATTGATAATTAATTGTTATAATGGTAAAAATATTATCATCATAGTTAAGGTTAGAATGGGTTAAGGGGGTTACGATTAGGGGTAAGGCGTCTAATACAAAAATAAATATTGTATTTATTTGATTGGATGAGTTTATTTCAACATACCCTAGCCTAATATTTGAAGGACTAAATTGGATCCACTTTCCATGTGAAATAAATTTATTATATTTATTTGTTCTTAATATTTCTAAGGGTGTCACTCCCCTCACTTATAAAATGTAACCTCTTATTCTTACTTATTCACACACTTTAAGCACTATAACACATCCAATACCTGGAAAAATATTTTCCTAAATTTTCTCACTATGTAGTGGAGGTATTGGTCTCACTAAAAGACTATTATATGGAATCTTAAGGTGTAATCCAAAGGAAGATACTCAAAGAAGAGGTAATTGTCTTTACCGATCTATTTCAGGTTTATTTGTTCTTATACATCCTCCAAATATTATATAACCATATTAATATAATGAAAAAAATAAATTTAATATCATGAAATGTTTTTATGTTTTTGGTATAATCATTTTTTATCACCTATCTATCCAATAGAAAATGTAAACTTCACTCATGCATACATGCAGACTACCACCTCCATGAAGTGATAGTTTTTATTTTCCATTATCGTATCTCATAGATGGATATAAAGATGGATTTAATGAATATATATTATTTTTATAAAATAATTATCATTTTTCAAAGATAAAATATAATCAAACTTCTTTCCCTTCCCATCTGTTGGAAAATGATAATGTCGATTGTGCGCAAGTGTCGATTACCATCTCCATGAAGCAATGTGATTTATTTTTCATTTCCACCTTAAATTCCAAGTAATAAGGATAGATTAAATGAATATATATGATATTTATTATATATTTATTATTATATAAATATAAATTTTTTTTAAATTTTTTTTATTTTCATTCACTGAAAAATGAAAACATCACATGTGTGTATATATAGACCATCGTCTCCACAAAGTGATGAAATTTAGTTTTCATCGCCAACTTACATGGATGTTTATAAAAGTGTATATAATGGGTAAATTTTATATTTAATATATTATTAATATTTTTTATTTGATTAAACTATAACTGATGTGGAAGTATAGGAATATCCAAACCGAAACATGTGTGAAAAATAGAACAATTTCCACCAAAATGTTGATTATAATGACGAATTTATAATAAATGGGTATTTTGAAATTATAATGAAAATGGAATATGGTAAGATAAGTTTTAATATGGTTTTGTTATAAATTTATAATAAATAAAAATTTATTATACAGAAGTTTTGAGTGCATACGAAGCAATTCAGGACTTGAGGTGAGGGTTTATTTTCCTAATCTCATTTTTTAATTAGGATTATTCATATTTAAATTTCCATTGGGGAAGTCATATGTTCTTCATATATTAAACCCCATAAATTTTATTATACAGTTTTTATTTCTAGGACTTTTATGTTTCCATTTAATTTTCCTCTCGTTAGTACTCAAAGATACTAAAAGAATGTTTTTAAGAAAAACCAACCTTATTTCTCCTCTTTGGTTGGGAATCATTCTCTTCCATATCCATGTTCTTCAAAATTGTTTTATATAAGTTATTATAAAATTTTAAATAATTTATAAAGGTATTTTTATGATAACTTTTAATTTACTTATAAAATATTAAAATGAATCTTTTCAAATGTTTTTTATATGACTCTCTTTTTACACTCTTTATAGAAATGTAAAAACAATGTTTTTCTTTAACTTATATAGGATGAATGAATTTTCCCACTATCATGTCCTTTTTTCATGGTTTAAATTCATTTACAATTTTCCATTATTTTAAAAAGAAAATATTATTCAAATTTTTTAGGGAATTTTTAGTTTTAAAATGTTACTAAAATGAAAAGGATGTTTTCTCTTGTTTTTTTTAAATTATATTTCTAATGCTTTTATAAAAGTATTTTTCATCTATGTCAACATCCTTTAAAGATTTTTATACTTAAATAGGGATATAATATTATGATATCATCCACTTTATTTATCTATATGTATTATTATAATGGTGTTTTAATTATGATTTCATGACACATGTTTCTTTCTTGTGGGTTAATTAAGAAATGATGAAATGATGAATGTTTTTATGATCTTATGGCACACTAATATATGGTTTTTATTAAGTGACTGGTGAGAAAAGAATTTTATATACCTAAAATTTATTAGATAATGATTGGTATCTAATTATATGACATTAAATATAATGGGGGAGAACCCAATCCACTATGGGACCTTATCCACAATGTTTATGGGAATAGGGAGTGAACTCAATCCACTATGAGACTCTATCCTCTATGATAGTCTTTTAAATGAGCCTTGACTAATGAAATTATATTCTATGATTATGTGTATGCCTGAAACTTATGTCTTATGCTTATTATATACTCTCATGGATCATGATTGATTATTGATGATTCTAAATTCTTATAACTCCTTTATTTTGTTATGAAAAAACCTTATTCCATGACTCATTTATTATAGTATATGAATTTTTTGGTATAATATCATAATTTATTATCTTGTTTTCATACCCTTAAGATTATCTTATGCTCACTCATGATCATCGATTGATATCTATCATGTTTACCCTTACTAATTATCTAATCTCACCCATTATTATGTTTTAATTTCTCTAGGTTATGAATAAAGTTTTTAAGTAAGAAATTCATATGAAGGAAAAATGTTAGAATAATTTTATGGGATATTTTAATATATTTCATGTAATAAGTTGATTATGTATCCGGTATCCAATGAAACTAAACCTTTATGGTTCTCATGCATGTATTTGTAATGACCCAAAATTCTATCAATGAAATTTATCTTCTTATGATTATTTCATATAGTATAAATCCCATAAAATCACTTAAAGAACACAATATAAACTTTATAAATGAATAATAAATGAAATAAGAGTTATTTCTAGAAGTTAAGGAACCTATACCGATGAAATGGTAACTTGACCTTTGGAATTGTAATGTGAGCCTTATGAATAGTAAAATGACCAAACAAATAGTAACCAAACTCATGAAAGTATAAATAAAATTTATTCATCTTATAAATGAAAGTATTATATAATTAAATCATAGTATAAGTAGATGAATATTTTAAAAAATATTAATTAATTGTTGGTATTTTTATAAGTCATAAATATTTAATTAAAATTTTATAATTAATAAAATTATTTAAAAGAAAAATTATTTTCATAACATGTATTCATAAATTAATATTTTTTTGTCTTATTATTTTAAGATAATTTTATGATAGCTTAGTTAATTTTTCAGAGTGTTATAAAATCAGTTATAAATTTAAAATATGTATTTTTTGAGTAAATGATGATTTTAATTAAAAATTAAATTTATCATATTTAGAAAATTATTTTCATAAAATGGAGTTAATTTTTTTAATTAAAAACATCTAAAAATGTGTAGGGTGATTTTTTATGATTTTTCAGAAATACTTGAATTTTTTGTGAATGGAAAAGAACAATAATTTACGATAAATGTTAAATACATGAATTATTTAGTCATTTGTGATGTATGGATTAAGTAATCCCATAATATAAAAATATATTTCATTATTTTAATATATTTTGTGATAATTCTAAAACTATTCATAGTCTTGAGCCAAAATAATAAACAAATGAATAAAATATTCAAAAAACACCCCTCTCCTCCATTATAAATACCACCCCTCACTACCCCTTGTCCTCACACCTTCCAAGATTTGATAATTATCAAATTTCTACCCAATAATATTCCCAAGACCCTCCTCCATTTCTATCAACCTTTGGTCTCAAAAAAATACCAAAACCAATCCCCTTAAGGAGGTTCTCAAGGAGGAGAATTCAAGAGGTAAAAACATTCTTTCTTTTCTTTTATTCTCTTTTCAATTTCTTTTATTTTCCTATCCTTCCCTCACCTCCCCTGTATAAAGAGACATGAAAACTCTAGTATAATTTATATACTTTAATTATATCATGTTAATTTAATATCCATCATCAAACTCCTTTCTTTCTCTCTTTTATTCTATAAATGAAAACATCGCTTATGATGTGTCAATTTACTGACATCATGGATGATGCATTTTCATTTTCCATTAACACCTTCAAGGATGGTCATCAAACCATTTTTTATTGTTAAAAAATATAATACATTTATTAAAGCCTATTTAATTTTTTTTAACCATTATATACCCATTATTATAATTAATAAAACAAAACTAGTTTGTGATCATCAAAAACCCGCCAAAATAATCTAAACAATTATCACTAATTTATTATCTAATGATTCATCCTCACCCCATATAAAAAAAGACTTATATAAAAATTTAATATTATTTATTTTAATTAATAACATATAAATTCAATTATGGATATCTATTATCATTTTACATGAACATCCATATTCATATACAGGTAAACTGATCATGAAAACAGAGGAAACGAACGCTACCGAATGATAAAATTGTATCTTAAAACTCATCAAAAAGACCATAAATGGAATTAATAAAATTATATTAAATAAAATAAATGTATAAAAAGGTTATTAATTAATTAATTAATTTATTTAATTTGATTATCTAGGACATTATGGTCAAGTGTAGAACACTTTCGGACATAAGGTAAGGGTTTTCTCATCTCACTTTTATTTCTGTGAGATATTCCTTATTCACCAATATTTCTTGTATATAGTGTATTTATACTTCCCATTGATGTATAATATAATTAATATAATTATCTTCATGGTATTAAATGTTTCATTTTATTATCATTAATTTTATGTTACATACGATTCAATTGATTACAAAGTAAGGGTTTCTTCCCGAACCTCCATTTTCATTCGAGTTATGCTTTATCCCTCTTTAAACCAATGTAATTCTTAATTATTTTTATATAATTATTATATATTCTATGTGTATGTTCCAAAATCATTTATCCATATAATTTCATCTTTATTTTATGGGTAAATACATGTTTTGCATTGTTCCCTTCTCAATTCTTCCCGATACGCAAACCCAATTAAAGAGAACTTCTCAATTTCTTACCTATTTTCAAGTACCATTAATAATATATTTTAAGAAACTATTATTTTTCTAAAATCACTAATTTGTTCATGAAAAAATATATTTTTTCAATTTTGGTTTTATACAAACAATTATGACAAATAAAAATGGTTATCTAAAAGAACTCTTATTTGCAAAGTAAAAAATGGTGTTTCTCTCAATAATCCCTTGATGGTTTTATTAAAGTATTTTCATCTATTTAAAAAAAACTATTGATTATTATGATTTATTGATATTTATTTCTTATTATTATTATATACCATATTTTATTAAATGGTTTATGATCAATTTTACTGTGGATATACTATCTTGATTCCATTCACCATACTACTCAAAATGGTTATTGATTATGTTTACATATTGGGGAAAGTTATTTACATTTAAAATGTATATTTTGTTTATGTTTAACCCCATTCATATTAGTAATTAATTAGACTTATTAATTGATGGGTGGGGCCCTCTATATACCCTTTATTCTTAGGTATGTCTCATGAGACAAAAAAAAATATGGGTTTGGTCGAGGCCTTAACCATTTATTTTCAAATGTCTTGGACAAGGCCTTAATGGTATGTTTCAGATGGTTGGAATATTCATTCCCTCATTATGATGTTATTAATTGATAAATATTGTGATAATTATATTTTTATAATATCTATGGTTAACTTTCATGTGTTTATTTTTATGGAACTATTTATTCAGCTTTAATTATTTCCATATTATGCTCAAGATTATGTTTTAATGGCTTGTGTTTTTAGTCATTCACCATGCCTTATTGTTTATATTAGCTTACACTATATTACTTACCCTTAATGAACATCTGATCTCACCCATTTCTTATATTTAATTTTTCCCTAGGATGAAAATATGTGTATTATTAATGACTTACAGGGATAATTTAGGGGGTTTTGGTTGTTTTCAATGGAGTTGATAAGTTGTATTTCCTTTGAAGTTGTAATTAAAAGTTCATGTATGTAATATGGATTCCAAAACTACTAAAATAATTTGTTCTTTTGGATTAAAGTCTTTTATCTATCTCAATGTATTAATGTAAGGCGTTGGCTCTGGGCTACTAGGTTCAGGGTTTTTACAGTTGGTATTAGAGGAATTTTAGTAGAAACCTTGAAAACAATATTTATAAAACATAGATTAGGGAACATAAAACTAAGATATACTTTGAGGATAAGAATATAAGAACATCCTAGAATTTTTATAAGGTAGATATTATGTGGATCTTCCTAGAAATACATCAATGTCTGGATAAAACAAGTGGATGTGGTTCTAGCACAGATGTACCTAGGGGTAACAAATCTGAGAAGGTGTCCCAGGCTTGACTTGGGGTAACCTGGTACACGACAACAGGCCTTAATGTGCACCTAGTTTAACACTACCAGGTTATATGCTTAAGATAATTCACATTTTTTTTACAAACCATTATCAAATATTTAAAAGTAAACACATCCCCAAAGAAACCATGTTTATGATTATGAGATTAGTTATGCCTAAATTTCCCATTTATGTTAAGTGTTTTTCTAGTTTGAAAATTATTAATTATGATTCATAACATAATTTAGTGTGTTTAATTATTTATAAATGGAACCTAGTGGAAGGAATGGAACTCATATCAATGCACGTATCCCATATAGGGATTTCCCTTCTATGCATGATAATGATGTTTCAATTTGAGCTGAAACTGGTGCTGAACAACTTATAACTATAATGGGATAGTTGAATCAGGTTATGAATAATAACCTTAACCATATAGATCATCCTAATCCAAAACATGGAGGAGAAATGTTAAAACTCTTTATATTACAATATCCTCCATCATTTAATGGTACTATAAACCCATTTTTAGCAGTGCAATGGATAAGTTCCTTAGAAAATATATTTCTTACTTTGGGAAGTAAAGAAAGGGAGAAAATTATCTTGGTATTTTATAATCACTCATGAGTCGCTGATCAATGGTGGTAATTTATTCAAAACACAAAGGAGGAGGAATAAATTTCAAATATATAATGGAAATATTTTAAGGATTTTTTTTGGAGAAATATTTCCCTCGTGAACAGTGAAAAGATATGGAGAGGAAATTCTTGAGTATGAGACAGAAAGAGGATAAAAATGTTTCAAAATATGAAGCAAAATTTACAAGGTTATAAAGGCATGTTTTGGACTACATATATAATCCAAGGAGTGAGATTGATCGGTTCTTTAATGGTTTAAAATCATTAATTTAAAGGGAATTGGTCTCCTAAAATTTATCATCATATAAAGATATAGTATCTTGTGCTATCAAGTGAGAGAAATAATTATCCAAGACTTATGAATTTAAGGTAAAATAAGAGAAGAAGATGGTGTAGGATAAAATAATGGCTAAAGGGAAGAATAAAAAAGGAGTTTTCTAATGTATGATACTTGTGGAAGGAAACACCCAGGTGCCTGCTTATAAGGAAAGGGAGTTTGTTATAAGTGTGGTGAGAAAGTCCATCATACTCATGATTTAAAAGGAAAGAAAGAAACTAGTAATGTTCAATTATAAAATTGTAGGGATATGGGAAACTATGAAAATTATTTTCCTAAGCATCAAGGAAAATTTCCCCAGAAAATACCAAGGGAGAAAGGCTATGCTTATGCGATCATAACTACTATGGTTAAAGTTCCTAATAATGTGGTGGTAGGTACTTTAATCATTTTCTCAAACATTTCCAACGATTTATTTGATTTTGGATCATCACATTCTTTTATATATTCTCATTTTTTCAAGAACATTATACATTTCCCTTTTGATTTAATAAAGTATTTGTCAGTAAAAACTCCTGAGGGAAGTATCATTGCAAAAAACATGTGTTAGTCAGAACCTTTATAAAACATAAACATGCTTTAGTTTCTGAACTTGTCATAATACCTATGATTGAGTTTTATATAATCCTCAGTATGTATTGGCTTTAAAAATATTATGTGAAAATATATTTCAAAAATAAATAAATTATTATTGGTGAGGAAGATGTAGAATCCCTTATCTTTAGAGAAGAAATTTCATCATCTGATTCTTATCTAGATCCACCTCCAGTAGCTCTTCTAAATGATATTCTTAGGTAGGAATAGAAAACATCATCTATAGATGAGGGAAAAATCCTCAAATTGAAGATGTACTTATTGTACAAGAATATATTGTTGTATTTCTAGAGGATTTACCTAGACATCCTTCAGAGCAGTAAGTTGATTTCTCTATTGATTTAATTCTTAGTGAAAGATCTATATCAAAGACTCCCTATAGAATGGTCACTATAGAATTACTAGATCTTAAGGAAAAACTAGAGTAATTGAGTGATAATGGATTTATTCTCCCAAGTTTTTATCTATGGGGAGCCCATGTTCTCTTTGTCAAGAAGAAAGATGGATCCATAAAGTTATACATTGATTATAGATAAATCAATTCTATTACAAGAAATAACAAGTATCCTCTGTCTTTCATTGATGATTTATTTGATCAACTTCATGGAGATCAATATTTTTCTAAGATTGACCTCTGATTTGGATAACATCAATTTTTTTTGAGGAGGGAATATATCCCAAAGACAACATTTCAAACTAGGTATGGACATTACGAGTTTACAATAATTCCATTTGTACTAACTAATTCACCCTTTGTTTTCATGGATCTAATGAAAAAATAATTCAAGGAATATCATGAAAATTTTGTTGTGGTATTTATTGATGATATCTTGATATATTCAAAAATCTATGAGGACCGTGAGAACCACTTGTAGATTTTTCTATAGAATATTATAATAAAATAGTTATATGGGAAGTTTAGTAAGTATGAATTCTAGCTTCAAAAGGTTTCTTTTCTTGGCCACATTGTCTCTAAAGATGGAATCTCAGTTGATCCTATGAAGACAAATGCCTTCCATGAATGGCCTACACCAACGAACATAACCAGGTTATGTAGTTTAATTGGTTTAACAGGATACAATTAGCATTTCATTCATAATTTTTCCTGATTATCTAACCTGTTAACTAAGCTTACTCATAAAGGGGTTAAGTTCATATAGAAAAAATAATGTGAAGAATGTTTTGAAGAATTGAAGAATAGATTAGTGAATGATTCAATATTGACTCTACCATTGGGAAATTGTGGATTTGTGGTTTATAGTGATGCATAAAATAAAGGTTTTTGTTGTGTCCTTATGCATAATGATAGAGTTATTGCTAATGCATCATGGTAGTTAAAAACTCATGAATAGAACTATCTAACTCGTGATCTTGAATTAGAATCTATAGTATTTTCTTTGAAGATATGGAGACCCTATCTCTATGGTGAAAGTTTTATGATATATACTGATCACACGATCTTGAAATATATCGTCTCATAGAAAGAACTCAACATGAGGCAAAGTCAATGGATCGATCTACTCAAGGACTATGATTTTTCAATACACTACCACTCATGGAAGGCGAATAAGGTATCAGATGTATTGAGTAGTAAGGATCTTGGAGTTATGAACAAAATGAGGATTGAGAAGGATCATATGTTCATGGATCTAGAAAATATGCATATAGTAATTATCAAAGAAAGTGAAACATCATTACTTTTTCAATTGGTTTCCTAGCCATATTTACTGGAAAGGATTAAAAGTTCTTAGTTTTATGATGGTAATCTTAAAATGAAAATTAAATTTGTGAATGATGGGAAGTGACTAGACTTCATGTAAGGGGATGGAATTGTAAAATTTGGGAAGAGGCTATGTGTTCATTGTATACCTGAGATAAAAAGGGATTTATTTCATGATTCTCATAGCTTTAATTTCTCTATACAACCTAGTAACACTAAGATGTATAGATATTTGAAGGAACATTTCTGGTGGGATAATATGAAGCATGGAATTGTTGATTATGTTTCAAGATGTTTACTTTGTCAACGAGTAAAGGCTGAAAGATAAAATACTAGAGGATTCATGAAACCTATGACTATTCCTACATAGAAATGGGATGAAATTAATAAGGATTTTATCACTAGATTTCCAAGGACTCCAAGAAAGAATGATGCAATATAGGTAATTTTTGATCGACTTACCAAATCTGCACATTTTCTCATAATAAGGGAGGATTTTCTTCAATAGTTCCTTTCACGACTCTATATTAATTAATTTTTAAGACTTCATGGATCACCTCTTTCAATTATGTCTGGTCATTATCTATGATTTACATTGAAATTGTGGAAAAGTCTTCCGAAATATTTGGATGCTGATGTAACACCCCAAGGTTTTAAAAAATAAATTGAAATTCATGAAACATTGATTCTATTCATAATGGAGCTTTTTTAAGGATATAATTATAAACTATATGTTAAACATATTTTTTCTGCTTCTATGTTTTGAATTTCAAAAAACGGACATCTACAGTTGTGATCAGTAATTTATTTGGAGTCTGATAAAACCAACTTTTTTAGTGAATAGTAACATAACATTATGAATAGTAATATGAACCTTATGAATATTAAATCATATTATTATTATATTTTCTTAAGGTTATAATATAATTATATCTTGATTAATTTTTCAAGGTGATATAAAATTAGTTATAGTTTTAAAATTGTGATTTTTGGAATAAAATATGATTTTATTTAAAAATTAATTTTATCATATTAAAAAATTATTTTCAAAAAATGGAGTTAATTTTTGAATTCTAAATGTCTAAAAATGGTTAGGGTGAATTTTTAGAATTTTTCTAAAATACTTGAATTTTTTATGAATAGTGAAATACGGTAAAATATTGTTTATACAAATTATCAGTTAAATACACTATTTATAACATCATGGATTATGTAATAACCAATGGTTTGAACTCACATTCTAAAATTACTATTTTGGTCACATGAATCAAGACTATTCATAGTCTTGATCAAAAATATTAAACTAATGATTAAAATAATGTAAAACCCATCCTCTCCTCCATTATAAATACCACCCTCACCCCCCCCCCCCCTCTTCCTCTCACACCACTAAAGACTTGATCATTGTCTAAGTTATACCAAATAATCTTCCCAATACCCTCCTATATATCCAAGACCTGCTGGTCTCACTAAAATTCCAAAACCAAGGGCCTTAAGGAGGGTCACAAGGAGAAGAGATCGAGAGGTAAAAATCCTCTTTCATTTTCTTGTGTTTTCTTTTCAATTCCTTTTCTTTTCTTATAATAAATTCCCATACACTTATCCAAGAGTTTTGAAAGCTCTATAATCTTATATATTATTTATTTTATCATTTTTATGTAAAAATTCATCAACTTACTTCATCTCCTCCCCCTCTTATAAATACATCGTTCGTGTTGTGCCGATTTACCAAAATCATGGACGATGTGTTTCTAATTTCCTTTACTTCCTTAAAATCTGGCTATAAAACCATTTTAATGTTTGAAACATAATTTAAAGTGTATTATTTAACCTATTTTATGTTCTGTAATTAATTTATATATATTACATTAAATTATATAATAAAATAAGTTTGTGGTTATCGAGGAACAACCAAAAATGATCTAAACAAATATCATTAATGTTTTATCTAATGAATCATCATCATATATGATAAAAAAATGATTTATGGTATAATTAAATATTATAAAAATATATTTATACTATTTCATTCCATTTCTAGAATTTCATTTCCATATGAGAATAAAATCAAATACAAACCGGCCATGGAAATCATGTAAAGAACGCACCCAAAACAATGGAAGGAACAAAATACTAATAATTAAAGGGTGAAATGATGTTATGAAATAATCATATAAGGTGTTATAAACATGAATATTTTTCTTTAATATATTAATAACACTATTTTAACCATTATAAAAGAGTTTTAAACATGTTTGAAATAAGATGAACCTGAGGTAAGGGAATTCTTAACCCAATTTCCATTCTTTGGGTTAACCTTATACTTCATTAATTATGTGGTATTAAAATTATTTGTGTGGTGAATTTTTTTTATATTATGTTGAATTATGTGTATTTACAGTGTATATATATATATTCTATCCACTCTATTAAGCCTAACTTCAATTATATGATATTTTTAATGGGATTTTATTTTAAACTCCTCTTTTAAAATTATGTTTTACAAAATTCAAAAGTAATGTTTTCATACAATTATTCATGTTGTATTATTATGTTATAGTTCTTGGGAATTATTTATGATGATGTTTAGTACATATATATCCCTCTAATTCGTTGTTTATGTGTAATTTTGAGGTCGTTTGTAAGGTTACTCCAAGTGTAACTGCGATGGTTACACCATAAGGTAGTAGTGAGGGTTACATTATAAGATAGCCATGAGGGTTACAAATCATAAGGTACCTGCAAGGGTTAAAATATAATTAAGTGATGACCCAAGATAGATTTATGGTTCAATTTATTTTCTTTATGTTTTGTGGAAATATTGTGTAAATATCAAGTTTCACAAATTAAGTATGTATGGGTGACAAGTAAGTCTTTTTAAATGATTTCATACATTTACAAGAATTCATGGACTAATGTTTTATTTCCTTCTTTTTATATCCCTTTCTGATATTTTTGTGATCATCCCAAGTTTTTAAATGATTTTCATAGGTTATAAGGATGCATAATACAAATAAGGAATCCAAGTTAAATGTTATGAATATTTGTCAAAGAAAACATGTTTTATTTGAAAAGTTTTATATTTTGGAAGAAATGGATATTGTTTTTGTGGTATCCGCTCTGTATAAATGTGTAATGTTATGTATATATTATATCTCAATTCACTAAAACTATAAACTTGAAAAAATAATCAATGTGTATGAAAGTTATTTCTTGACTAAAATTCAAGATTATGTAATGTAATAAGGTCGGGTCCTTATAAATGACCTTCATTTGAGTATTGTTTATCATCCTCAAACTGATGGGCATTCTAAAAGGACCATTAAAACATTAGAATACATGTTGAGATCATTTTCACTTGAATTTAAAGGTATTTGGGATTATTATTTACCTTTGGAATAGTTTTCATACAATAATATTTTCCATTCAAGTATTCAAATGGCACCATATGAAGCATTATATGGAAAGATGTGTCGTACACCAACTTGTTGGGATGAAGTTGTTAAAAGGAAACTTGTAGGACCAGAGCTTGTGGAGGAAAAAAAGGAAAATTTAAATAGTATTCAAAACCATATCAAAGACGTGAAAAGTAGTAAAATGATTTATGTCTATAACCGGAGGAAATATTTGGAGTTTCAAGTGGGTGATCATGTTTTTATGAAACTATCCCCCTCGAAGGGTGTCATAAGGATTGGTAAGAAAGGGAAACTGATCCCCAGGTACATCAGTCCTTTTGAAATTCTGGAGATAATTATATTTGTGGATTATCATTTGGTAATACTTCATAGCCTTTCTAAAGTTCATAATGTGTTCCACATCTCTTTGTTAAGGAATTACATGCCACATCCAACGCATGTCCTCACTTCTGAAGGAATAGATTTGGAACCTGATTTATCTTACTATGAAGTGCCTATCTGGATTCTAGACACTAAAGAACAGGTGTTGAGGAGTCAGATGACTTGGCTAGTAAAGCTACTTTGGAAAAATCATAAAATTTAAGATGTGACATGGGATCTTGAGGAAGTTATGATGAAGCAATACCCAAATCTTTTTATGAGGTAATATTCTGGAAATTGTGAGGATAAAATTTTTGTAAGAGGGTTGAATGTAACAACCCCAAATTATATCAATGAAATTTACCTTCTTATAATTATTTAAAATAATATAAATCATATAAAATCACCTATATAACACAATAAAAACTTTATAAATGAATAATGGATGAAATAATAGATATTTCTAGAAGTTAAGAAACATAGACCGATGAAATAGTAACTTGACCTTAGGAATAGTAATGTGACCCTTATGAATATTAAACCACCCAAACAAATAGTAACTACACCCATGAAAGTATAAATAAAATTTAGGCATATTACAAATTAAAGTATGATATAATTATATCACGGTATAAGTAAATGAATATTTTAAAAAATATTAATTAAGTGTTGGTATTTTTGTAAGTCATAAATATTTAATTACAATTTTATAATTAATAAAATGATTTAAAAGAAAATTTATTTTCATAAAATGTATTCATAAATTAATATTTTGTTATCTTATGATTTAATGATAATTTTATGAGATATTAGTTAATTTTTTAGAGTGTTATAAAATCAGTTATAAATTTAAAATCTGTATTTTTTGAGTAAATGATAACTTTAATTAAAAATTAAATTTATAATATTTAAAAAATTATTTTCATAAAATGGAGTTCATTTTTGAATTCTACACTTCGAAAAATGATTAAGGTGAATTTTTTGGATTTTTCTAAAATACCTACTTTTTGGTGAATAGTAAAGTACAATAATTTACAATAAATGTTAAATACATGAATTATTGAGTCATAAGTTATGTATGGATTATGTAAGCCCATAATCTCAATATCCCTTTCATTATTTTAATATATTTTGTGATAATTATAAAACTATTCATAGTCATGTTCCAAAATAATAAACAAATGAATAAAATATTCAAAAAACACCCCTCTCCTCCACTATAAATATCACCCCTCACTACCCCTTCTCCTCATACCTTCCAAGATTTGATACTTGTCAAATTTATCCCCAATCCTCTCAAAAATACCCTCCCCCACATATAATATCCTTTGGTCTCAAAAAAAACCAAAACTGATCCTCTTAAGAAAGTTTTCAAGGAGGAGAATTCAAGAGGTAAAAACCCTCTTTCTTTTCTTTTATTTTCTTTCTAATTTATTTTATTTTCTTATCCTTACCTCACAAACCCTATAAAAAGAGGCATTATAACTCAAGTATCATTTATATTATTTAATGATGTCATATTAATGTAATATTCCTCATCAAAATCATTTCTCACTCTCTTTTATTATATAAATGAAAACATCGCCCGTGATGTGTCAATTTACCGACATTATGGATGATACATTTTCATTTTCCATTAAAACATTCATGGTTGGTCATAAAACTGTTTTTATTGTTAAAAATAATTATAATATATATATTACATCCTATTTAATGTTTTGGATCCATTATATATCCATGATGTTAATTAATAAAACAAAACTATTTTGTGATGATTGAAAAACCGCCAAAATAATCTAAATGATTATCACAAACGTCTTATCTAATTATTCATCTTCACCCCATATAACCAAAAGACTTATATAAAAATTTAATCTTATTTATGTTAATGAATAAAATATAACTTCAATTCTATATATCTATTACCATTTTATATGAACATCCATTCTCATATATAAGTAAACTGATCATGAAAACCGAGAAAACGAACAGTCCCGAACAAAAAAATTGTATTTTATAACTCATTAAAAAGACCATAAATGGACATAATAAAATTATATTAAATAAAATAAATTTATAAAATGTTCTTAATTAATTAATTAATGTATTTAATTTTATTATCCAAGACATTAAGGTCAAGTGAAGAACACTTTCAGACATGAGGTAAAGGTTTTCTCATATCACTCTTATTTCTGTATGATATGCCTTATTCACAACTATTTATTCTATTTGTTGTATTTATACTACCCATTTATATATTATATCATGAATATATTTATATTCATGTTATTAAATGTTTCATTTTATGATCATTAATTTTATGGTACATACGATTCGATTGATTACAAAGTGGTAAGGGTTTCTTCCCGAACCTCCATTTTCATTCGGGTTATGCTTTATCCCTCTTTACACCAATTTAATTCTTCATTATTTTTATATAATTCTGATAAATTCTATGTATATGTTCCAAAATCATATATCCAGATCATTTAATCTTTTTTTTAGGGGGAAATACATGTTTTCCAAGGTTCCCTTCTCAATTATTCCTGATACGCAAGCCTAATTAAAGGGAACTTCTTGATTTCTTACCCATTTTCAAGTACCATCCATAATCTATTTTAAGACACCATTATTTTTATAAAATAACTAATTTTTTCAGGAAAAAATATATTTTTTTCAATTATGGTTTTATACAAACAATTACTTTAAATAAAAATAATTTTTCAAAAAGAATTATTCTTTGCAAAGTAAAAATAGTGTTTCTCTCAAGAATTCCTCAATGATTTTATTAGAGTATGTTCATCTATTTCATCACATCTATTGATTATTATGATTTATTGAGATTAATATCTTATGATTATAATATACCATATTTTATTAAATGTTTTATGATCAGTTTGACTATGGATGTTCTATCTTGATATCATTCACCATACTGCTCAGAATGGTTATTGATTATGTTTACAGATTGGGGAAAGTTATTTACATTTCATATGTATATGTTTTTTATGTTTAAACCCATTAATATGAGTAATTAATTGTAGTTAGTAATTAATGTTTGGGGCCCTCTATATCCCCTTGATGTATCGGTAGGTCTCATGAGACAAAACATATATGGGTTTGGCCATGGCCTTAACCATTTATTTTCAGATGTCTTGATCAAGGCCTCAATGGTATGTTTCAGATGTACGGCATATGAATTCCCTCATTATGATGTTAGTAATTGATAAATTTATAAGTGTATTTCATGCATAAATTTTAGAATGTTTTAATGTATTGATTTATGGTTTTAAATTAATAACCTTGCCAATTTTGGAATTAATTTACTTGTTTTATTTTTTATGGAAGGAAATGATAGAAATTTGAAAAAGAAATAAAAATTGGATGATAAATGAGCCAAAAAACTTTCACACCACGATAAAAGTGGAGCAGTATGACACCAGAATTTTCAGATCAAGGGGATCTGGAAAATTGAAGAAAAATTGACTACACATCGTGTACTACAAGTACACATCATGACTATTTTAAGAGAAACAGATATGCGCTGGATAAATCATGACGAGCATACACAACGTGAAATCCAATTACACTTCTTAAGCCACCAGTACATGATGTGACGGAATTCAAACCAGCGTATGAGATTTTCACAGATTTATACGAATGTGGAGGCGATGCAAAAAAGGTGTACATGACATGTAGGCCAAGTACACGTCGTGTAAGTGGTAAAATTTAAAAGATATTAGTTGAGATCCACGCACTCATCATGCAGATTAATAAAAAGAAGATCGACATTACACGTCATGTAGGCCAAGTACACGATGTGATGGCATTCGGGCAAAGCCAGTTCGAAGCCTATAAATAGATCCCCTGGCTGAACCTTTGGAGCATTTGAATTGAGCTGAAGACTAACACCTGGAGTGAAGATACTATGCCATTTTTGAGTTTTTCCTTTATTCTTTATTTTCTTCTTTCCTCTTAACCTATTATAAATATAATTATAGGGTAATCCCACCATGTTCTAGGGTGATGTAACTGAAGTGGAAAGGTGTGTTGGATTTAATTCTATTTATTATTCATGCAGTTGGTTTGTGTAATTTCATTCTTAAACTTCCAATCCCTTTTTTCATTTATCCTGACCATTGATAAATTAATCAAAAAGGAACATTTAAATTGCGCAACTAACTACCCTAAATATGTAATGACCATTGTCAACTTTAGGTGAAATCTGGTTTAAATACAGTATCGAGAAAAACTTGATTCGGCGAAATCCTATCTTACAAGACCAAGGGAAATAGGGAATTGTCATGTTGAGGAGGGGATACCATTACCATTGGATCTACCACTTATCAACTCCAACACCAATCATGAATCAATCAATCTATTTTCTAAAATACAATTGCACCAGAACCTAGAAACTACATTACCCCAGCACGCTTCTTAAAATCTGTTTTCAAACCAATCAATCAATCTTCTTTGAATTTGTAATTTCTTTTCTCAAAATCAATCAAACCAATATTTTCTCACCACCTTCTACAAATTAATATTTTGAAGTCCTAATCAAACTAAAATCACTATCTCTATGGTTTTGACCTCGATCTTATCAATATTATGTATTAATTGATAGAGTATCATAGTTTGAGTTTTATAAAAAAATTCATAGAACTGTAGGGAACTAACGATTCCCTATGAGGTTATCATAAATCATGTTATTATTAGACTAGTAGAATATTAATGATTAAGTTTCATGTGTTTGTTTTTAATGAATTATTTATTTAGCTTTTATTCTTTCTATATTATTCCCAAGATTATGTTTTAATGGCATGTATTTTTATCCATTCATCGTGACTTATTGTTTATAATAGATTATTTTGTATTAGTAACCCTTACTAATCATCTAATCTCACCCCTTTATTATGTTTTATTTTTCCCTAGGATGAAAATATGTGTATTATGAATGACTTTCAGGGATAATTTAGGGGGTTTTGGTTGTTTTCATTGGAGTTTCTAAGTTGTATTTACTTTAAATTTGTAATATAAAGTTTATGTATATAATATATCATCCAAAACTACTAAATTGGTTGGTCCTTTGGGATTTGAGTCTTTTATCTATACCAATGTATTAATTTAAGGAACTGAAATTGGGATATTGGGGATAGGGTATTTATATTATTAATGTGATATGTATTGAATATTCATCTAGAATGATTGAATATTTATATAAGTGGTAGTTGGGTTATTATATCTAGAAAAGCATTAGTACTAATCAAGATAAAAATAGATCTGGTGTGATCTCCTTTAAACACATATATTTTTATACTTATGTCCTCCAAATGAATCATATGAAATCATACATTCTCATATGATCCCTTTTTCCAATACAGGGCATGGTGTATGTTAATCGCATATAGCCACTCATATGTTCTTGATTCTCCAAGTATAGATTGATCGGGTCGATGAATACATCATATATCATTCGCCTTTATAGATGTGCACATCACATGTCCCTCATCTGAATAGATAATCACATCATATATACTATATAGGTATGGTCATACACTTCCTTAATTTATCTAAATCTAGGGACTAAATATCATACTCTTCATATGAGACAAAAAATCTCAAAATGGTTAATCTCAAACTAAGTACATGATCAGTAACATACCCAACCACCCCCAAATTAGACAAGCCTCAAGGATTTTATAATAAAGTTATCCAAGTATAAAGTTCTAAAGATTGGTATCTTTCTATCCTAAAGTATTGGGGACTCCAAATATGAACCATTCATCCCTAGTATACCAAAGACATATTTTATTACACTCCATGTGGTATACTTCATGGGTTATCCCATGTAAAAAACTTGTTTTGTTCCTTATGAGGTTATTGTGTATCCTTGTAAAAGAATAGTTCTCATGCTAACCATATCATTTCATCATAACCTATAACACTCCATGATGAAGTTTTTTTAGTGATAACTCAAAGTCATACTTTGAGAGGTCAATTATCATTTCACTTCATAAAATGTATACCTATATATACAATATGTAGCCAATGTAAATGAATAATAAAGTAGAGATTTAATTTTATAAAACATTATACATTATATATTCTTAAATACCTTTAATAATAGTTCAAAAAACCATACATAAGATCTTTTTTAAAATATTATATATGATAAAATAAAAGATCATCCTTACATTTTCTACACTTTCATGGGTTTTGTTAAACTAAATACATCTTTATGTGTTGCAAACAGGGTGATCCAATCTATTGTTTGAGGATTTATTTTGTTTTTTGAAAACAAATACCATGTTGATCAAGGTTTTTTATGACTACGAAATATGGTTTACAAAAAATGAAAGCTCAAATATGGAAGTGAATAAGTTTGTACAATTGTGTTATTTCCAAGTTTTTTCCAAAAAATAATTGGTGTGAAAAATTCAATTTTAAGGTTTCCTATATAATAGGAATACAAATCGTGTCGTAAGTATGAGGTATGAGTTCTTAGTGGGTGTCCCATATAGTATTTTGGTGATTTAAAATCACCTGCGCAAACTATGTAGGAAGTACATGGTGGTCAAAATCTGAAGAAATTGTAGGGATGTTAGTCAATGACTGATGGTTCACCTGGGAAGTATGTACCTGATTGAGAGAGAAATAGGATGTTAAATAGGAAGTTTGTGATGGATGGATACATTCATGCTGAAGAGAAGGTGTTTTTCAATAGGATAATGAAGGATAGATTGCATACCTTTTATGTGGTGGTGAGTCTACAAGGGAGATATTTCATGAAGTGTGGTCACACCATTAAGGGATTCCATACATGGACTTTAAAAAATTATCGAATGGTAATGTAGGTGATTAGAGAAATTTTCATGTGTATTTTACAATAAATATCTAACTATTCACATCATAAATAGTTGATAAAAACTTATAGATAAATAAAATATATTAGATATATGTTCACAGGGAGCAGGGTCTATGATGTACTACCATGAGGTGTAGTCCGTGAAGAGATTTCATAAAGGAGAACAACGAAGTGAGTGCATATTAAGCTAGCCACCAACAAATTCCATGAATATAGTTTCATATGGTCAATACACAGAAGTCAGTGTGCATTGGATTCATGAAAAGATAGTTCATGGTGGATATGTTCACTAGGAGTTTCATGAGGTCAATGCATAGAGGGTCTCTACACATGGGTAGTTCATATGGTAAGTGTGGTGAATTGTTATTTTCATAATAAGCGCGTGAAAAACATTTTCAAGTAGGTGTTTATATAATTTAATTTTTATAGGGTATTTTGAAGTCCAATGAGCATAGTGGAGCACCATAATCAGGATATAATGATGAAAATAAAATCATAAATTCTTGATGATATAGAGGAGACCATCGAGTCATTAAATTGGGAGAGACTTTTCCTAAAACAGTGACTAGATGAGGAGTCTATGGAAATGATCTGAGGGAGGTTGTGTGTTATCCCTAAACTCATTATAAAGGTAGTGAACCAGAAATAGAGTGTCCATGGATGAACATTTATATTCCACCAGTACTAGTAAATCATAGTGGATTTTAGTACAACCGGTGCATCATTAACATATGATCCTTTTACTAGCCTTTGTGGTGAACCAAGTAAAAAAATTGTGTTCTAGTGTTATTTCTCTATATTTTTTATTATGGTGATTGTGTATAAGATAAGATAGTTTTAACATTTTTTTACCAATGTGGGGACAATATCCTTTTAATTTAAAGAAAAGTCTCACACCCTAATTCACCCATCCCCTCTCATGGTGTCACAGGGTACACCAAGTGGTATAAGAAAAGATTTCACTAGCATTGAATATATCATTTGAAGTTTAGTATGGAGAACATAGTGAATACTAAATGGGTTCCTCTATTTTATGGGGGTAGTTATTAGGTTTGGAATAAAATGATGATATCTTACCTGTAATAAATTTTCAGAACTATCCATGATTGAAGAAGACAAGAAGCTTCTCAATGATGATGAAAAGGCTCAGAATACTTTATCCAAAGCTATATAAAATAATATTTGTATGAAAGTGATGATCAGTATGAGTTCTAAGGACATGTGGGATAAACATTCCAATATATATGAAGGTAATAGTAATGTGAAGGAGGCTAAAATACAAGTCCTTCATAATATATTTTATTATTTGAAAATTCTTTTGGATAGATGTTTTGATAGTTTCTTCAACTAAATCACTAAATTTTTTAGTGATATTAGAGTAATTTGGGAATATATAGATGATATGGATATTGTAAATATAATTTTGTGATGATTTCCAACTCTATACAATATAAAGTTTTAAACTCTGAAATAGATAAAAAAAATTAATCTCTATCTAGATGATTTGTTAAGTAGTTTAGTGGATTAAAAAAATCAATTTAAGCCATAAGTGACATAAAGTAACTCATTCAAGTAGAATCCTATAAGTCCTCTACCTTAAAAATTAGATAATATTGAGTTTTATTCAAGAATTTAATTTCTTTCACATTGAGGATATTTTCAAGTTTAGAGTTTTAGAGAATTATTTCATCATTCATACATAACACCCCATGTTCATAAAAAGTGGATACTACTAAAATAGTATCCATTTTATCCAAAATATATAAACTTTCAAAAGAAAACATTGTCATTTTTTATGAAAAATATTCACAAATTTCAACTTGACTTCTTCTTTCTCCTACCCATCCTTATACCCTATGAAAAACATTTTATAACTTGGGATGAGCACAAAAAGCTCAGTAAGGGACATAAAAAACCATTAGTCCATTAATACTTTAAACCCATGAAAAAAAAATCACAAAGTTATAATTTTCATCCATAAAAAAATCTCTTTAGCTTACCTCATGAAATTATAATAATTCTATAAAACTCTATAAAAAACATAAATCATGAAGTTAGATTTTGGAATCAATTCCATATCACACTTATATTTACTATAGCTATCATGACTATATAGGGAGTAACCTTCATGGTTACATAGGGAGTAATAAATTTTTCAATGTATTTTTACAATAAATTCAAAGGTTACAAAATTATTTAAATTAAAATATTTGAATTTACTTTCAGATTGTGCTACAAGTTTTCAGGAACTATATTGATTAAGTTTAAATGGATATAAACAAAAGTTTTAAAAGAATTCAATGCTATTATTTTTTTGGAGGTATTATTGGAAGAGTTATTCAAATTGTTTGAAATTAATTTTAAGATTTATTCTATAGGAATAAAGAGAAAACGATGCTATATTTTTTTGTGGAGATACTTATGAAATCTCTTGACTCAATTTATTTTGAATATTATAAGGAAGAGGAACTACTATAACTATTTAATATTTATTCTATATATATATATATATATATATATCTAGTAGGAATAAAATATATATATGGGTTAACATATTTGATACTCTATTTTTTTAAAGAGAAAGTGTTGTGAACCTTTAACCTATTGTGCATTTTCAACATCGTCTAAGACTATGTTTCATCGTGTGGATGTTCTCTCAAGTTCCAAATTAATTATAATTTGACTACAATTTCCTTGGAGAGACATGCTAATCCAAATCTCAAGAACTAGTACTAGTGATTTCATTGTTTATTTTCTCTTGTCTGGTTTCTGAGACTATAACACTATTTCCCTTCTCTCACATGCACTCTATTTTTTCTGTTAATGATTTTACACATAAAAAAATTATTTTTTATTATTTTTTCTTGGGTTTTCACTCCCATATTTTAAAGTCAGGTTGTAAGGGTTGTGACTCCCTGTATCTAAAGTCATGACTATTTGGGTTATGACTCCCTCTGTCTAAAGTCAGGTTGTAAGGGTTGTGAATCCCCATACAAAAATTAGTGTCATGTTTATCCCTCCACTAGAAAAAGGATTATGTAATTGGGTTATGATTCCCCCTAAAAAAATATCTTTTACTACACAAGTACCTCTCCCCAATTAGAGAGGTATAAGAGTAAAGTAGGCCCACTTTGGACTGAAATACTATAAAAAAACAACCTTGTGTTATTTACTTTTTCCACTATTATTTAACCTTAATAATTAACTTTGATAATTTACATAATTAATCAATTTATTTTTTTAATTTTTTTATCTGATTTATTCACCCCCCCCCCCCTCAAGACCATCTGTCATTACTCTTTTCGAGCTAACAAATTCTTGGCACCATGGTAAGGGTAAATTGGTTAATTAATGTTAAAAATAATTTTATATGGACTAAAAAATGAACCCAAAACTTGAATTTATCCTATTGTATAAATGTAGATCAACCATATCCATCAAATTTTTGAAAATATAGAAATTTGGTTCCATATTTCCTTTATTTTGATCATTATAATATTTAGGTAAAATATAAAGTCAAAAATGTCATTTTCTTGATTTTAATATCTATAATATTTCATGATAGGGATAAAAAAACTTATGTTCGGTTGTAAATGGATATTTTAAATATAAATTATTTTTTCATGGTAATTTTTTTTATAATTTTTAGTGATGAGATAATTACCTTAAATGCTTATGCAACACCGACCTAATATTTATTCAATTAATAAAAAATAAAATAAATGATTCTAAAAATATTAAAATTATATAATTTGAACTAATGATTTAGTTCCAAAAATTTTGTGTATAAATATAAAATTTTATGGTTTTTTTTAAGGTTTATATTCAAATTACATTGTTTTCATGTTGTTTTCAAATTCAAAGTAATTGAATAGTTCCAAAAATGACATTAGTAATATTTTATAGAAAATAATATTTTATTAAATGATTTAAAATTCCTAAAAATAGATATTCATTAAATTTATTTTTATATGGTTGAAAATATAATTGGTGGTCCATTTATAGGCCAATTTTCCTTTTATAGTAATTATCTTGATCCTTAATTATTAAAAACCTTTGTTATCATGGTAATCATCAAAAAGAGTTAACATGGGTTAAAACAATAATGGTAAAAATATAATCTAGACTTTTAGAAATTATATTTAATGAGTTAATTTATAATAATCATTATATTATCTTATAATCATATCAATTTTTATCCATTTGAACATGAAAATTAATTTATATTAATTTAATACTTTAAGAAATTCCATGAGTTCTCCTCCCCTCTCTTATAAAAGGGAACCTCCTATCCTCTTTTATTCACACTTAAAAAACCTTTTGGTTCATAAAATACCTTCCCAAATACATTTATTACATCCCTAATCACATCCTATATTCTTTTATTTATCAAAAATCCAACCTAGTAAGGCTTTGGGTATAAACCTAAATGGGTTGTCTAAAGAAGATATGTGGTTTTTAACCAAGTGTTTTCATTTTATTTATACTTCTACCTCTTTAAAATCTTATCTAACCATGAAAATATAATAAAACTAGTATATTACATATATTATGATGTCATTTTGTTAATTTAATAACCTATATTCATCTCCTCTTCCATAAAATGGGAAATATAACTACCATTCGTGTGTACGGCAAACTATCGTCTCACGAACCAATGTAATTATTTTTCCATCACCACCTATCATGATTGGTTATAATGATTGATTTAATTTATATATAATATTTATGGAATAATTATAATTATATAAAATTAATATACCACCTATTTTATTACCTTTCCATTCATTGAAAAAAAGGTAATGTCGTTAGTGCATATGTGTGGACCACCACCTCTATGAAGAGATGTGATTCATTTTTAATCACCACAAAACATGGATGATATATGTAAGAATATTTAAATAAATAACTTTTTATTTATAATATAATGATCATTATGGAAATATAAAACAATATTTACCTTATTTTCATCATGATCATTGAAAAATGGAAATGTTACTCATGTGTACGTATGACCTACCATCTCCATGATTGTAACATAATTCATTTTTCATAACCATATTTAATTATTAGTTTTCTAATTATAATTGATATATAGAAATGGTAAATATGTTATGATTATTATTCTGAATATGGTGTAATGATTACCATTTTTACCATAGTTAACCTACTGAATTCATTTTTGACATATTATCCGAATATCATCAAAATGTCTGACGTGAACTTAAATGATTAGGTAATTGAATATAACATGGTAATAAATAAAATAAAAATAATAATAAACTTGAAAAAGGTTATTGAGAAATTAAATAATTAACATAATTTTTTTATTCGGGAAGATAAAGAACATATGTGATGATTCGGACTCAAGGTACGGGACACTTTACTTTAAAAAACTCGTTTTAAATGTTTGAAAGATTTATTTTATATATATTTTTATTTCATATCCATATTCTTAAAATTATTTTATAAATGTATTTATATGGATATAAAAAAATTATAAATGAAATTTTATGTCTCATTTTCTTTCTTTCAAAGGTTTTTTGAAGTAATCTTTTGAATTATTTTATAAATAACATTTTGACATTATTTATAAAAACCAAAAGTAATGTTCTATTTTAACATATATGGAGTCAATAGTCTTTCCTAACATTATAACCATTATTTTATATTTGGATTAGTCTACATTATTTTATTTTCTCTTCAAAGAAAACCTCTCTTTCCCTTTGTTCTATGTATTTTGGTTTTTAAAATGTTTTTTTAAGGAAATGCTATTTTGATATCCGAAATTATCTTATATATAGGTTTAAAAGGATTTTTCAAGGGTTTTATAATGAAAAGGTGAAAGAATAAAATTTTTTGTTCATAATATGGTACTTTATAATTATATATGAGAAATTTTTGATCCTGATACATATTATATGATGGGTTATCCCCATTATATTTCTAAAATGCATTAGGTGATGTTCCTTGTCTTCATAGGCAAGGAGGGAGTTAACTGAAGAGGTTTCTCTTATGGATTTAATTGGGCTCCAATTATTTCTGACATAGGTTTAACATAGGTTATGAATATGATTATATAAATTTTCTAATAGGGCTTTCCAATTTCTTTCTATGGGTTTTAAAAAAAAATTTGATCAAAGAGAAAAGGTGTGTGTTTTTTATATGGAAATGATTTATTTCATACACTCAAATAATAATGTAATAAAAGCATTAATTTTATAGTTTTTCATGTTTTTTAATGAAATAACTTATTTATATTTTATATCCCTTGCTGAGATTTTTTTACTCATCCTGTATTTTAAAATATTTTTCACAGGGTTTAAGGATGGGTATGAACAAAGAATAAGTCAAGTTGAAATTCATAAAGATTTTTCATGAAAATAAAACATGTTTATTTTAAAATATATATATATATATTATGGGAAAGAGATATATTAGATATAAGTGTCCACTTTGTAATATATTGTTTTTATATATAATAGTTATGAACTAATTCTATAAAACTCTAAATCGTAAAGATCCTTAAGAATGAAATAAAGTGAATTCTTGAATAAAAAAACATGATTATGCAATATTTTAATGTTGATTCCTTACAATTTGTATGAAAGGAAAGGTTTAGAAAAATTTTGATATTAGGATATTTTCATGTGAGGTTATATTAATAAGTATGTATACTATCACGGATTTATAAGTTTAAGGTTGATCATAAGTTCAAAGTCATGGACACCCCTTTTGAGGTTTTAAGTGATAGGATTTTAAGAGGATTAATGATATTTTGGGATATTTTTTATTAGGTTTGTGTATATTTAACCCTTAGTTTTAATGTAAATAATTATTTAAAAATAATTATATTACATTTCTAGGGATATAATCTCAAATTTATCAGATATTCTTTGAGGTTAAAACATTATTTAATGATGAAATTATTAAGGTTATTTTTTAGGATATTAATCATATTTTTGGGAACATTATAGGAATTATATTAGTATAGTTTTAATGAAAACTCGTGATCCATGTAATAACCTATCAAATTAGACAAGGTTGTGGGGATTGAACCCAAAATTTAAGGGAAATAAGGGTGCATTGCCTACTTGTCATGAACCAGGTCGGACACCCTGGTACCCTGATAGCCGATCTGACACTGGCATAGACCGAAGGGAATTTTTGATCCTCATGGGTTGGAGACTAAAACCTGGCATCATTCAAGATAAAAGAGGGAATGAATTTTCCATAAAATAGTAGAAGATAAAAGGTTTAAAAGTCAGTATTCTCAACACTCCAAAGTGAGAAAGTACCAAAAACTAAACAAGTATAACAAAACCCAAATCACTACATCATCAAAGTAATAAGTAGAAAGAAAAACATACCAAGGTGATGGTAACAACCCACGATCCAAAGGATCAAGAATATTCACCACCTCTAAGTGGTGCTTTCCCTTTCCTCTGACCTAGCATAATAAAATCTAAAAATTTACATAGGAAAAGGTAGGGTGTGAGATATAAATTCTAGTAGGGTCTCACCAAGTGTTCCATAATAGATTACATAATAATAAAACAAATCATTATTTCAATTTAAATAAAACAGGGTGTGTCATAATATATCATTTTCATATTTAAAACAAAACATGCTTCTTTTAAAAGGATGGAATGCATTTCAAACGTGGCTAAATAAAAATTTAATATAAAATAGTTTATATAAATCAATTATCATGAATAAAGTAGTTCTATAATCAAGGTCATGTATAATAAAAACAATCAAAAAAATCACTATGGTTATCTACCCTATAGTACATTAGTTTATGTCTATAGGATCCTCACACTTCCCATATTAGTGATCACAGATAAGTATGTGTACACACGTCCTTCAGGACCAAGCTGAATAGGAATCATCAACATCCCATTAGGGGTAAGATATGTTGAACTAGGTTTTTGTTAGAAATTTCATCATAAATCCAACTCTAAGGGATCAATATCACAGCATACTTGTCCCAAATAACCCACTAACTACCCAGGATCACATGTGCTCATTCAATCAATAGAAAAAGGGAAAATCATCACATTTCAAATCAATAATCATTTAAAATTCAATTTCCTAATTTTCAGTTTCAATATTCCAATTCAATTTAAAAACCAAAACATGGGTTTTTCATCATTTCATGAATTTTCAATACAAAACCCACCATGATTTTTCATTATTTCAATTTAATCCATTTTTTCTCAAAAAAAATATAAAATTATTTCATAAAATCCATCAATTTCAAAATACACCCCAAATTCCAATTCTGTTAGAATTGGGGGGTTTTCCAAAATCCATGCCATCAAATTAAAATTCCAAATCATTTCAAATTGGTTTTTCATAAATCATTTTAAATCTATTTCAAACAAATAAAAAAAATAAATGTTTCATTTATATATAAAATCTCAAGTGGAGCCACCTACCTTTAATCAAAGATCGAGAATCAACACCCCTAATGGGATCTGCCGACAAAAAATAAAGGTGCCATAGATTTAGAAATAAAATCTTGAATCAAGATACAATAAAATGTAGTTTATATCCATCCAACATTTTATTATCTATAAAACTCTATGGAGGAAGGAATGAGTGGTCGGAATAAATTAAATAATAGGAGATCCACTTACCAAAGAGGGATTGGACCTTCCATCGGCAGTTTGATTTTCCAAAGGAGGGGTTTGGAGGAGCCAAAATCACTTATATAGAGCTTTCCTAGTCAAGGAATTTGTTTTAGGGTCGATTAAGGAGATTAGGGATCTTAAACGGGGGTTTGATAAAAAAAAATCTGAATAACCAAGGTTTATGGTTTCTCCTAGGTGGGAACACAATTTGAAAAGTCATTCACCAACCGTGAAAACCCTCATTATCTATAGTTGGTCACATTTGGGAAAATTGTGTGCTCACTATGAAGAGCCCAAAAAACCTCAAAAAAATTCCAAATTTCACTCAAAACTCACTGAAACAGGACCCAACCAAAAGGATATTGAACTAGGGTATAGGAGTACCTAAGAAAAATGTAATGGGATATTACAACCATCCCACAATAAAAACCTTTTTCCCCAGAAATCCTGCTAAGAAGTTTCCATATCAAAGAGATGAGGTCATTATTCTCTCATCATTGCCTCCCCCTCCCAAGTCTCATGAGAATCAAAACCATGATTACATAGCACATAGACCAAAGTTATCATCATCCCATGAAGTAACTTTTTCTCAAAACCAACAATCCTAACTAGATGCTCAATCATAGATAAATTAGGCTCAACATCAATATCACTCTAGATCAAAACATGAGATGGATCAAAGATACTTCTGAAGGTGTGATACATGAAACACATTATGTATCGACATCAACTGTGGTGGAATTGATAAATGGTATGACACTTTCTACACCTTCTCAAAAAACTCAAAAGGTCCCAAAAAATGAGGTGAAATATTCCCTTTCCTCCCCAGTCACTGCTAATCCAACCGAGGTGAAACTTTCAAGAACACCCAGTCACTAAAAAATAATTCTAATGGACTATAATTATGATCATCATAGGATTTATATCGGATCTATTTTTGAAATTTTTTTTGACAAATCAACTAAATCATCTTTGTTATCTCTTATAAAAAATTCAATCTAACTAAGGGAAGTTTCACCAATCTCTAAATCATAATAGATATTTACACATCCTTCTATAAAAGGCCTCAAAAGGATCCATTCTAATCATGGACTGGTAATTATTATTAGAATAGAACTCAACCAGTCCCAAATGGTTATCCCAAGCTCCAAAAAATTTGAGGATGTAGGAATGAATCATATCCTCAAGAATCTCTATATATCTCTCTATCTGGACATCCTTATATAGATGTTATGTCATACTAAAACGAACATGTGATCACATCACCTCCCAAAGTCCTTTAAAAAATTAAAGGCAAAACAGGGATCTCTATTAGAGACTATAGCATATGTAACTCCATGAAAATGAAAAATATATTTCACATAGAAATTTCCCAACTCCTTAACTTTAGTTGTATCATGAATGGGTATAAAGTGATCAAATTTTTTCAGCCAATAGATCAAAACCCATATCGTATTATTCTTCCTCAAGGTATGTGGAAACTCAACCACAAAGTTCATAAAGATCATATCTGACATCCAAGTCGGCATTGGAAGTGGCTGAAGTAAACTCAAAGGTCTCTAATTCTCAGACTTGACCTTTTTGAAAGTATAACAATGATAGACAAAATTAGTAATGCCCTATATTATACCTAGACACTAGAATTTATGTTACATGTCATAAAACATATTTGCGGTTCTTGGGTACATATCCCACTGGGAGTTATGTCAATCCCGCATCACAACTTTTCTCACTAGAAAAGGTACAATGTACCAGTTCCAGAAACATAAGATACCCAATTTAGATAATGACTTATCAATAATAATATCACCACCATAAAGAGAGTTCCTAATGTTATGGAATTCATCATCGTGTTATTGTTACTAAGGAATCATCTTGAGAATAGTGGAGGTCAACTGAACACTTTCCAAGACAACCTCATCCCCTATTTCTTAAAATTCTATATGAAACTGTGAAAAAATATCCATCATGTTCCACTCTTCTGATGATTCTTTCATGGCCTAGGTTGGAAGTTTCGTGACCAAGGAATCAGCGACGAAATTCACTTTCCACAGGGTATAGGAAATATTGAAATAAAAATACTACAAGTAATCCAACCAACACCTCTAGTAGAGATTCAAATATTTTTGAGAGAATATATAACTTAATCTATTTTGGTTAGAATACACAGTAAACCTTTATCCAAAAAGTTAATGTTGCCAACTCTTAAGCACATACATCACATATATGATTTTTAGATCATGGGTCAGATAGTTTTTCTTATGTAGCCTAAGTTCTCAAGAGACATAGGCTATCATGCGATCACCATGCATAAGAATACAACCCAAACCCAAAACTGATGCATCACAAAAAACTACATTACCCTACCCAACCTTTAGAAGAGTCAATATGTGTGTAAAAGTCAAAATAAGTTTCATATCAACAAAATAAATCTAACATGTATCATCTCAATAAAATTTAACTCCCTTACGAGTGAGAGAGTTCATCAGAGAAACTAACTTGGATAAATCCTTTACAAACCATCAATAATACCCCACTAGAACCAGTAATCTTTGAATATTGAAAATATTATGTGGTTGATCCCATGTCATAACATCCTTCACCTTATTAGGATCAACTAAAATACCATTTTCAGAGACTAAATCTCCTAAGAACTTCACTTCATGAATCCATAAATCAAATTTCAATACCTTGGCATAAAGTTGGTGATTTCTTACCTTTTCCAGAAATTCTATCAAATAATGCACATGATCCTCCCCATACTAAGAGTAAACTAAGATTTAATCCACAAATACCACCATGAAAATATCAAGATACTCAGGGAATATCCTATTCATAAAATATATATATACTACAAAATTATTTCTTAAACCAAATGGCATTAAAATATACTCATAATAACCATACCTTCTCCGAAAGGTGGTTTTCTGAATATCAGATTCTTTTATTCTCAACTGGTGATAACCAAATCAAATATCAATCTTCAAGAACCACTTAACCCCTTTTAATTGGTAAAACATATTACTAGTCTATGGAAACATTTACATTTTCTTTACCATAACTCGGTTGAGTTTCCAATAATAAACACATATGAAAAATGTTCCATCATCTTTCTTACCAAAGAGAACAGGCACCACCCAAGGTGACACACTCGGTCATATAAATCGTTTCTCTAATAGATCATCCAACTGAGTCATCAAATCTTTCATTTTAGTCAGTTCTATGTAGTAAGAAGGAATAGGCACTAGTTGAGTACCATCCAATAAATAAATAGAAAACTCTACCTCTCTTACCAGTGAAAAACTATAAAATCAGAAAGAAAATGTTAGTAAATTCAATTTTTACTGAAGGGAGATCATCACTCAATGATTACCACTCCAAATCAAAAGAAAACTCTAGTATTACTTTTCCCAACTATGAATAAAAAGGTCCTTCTCTACTCAACCTCGGGTCCTATTCTCCCTGAATGATATGAAACATCCCATCGGGCATAGTAAATAAGACATGTTGAATATAGTAGTCAATTCAGGCCTTATTATCAATGATCCAATCCATCTGAAGAATGACACCAAGAGGTTTCATGTCAAGAACCAAAAAATATCAGGCAATCTCGATATTTGATAAAGATAAGACACAATTAGGACAATGAAGACCCTACTCTCTCTTCTCTCTAAGGTTCATAGTAATATCCATCAAATAAGAAAAAATATACATAGGAAGATTTCATAGGTTCACAATACAAGTTGATACAAACAAGTGAGATGCACCAGCATATAATAAAGAAGTCACTAAAGATAAATTTATAGTGATGGTACCTATCATCATCATGGGACCTGTATCAGCTTCCACTGGATACTCTTCCACTGTGTGAAGAAGATTCATTCTGGATTCATGTGGATGGAACCCCTTGTTTGTGAAGAATCTGATTCCACCATTGTAATTTTAAGTAATGATGATCTCTTTACACTATGTGGGGTATAAAATGTATAGAATAATTTCTAAAAGTAACCTAAGCGTCTATAGGAACTTCATATCTTGGGTGCCTCAATGAAAACCCATTTTTAATTCCCATTCATACCACACTAAAAAGTATGTCAAAGGGCCCCTAACAAGAACTATAGGAGGTCTAGAGTATGCCTTCTATAAAGATCCACCATGATACTCATAAAACCTCCTCTCCCTTTAAAGTAACTCAAATAGCATTCACTAGGATAAAAAGGAACTCTTATAAACCCTAACTTACCATCCAGATTAAGCTCAACCATCAGCACCCTATCTAGCACATTTGTATAAGAAGAAATATTTAGTAATAAAACCTAAGGATGAATATAGGGTTGAAGACCCATATCTAACCATCAAGTATTTATATTCTTATTTGATAAAATATCAGGTTTAAACTACACAATCTCGACAAAGTGGTTCGTGTACACTGTTATGGTTCTATCATCCTATTTGAGTTTGAAAAACTACATAGCCTTATCTAGCACCATAGAATCTGGATATAATAGATCAGTGAAAATAAATATAAAGTACCAACAATATAAACCCTTATTCTTCTTCTTGATCACCATCAAGTCCCACCATCTTCTACTAGGTCCCTACAACTTGAAGGTTTCACGGTTCACCATAATCAAATCAGGTGTTTCTAAGAAATTAGATAGAAGCTCTATCTTTCTCAAATAATCCTCAACCTCTTAAAAACTATTAGATCCTTGAAACTCTAGTGGATTTTGGAAAATAAACTCTTGAGCGTGATTATAAGATTCATCCCTCTGATTTTCCATGACTGGAGCTGAGACAGGAACTGGTGTAAGTTCCTATCCCAGATCTTGGACAGCACGCTCAATAAACTCCACAAGATTTTGTCCCATGGGAGGATCCACTCATTGTGGTTCACCAACATCTTCCTTCTAGGGACTATTCACACATATTATCAATTTCTTTATGCTAAAAAACATTATAAAGAAACATTTAAGACATTAGAATATTACTCAGATCAATAACTCAAACAAAAACAATGGTAAAATTTAATCCCATCAAATAAGACATCAAGATTTGGATTTATACCTATTCAAATAAAAAGAAAAGAAAAGATAATAATTGGATAAAATTATTCCTCAAGATTTCTTTCCCAAACCACCCATGGTGACTTAAGACTCTTTACAATGAAATATTATAAGGCACTCACTTGTAACTACCTCATAAATCCCAATAAGATATCCAAATCTATATACTGACATCAAGGGAAGATGCTAAACTTGGATTTGATACCACTTTGTCACAAACCATCATGGACACCCTTTTACCCTGATACCTAATACAGCATTGACATATACCCATGGGTTGTTTACTATCACCTAGTATCATATAAGATAAAAGAGGGAATAAATTTTCCACAAAACAGTGGAAGCTAAAAGTTTTACAAGTTAGTATGCTCAACACTCCAAAATAAGAAAGTACCAGAAACCAAACATGTATAACAAGAAACTAAATAAGTACATCATCAAATTAATATGAATAAAAGTAAACATACCAATACAACAGTAATAACCTATAGTCCAAAGGATAAATAACATCCACCACCTCCAAGTGGTGCTTTCCATTTGCTCGGACCTAGCATAAGAAAATCTACAAAAACCCAAAGGAAAAGGTAGGGTGTGAGGTATAATCTTATTAGGGTCTCACCAAGTGTTCCATAAAAAATAAAAAATAATATACCAAATAATTCTTTCAATTTAAATAAAATAGTTCATGTCATAATATATCATTTTCATATTTAAAACAAACCTTGCTTATTTTTTGAAGGATGGAAAACATTTCAAACTGGGATTAAATAACCATTTTATTTAAAACTATTTATATAAATTAAATGTCATGAAGAAAATAGTTATATAATAAATGGAATATATAATTAAAAAATCATAACAAGCACCATGGTCATCTTCCCTGTAGTATGTTAGTTTCTGGCTATAATATCCTTATACTTCTCATGTCATTGATCATGATTAAGTATGTGTACACATGTACCTCAGGATCAATCTAAATATGACTCATCAACATACTATTGGGGATATGATATTCCAAAATAGGATTTTATTAGAGTTTTCATTGCTAATAAAATGATAGGGGACCAAGATCCTAGAGTGCATGTCGCAAATAACCCACTAACTACCCAGGATCACATGTTCCCAATCAATCAATAAAAAAAGAGGAATCATATCATTTCAAATCAATCATCATTTACAATTCAGTTTCCAAATTTTCAGTTTCAATATGCCAATTCAAATTCAAAACCAAAACATGGGTTTTTAATCATTTCATTCCTTTTCAATACAAAACCCATCATAGGTTTTCATCATTTAAATTTAAACCACTTTTCTTAAAACAATTTTCAAATAATTTCATCAACTCCATCAATTTCAAAATACACCCCAAATTTTGATTCCATTATAATTGAGGGTTTTCCTAATATTAATTCCATTTTAAATTCTAATTCCAAATCATATAAAATTGTTTTATCATAAATCAATTAAAATCTATTTAAAACAAATCAAGTAAATAAAGGTTTCGATTATATGGAAAATATCAAACATAACCACCTACCTTTAATCAAATATCAAGAATCGACACCTGCAACAGGATCCGCTAATAAAGAACAAAGGCATGGGAGATCTAGAAATCAAACCTAGAATCAAGATCTAATAAAATGGAGTTTAGATCCATCGAACACATGATGATCTGTTAAACTCTAAGGAGGAAGGAATGAGAGATCCGAAGAAATTAAATGAGAGTAGATCCACTTATCAGATAGGTATAAGATCTTCCACTAGGACTTTGATTCACCAAATGAGGGTATTAGAGGATCCAAAATCACATATAGAGATCCTTCCTAGACAGTTAATTCATTTTAGGGTCGATTTAGGAGATTAGGGATCTTAAACAGGGGATCGGGAATCTTTAAAACATTTTTTAGAATAAAATAAACATGTGTTCATGGTTTCCTAGAGAGGGTTGCATGGTTAGAAAAAATGTGCACCCTAATCATGAACCCCCTCTGGACTCACTATCCAAGGCACATGATTTCTCCAAGGTGGGCACGCATTTTTTTAAACTGTGTTCCAACTGTGAAAACCATCATTGTCCAGGGTTTCATGATTTTCACTAGGGGCATAGGTTTGGGAAAACTATGTGCCAGCCATGAATAACCTAAAAAGCCACCAAAATTTTCTAAATTTCACCCAAAACTCCCTAAAACAAGACCCAACCAAAAGGATAACTAACTTGAGTCAAGGAGTATCTAGAAAAAAGTAACAATATGTTACACTACCACTGGCCTACATGATGTCCTGGTTAGTATGACAGATTTTTTTACTTAAATGATTTGACAAGTAAATATTAATTTGATTTTGAGAACATGTGCTTTATCTTATAAGATTAAAAAGTGATTTTTTGATTAAGTTATTAATATTATTTTGGAATAAGATTACTATAATATTGGGGAACATTATATTATTAAGGTAAATATAATATTATGGGATTTTATTTAATAAATAAAGGTTTAATTATCTTTTGAAATCATATATTAATTTAATTTGTCTTTATGGTGATTCAAGTTATTTTTGTAAATGATTATAATATCATGGAGATTATATGATATGGGCATATACATTTTTGGGTATATAACTTTATGAGTGACCAATGTTTTTTGGAGATAAATTTTAAATATATCTTGGAAGAGTATGTGATTAAATCATTCTAATATTTAGATTTCAATCTTAGTTAAGAATATTTCAAATAATTTTAAGATTATTTAATTACCAGATTATCTAAGTTGAACTTTGGGTGTTATTTTTAAGTCTTTATATATTAATATTGTATTTATTCATATGATGGATTATTAATTTTGGAAATTATCTTAACTTGTACATAATATTTTAGTTTTGGTTAATGTCTAAAGATATGAGGAATATATTATTATAATTTTGTGAAATTATGTGATCCATTAAAATTTTATTTTAGTTCTTCAGCCATGAAAAAATAATCTTGAATACTCATTATTTGAATCAAAATATTATATTATGGTGGAAATTTATTAGAGGATGAAATTATTATATTAGAGTAATTACTTTTCCTTATTTTCTTAGTCTCGATGGTAAAGTAATTCCTTAACTCTAGGAAAAGGATCTTGAAACAAAAATGTTATCATATTACCTTCATTTTATGATGAATCGATGGTTTTTTTCACACCTCATTGGTTTATGGTTTTATGGCCATTGACTTTATCATGATAATTAGATTTATTGTGATCAATGTTCTCTATAACTCTCTATCATTATTTGGACATTACGTTTTTCTTCCATGTCCATATTTTCACTTCCCACTAATTTTATCCTATTTAAAAACCTAGTTATGTGTTATCCCACATGACCTTCATATTTCACATTCCCTCTTTTCAAGAAGAAGTTTTATTGACCCTTTTTATGATTTGGGATTTCAACAAAGGTATTTTCAAATGTAAAAATTTTTATTAAAAATATCAATTTTAAATTTTTAGGATAGAATTTATTCAAGGGGGGAATTTAATATCTTGATATCTTAAAATAAAGATTATGTTCAATGGTGTATAATATATGTAACATCAAGCTTAAACGAATCTTGAAATATTATTATTTAAATATAATGATTATAACATATACAATGAATTCATAGGTATGAATAGGATTAAAAAAATTATTAAATATATATAAATTTCTTAATCGATAAAAATTTATCAGCTAATTATTATGAAATAAGCACTCGATTTTTAGTAAAATCATTTTATTCTTCAAAAAATATGTTTTCCTCAAAAGTAGTTTGTATTTATTTTTGTGAGAGAATATCATAATTAATTTCTGGAACTTTTAGAAATATTATTTGATAAAAGGGATATCATTTTTTAAATCATCATGTCAAAATTATCTTAGAGTGAATTTTTTATAATTTTCAGAAAAGATTCATTTTTCAATAAATAGTGAGAATACTGATTTTTTATTGAAACTATATTTTATTTTTAATTATTTACAAAGTAAAATTCGGTGTTAGAATAGTTTTAAATTTTCATTAGTAATTTTTTATTAAAAATAATAAAATTATAGTCTTTTGAGTGAATTTTATAATTTAATTTGGTAAAAAACATTTTTATACTTAAAAAAGATCTTTTCTGAAAAACTATGCTTCATCTTGTTTTTTGGGTTTAATTTTAAATTAAATTTTGCCACTTATATAAATTTAATGTTGAAAAATAGATTCCATATTTTTAATTAGGAGGCCCATATTTTGTAAATAGTTTCATTTTATTTTTTTCATTATTTATGGTAATCATAGTAAATTTTTATCACCACAGTAAGGGTAAATCGGGTAATTAAGGTTAAAAAATTATAAGGACTAAAAAATGACCCTAACACTTTTATTTATCCTTTTTTATGATTTTATTTCTCCCATTTACATAAAATTTTTGAAAATATGGCAACTTTTTGCCATATTTATTTGATTTTTATCTTTATAATATTTAAGTAAAAGATAAAGTTAAAATTGTCAATTTTTTTATTTTAATATCAATAGTATTTTATGACAGGGATAAAAAAATTATGTTCAGTTATAAATTTTTATTTTAAAGATAAATTATTTTTTATCATGGTAATTAATTTATTGTTTTTAGTGATAAAATAATTATCTTAAATGCTTACAAAACACCAACACAATATTTATTTAATTAATAAAAAAATAGATCATTCTAAAAATATTAAAAGTAATATAAGTTAAATTAATTATTGTGTTCCAATAATTTTGTAGATAAATATAACATATTAGGTATGTTTTAAAGTATTATATTTCAATTATTTTTTTTCATGTTGTTTTCAAACTCAAATTAATTGAATAGTTCAAAAAATGAAATTTGTGATATTTTATAATAAACAATATTTAATTAAATGATTTAAAATTCCTAAAAATCATATATTCAACCAATTTATTTTTATATGTCTAAAAATATCAACCATGTTCCATTATTTTATAATTTTCCTTTTATAGTAACTATATTGATCCCTAAAAAGTAAAAAAACTTTGTTATCAAGGTAATTGTCCAAAGGGGTTAACACGTGTTAAAATAAAAATAAAAGGGAAAAAATATAATCCAAACTTGTAAAAATTTTATTTTATGAGATTATTTATACTAATAATAATCTTATATTATAATAATATAAATTTGGATCCATTTGAACATGAAAATTAATTTATATTGATTTAATACTTTAAGAAATTCAAAGAGAGCCCTTCCCCTCTCTTATAAAAGGGAATATCATATCCTCTTTTTGTCACACTTAAAAACACATTTTAGTTCAACCAATAAATTCCCAAATATAATCCTTGAATACCTAATCACATAATATATTCCTTTTTTATCATAAATCCAACCTAGTAAGGCTTTAGGTATAAACCTAAAGGGGTTTTATAAAGAAGAGGTATGGTTTTTAACCAAGCATTTTCATTATATTTCCTCTTCTAACTCCTTGAAATTTTATCCAATAATTATGAGATGATAAAATTATTATATTCTATATACTATTATATTATTATGTTATTTTAATATCCTATATCCATATCCCCTTCCATCAAATTGGAAATGAAACCATTATTCGTGTGTATGGTGGATTATTGCCTTGTGAATTGATGTAATACATTTCCATCATCGCCTCTCTTGATTGGTTATAATGATGGATTTAATGTATATATTATATTAATAACATAATTATAACTCTTTTAACATAATATATCATCTATTTTCTTACCATTCCATTCATTGAGAAATGGAAACGTCGTTTGTGTGTGCGTGTGGACCACCACCTTCACAAAATGATGTGATTCATTTTTCATCACCGCATCTCATGGATGATATATATAAGTATATTTAAAAAAATAATATTTTATTTATTATATAATGATTATTATTTAAATATAAAATAATACTTATCTTATTTCCATCATGATCATTGAAAAATGTAAATGTTACTCATGCGTACGTATCACCTACTATCTTCGTGATTGTAATATAGCTCATTTTTCATAAACATATTTCATGATGGTTTTAAATGTATAATTGATTTATAAAAATGTTAATTATGTAATGATTATTATTCTAGATATGATGGAATAATGATCTCATTGACCATATTCCACCAACCAAATCCATTTTGGACATATTAGTTGAATATCATCAAAACATCTGGCATGAACATAAATAATTAAGTAATTGAATATAACATGGTAATAAATAAAATAAAATGAATAATAAACTTGAAAAATGTTATTTATAAAGTAAATAATTAACATAAGTTTGTTGTGTTGAATTTTTGATAGGATCAAACAAGTTTAATGTGTTCCTAATAACATGTGGACAAGAACCTTTTAATCAAAAGAAAAATTTCACACCCTGATTCACCCCTCTCCTATCAGGATGTATCAGGGTACAACACTATGTAATTATTGTCATGTCTCTATGTGACCATTTTATAAAACCTTCCCACTAAATTCTTTAGTGAGTGACATCTATAAAGAAATAAAGTTTGAATAATGGTGATATTTAGGTATCATATTCCTAATGTTCAACACCATGAACATATTAAAACTCTTTAACCCCACAACCTCAAATTTTATAATGTCAATAACACATGTTTTATACTTATAACTCTTTCTAAGTACATAATCTTCATTCTCGGAATGATTTCCATAAAACAATTTCCATGAAATACTTTGGTAACTAATGTAACTATTTACATTGTTACTTTACCAACACATCCTAAACTCCTTTAGGATACTAATTGACTTTTACTTTATAATTTTACTAGAATGATATTTTATTTATTAACTTTAAACTTATCAAATTTTAAACATTCTCCCACAAGACTCTAAGACACTATATTATCTTCAAAATATCTTTATAATATAGAATAACTCCTTTTTGTTGGAAAATAAAACTTATTTTCAATTTGTGTGAATATTTGTCAAATAAACTATTTCATCTATATCTTTTATTGTGTTTTATTTTTCTGGAACATTTTCTTAAAATTAATATTATTCATTAAAATATTACATTGAAGGATATGGGATCAAATCCATCTTATTTTAACAAGAATATGGATAAACTCTTTTAACCTAGACAAAACAATTTTATCTTTTTTTTAAACATGTTATTGAATCTAATGAATCATAAACCCTATGTATCATCTCACATTATTTATAATAAATCTTTCTTAATAAAAAACTCTTATCATTATATTATAGAATTAATATTACTATACACATCTTTAATTTAGATTCATCTAATATTGATACATTACATTACATTAAAACCTTTGATTTAGGAACTCTTTGCTCCATCATTTGACTAAAATCTACAATATCTATCAATACTTTCCATGGTTTTTATCTCTTATATATTTATAATACTTGTAAAACATACATTTGGTATCACGAGCTTGTTAAAATAAAATAATTGATTTCTATAACACATATACTTGAAATAGAAAATCCATGGAGTTACTCAAACCCCTTAATGTATCTCAAAAAATTATATCCTATATAATTATTACTTCTTCCTTTCTAATTTTACCTTTATTTATCAATAACCTTGACTAGCTACTTGAATAAAAAAAATTTAACTTTCTATCTAACTTTTCTTCTTCCAGTTTTAACTTTTATCCACTCGTACACTCAATATAGCACTAAAACATAGACATTATATATCTAGTTTATTAATCATCAACACTTTGTGAATAATAGGGTAAATATTTAATAAATGAATTCATATTTTTAGAACATTTTCATGTATGAAAATAGAATGAATTCTTTAACCAGAATAATCCTTAAGGAAACATCTTGTCTCACCGAGTCATTAACATACCCAATCATATTAAGTATGTTAGTGGATACTAAAATTCCTTAGGTTATTTTTCATTTGATGAATTTTAAACCCCAAGTGAATCATTTTATTCTTCTGATAATAATCTTGATTCCAAGTGTTGAAAAAATTCAATAGTTAGTTACTTAGGAAGGTGTTTCTCAAACACATATAATTTCTATTAAGAACTTTTCTTAAGTTACCTATCTTCATAGTTTCTTACATTAAGCTTCTCCTTTCAAAATATTGATCTAAAAGTTAAGTTTTATGATGATGATTCCATTTATCTACAAAAAAAGGTTTAATTTGATAAGTATCATATTTTATAAACATTTAATATGGAATTTTATTAAATATTTTCCCACTAAAATAATGACCCCTTTTAAAATCCATCATATCCATTAGTGGGACAAGATCCACATTTCACTAATAAATGAGTACACTTAGTGTTATTCTAACCACTTAGTTATTTAGGTAGGTTATCATCACAATCATATCATATATGACTCTTGGATGGTTGAGAAGATAACTTTTTGTGTAATCCATCATATGAATAGAATTAATATTATTCTTTGAGTGTCCTAACTTTTAAGGTTTTCTAGCTAATTTTGAATTAAATAAAATTTCATGAACATGCACCTAATCCTATTTGGGTCACCCATTACTTATTTTACTTACATAAGAAAATATAGGGGCACCCATTTTTAACATCAACCTGCCTGCTTAGATGATCAAGGTCTTAACAAGATCCTCTTTGGAAGGAATTTAACACTTAGTTTTTTAAAGGGGGTTTAATCTCACCGCCATATTTATAACACCTAATATGTATACATCATAATTAGTTGGAAGTTTGTAGGCACGTGAAGTTGAACTGGAGTTTGGCCAATGGATTGAGGACCAGTGCTAAAAACCTGGAATCTGGTTCTGGTGAAAACTAGGTGATTCAGGCTTCAGCTGGTGTGACATTGGACCGAGTTAGTTTTCTAGATGCAGTTTGTAAAGGACTGCAGGAGGGTCAGGAGTTGGTAGGGGATGTTCTTGATCATGATGTTTCTCCCAAGAGTTTATGCGGAGAAATGCAGAAGAATTTTATGACTATACTGAGAGTGGACAATGTCTTTGATAGGCTTAAATGTGACCTGGGAGGGATGTGTGCTCCAGGGGCAATGGTATGTCAGGATAACTCAGTGGTTTAGTATCCCAAATGATTGCAGTTCCTTTAGATTTCATTGAGGATGCATGGAAAGCTCATGTTTGTACTAAGGAAATGAGGGTGTCTCGGGTAGGTGGTTCAAGTGGAGGTAGTGGATAGTGGGTAATGGCTACTAGAAGGTCACGGTCGAGAGAGATTTGTTCAATTATTAATAAGGAAGACGAAGATAGACCTATCAGAACAAGCCCAAGTAGGGTGGTTCCAGTTATTGATCTTGGCAATAGATTTGAAAGTTTGGTGAATGAGGAACCGGTTCAGGAGAATGAATCAACCCGGGTTGTTCCCTCCAAGGATAAGGAAGGGGACCCTGGATATGAGTCCAGTGATGAGTCCTCGGGTCATTTTTTAGCAGATAATGATGAGGATTTCCAGGATAATAGGATTCCTAGTCTAAGGAGGAGAAAGATCCAAAGAGGAACTCAGAAAGGGAGAAAGGATTACTCTTACCTATTTCTACCAATAGAACGAGATCTTCCAAGAAGTTGAAATCCAAGATGATGGACAGTGAGTCTAAGTATCCTATTAAATCTATTCGGGATGAGGAAGCGGGTCATGGGGGAGTTTCCCCCAAGGCTTCTCTAATTGGCCCACCGCGGGAGCTAGGTGCAGATCATGATCAACCTCTGAAACAAATTATGCACTCAGATGAAGAAATGGTAGAATCATTTATGGGGATTAAATCTACTGAGGATGAAGATGAAAGGATGATGGGAAGGCCTTTATGAGTGATTACCAATGATGAATAGAGAAATTAGATTGAAAAGAAATACCTTATATTGATAAGGGGATTAAATGAAGCAAAGATAAATCAATAATATTACATCTAGACCTGGGAAAAGATGGAATTTCAATTTGAAGACTTTTTAAAAGATGATCTAGATATTCAGGATAACACTCTATCCTGGAAATTATGTAGGGAAACTAGTTCTGGTAGACTTAAGTTTTTTTTCAATGGTTTTGTTATATCCTTTAGTTCTTGAACCTTTTGGTTTCACACTTTTCCCTTAAAAGTGTTTTTATAATAAAAAAGTTAATTTTTAGTCAAAAAATAACTCAATAGAAGCTAAATTCAAGGTAGAATAGAACTAAATTCATTATCATACCTATCATGTAAATCCTTAGATGCATGTATGATAAATTAAAGGTAGTTTAACAACATTAAACTAAAGAATACATATATTCATTGTATAAAAATTATATTCATGAATAAATAAGGGAATAAATTTTAAATAAATGAAAATTTTAAATATTTAAACATGAGATAAAAATTCATGAATAATTTCTAAATTAAATCTAATTATAAACAATTTATAATTTTGGTTATTCATTATAGACATTCCATAATTTTGAATATAAACACTTTATATTCATCCCATAAAATGAACTCTTTCAAATCATTCATTATATGTAATTTCACTTTAAATATATGATATTTCATAAAATATAAACATTTTATATTTCAATTTTATTATGTAATAATTTATAAGATCCAAATATCACATACTAATATTATTTAACCCTTGATTAAATCAATCCTCAAAATTTATTTCCTTGTGGTTTAAAAAAATTCTCAAATGAGGATTTATTTTTAAATATTAAAATTAAATTATGGAAAATTCATAATTTAAATATAAACACTTATTTCAGAATTATTTTTTAATTTATTAACATTTTATAAATTACCCTTATGATTTATAAATAAAAATTGTATTTCTAAGTTATAAGGTGTTCCATATAATTTGGTAAAATAGGGGGTTTTTTAAATCTCACTAATTTAATATGTAGCATATTCATATTAAGTTCATAACTATTGAATCCCATAAAATATTTATTATCTCATTTTTATTCCCCTATGCATGCATAAAAATCTATAATAATTAACTTATCTATTAAATTAATCCATACATAATATTCAAAATATATAAACAATTTATATATATAAATATTTGAAATGAATGAACAAATAAATACAAAATTTATTTATTTAATCAACATGATATATTAATATAAAAAATTCATATTTTATTTTGGAATGAAAATATCCTATTTACAATGCCTAACACTTTTCATTTACAAAAAATTATAAATTATAAGCAGTTTTAGCCAAAATATAAATTGTCTTCATTTTTGGAATATATCAAATTATATTATTGATAAAGTGGTATTATAAATCATAGGCCATGATTAGAATTGGAAATTATGATATGTGATATCAGAAAACAATAAACCTTACGTATCAAAGTATCTCTTATGTATTGAGTAATTCACTTTTGCGGCAAAGGAATATGTAAAGGTTACTTAGTTTCCCCTTATATATCAAAGTAATCCATATGTTTTGAGTAAAATTATTTTGTGGAAAAGGCATACATAATGGATACTTTCTCAAAAACCCCAATGCATAAAGGTTATCAGTGGAGTAACCCTTGTGCATAAACTCTAAGGTACCTTCCATATTTGATGATATACACTATATCATTATTATGACATGATACTCTATTTTCACATAACCTGTATTTTATTCATGGCATATAATATCACTTATATCGTAGATTATGACACAAAAAAACCCATGGGTTTTGATGTGTCCTACCCTATGATGTTGTGAAATTTGGTTCCCTAAACCCAACTTGAATAGTACTTTTCAATTATCATGTCATGTATATAGAGATTTATGTGCACTTTTATCTTATCATAATTGTGTTGATACTTTTGTATCCACTATTTACATGGTAATTTCCTTAGATTATATATTTTATCAATAGATTATAATATTTCCCAACTATAATTATATCCTCTAGATATTATGAAAATAATCATAAATATATATCTTATAGTTTAGATACATTATACTGACATGAAAGAGATAATTTCTGGCTATCAAGTACTGGGGGATCATAATCTTTGAGAATTATTCTTATGAAGTTCACACTTGGTGATCTTGATTAGAGGAGATCATGAGGAATAACCCGCTAATAGGAACACCACATGTTTTGGGTGTTATTAGATGTTCATATCTATAATCATGTGTATTGGTCTCTAGACTTGAGATCATTATCAGTGTGTATCATTTGATCATGTACTTTTATGCAAGATGAAAAATAAGACATTTATATTAGTGGTGATGTAGCTTGTTTTGGGTTTTTCATTAGTGGTATGTCATTGGTTCAATGACCAGATAGGATTTCTCACTTGTGAAAGTAAGAGATATCTCAGGACCAATTGACCATGATGGCAGTACCTTTATTAAATCCATGGTCATGGTGATTGAAGGTAAATATATCTAGTATAGTTATTAATAAATAAAGGATGAAAAGATAATGACATGAATTGTGCATCCTACTTTATGATATTGTGTGATACAAATAGATTATATTATATGGTGTGTTTTCATAGGAGTTTGTCATTTCCATGACTAAACCTTATCTCCTTAGGGTCCTTGATGGGTTTCTAGACTATGATCCTAATCTGTGAGTAGAACTCACTACTATTGAGATAAGTTCCAAGAGGTTCACACACAGAGAGTATTTAGAATCTTGTCCAAATCTAGTAAATTAGAGTTTAAGAGATGGTAGGGCCCATAGTGGGGTTTGTGATATGTTCGAGTTTGATCAATCGTAATAAATAAATAAATTCAATATTATTATAGATTAGAATAATAGAGTATAAATTTATGTACTCAAGGTATTCACAAGTGTTAAGTGTATATGAGGAAAATATATTTTACGAATGAATAATATTTTATTCAATGTTTGTTAATATATTTATGAGAAAATCGAGTCGAGTTAATGGCTCATATTTTATCATGTAACATAGTTTAGATGTTAGAAGTATGTGATAAAATATTTATGACATTTATGACATGAATACTAAGTTGTAAGTGTCGTTAAGGGATTAATTAGAATGTGAAGTTTATTCAGGGGCCAAAGTGGTATTTCCATAAGCTTAAACTAATCTATATATTCCATGAGAGGCACAATTTTTTGGTATAATTAACGGCATGAATTCGAGATCCTCTCTATCCTCTATCCCACTTTCTAGAGAAGGAAGCAAGTGTTCAAAGCACCTCGATCCAATAGAGTCATCCTGGATTGAAGAATCTATGATTCTGTGATCGCCAGATCATCGAAGGAATTGTTGATTACTTGAGCTAGAACCCAGAAATCAATGATCGGTGAACCAACAAGATTTTGGAGCATATGTGGATGATATAGAGAGTTCTGAATTTGGTTCATTCGAGTAGTGATCTTCAGCAATGAGCGGATATGTGTTCGATCAAAATTAAATGAGGTATGGTTTCAATTTTATGTTTTCTATGATTACATTATTTTTCACGTGATCCATGTGTGAATTTGAGCAGGGTTTTCTATAATTGATGTTGCGGCAAGAATTTGAATCCATAAAAATTTTAAAATACCATTTTTTACACTTCCAAAAGCCTCGGGTTCCTTCATTTGGTATCATAGTGGTAGTTAAATATTTAAGTCAAAATTTTGATTAAATTTTCAAGAATTCAAATAGAGGGTTTTGATACAGTCTCAATGCCATTGATGGCACATCGATCAGAGGTTGAATGACTAAGTTATGGCCATCTTAAGATCTAAGAATGGTTTTTTGGGGTAAAATTAATTTCAAAAATAATAATTCGACTTATTTTTCACATGAATAGTACCTTTAGTACTATTCACATGAACAGTAGTTTGTGGGTGGATGGAATTCAGTGGTGGCGGCATCGGGTCTACTACGGTACCTTTTAAAAAATAAAATTTTTATTTATTTCTATGTGAATATAAATGGGGTTACTATTCATGTGAATAGTAACCATGAGTTACTATTCAAGTGAATAGTACCATGTGTTGTTATTCATGTGAATAGTACTCATGGGTAACTACTCACCCACCCTGGACCTGATTTTAATTAAGTGACCCATTTCGGTTCAAATTGGACTCAAAAGAATTCTAAAAAAATCAAAAAACTAATAATAATGTTTGGAATTTAATAAAAAAATCATGTTCCATGGAACGTATCAATAATTAATTAAATATATTTTAATGCTACTTTAATGCATTAAAATTTCCTTCAAGTTGAATTTCAGATTATTTAATTTTTATAATGAAAAATTATTTCATTTTGACTGATCATTAGATGAGACCAACCTATTCATGTTTGGTTTATTTAATTATTTAATTTTAATTATTGCAATGGATTTTTTGTAATAATTAGTTATTAAATATTATTCTTTGATGGTATACACACCGTCCCTCCATATTTAAATGTATAAGGGCATGTTTGTCCACATTTTGAGTGACAAAAATGTAATTATGCATCTTGGGTGCCCACTCACCTGCACATGAGTATGCATTGTAAAAATGGAGGAGTTCACGATGGTGTGGTTCAAGTCAAAATCCAGTGTGGAACCAAACAAGGAGAATGAATGGGAGTTTGATGGGTGTGGAAACTTGAGTTGGTTCTTGGCTGAGGAGTTCCCCTAGGGTCTCGGTTGATCCATCATGTGATCAATGGATCAACCAGTAGAAATATCTCATGGTCATATCACTGTTTATTTTTTTTATTATGCATCGTTAATTATTTTAGAATGTCTAGATGATACGTAGTCACATAGAATAGTTAATGATAATTCATAGATAAAATAAATGAACATGTGTGGTGAATGTATTCTATTTATGATGGAATATAGTTGTGAGTGTGACCACATAGAATAATAAAGATAAATAGAATTGGATTTTAGTCGTAAATAAGATAAAACATTAAAATCCATTGAAGGAAATATTAAGTCATTTAACATGTTTCATCACTTAATTTTGAAAAAAAAAAACTAGGTGTAAGAGGTGCTCTTCATCCCTAGTTGAGGGTTCCTTTTACTACCAGAGAGTTCTTATGAGAGTGGTGGGTTGATATAACTAATTTTGTCAACAAAGAAGTATCCATACCTAGCTTGTTGAAACTTTAGAGGCAAAGCATTGAGAAATGGAAGGTTATCATTTGATGGATATGGGACTCCACTCAACAAATAAAGGAGCCACAAGTAAATGTGGTTGTCCATCCAAAAGAATGTCTTGGAACTCTATGAGTAGTGTCTTATCAATAGCTTGGACAATGAGGTGAGGTTTTAAGGATCCTTTCCACTTGAATACTCTGATGATTGAGTATTATGAATCTAGTAGTTGTGGGCTACTAGGATTTGATAAAATAGTGGGATAAATTTAATATAATAAATCTATAATGTTCAAAAACTGATAATCAAGATAAAAGTACTAATCTATATAAGTTTTATTTTGTAGAATAATGTCTAGTGATACCATGAGTACACTGTGATCAATTTTGGAAAAATGATATATCATAATTGGCACTAATTTACAAGATTAGTACCAGTTCTTCCACATAGTACTATGAGATAAAAGGAAGTTAAATGAACTGGAGTCCCCACTACTTGTTGATCTGCTTTAGGAAGAAAGTGAGGGTGACAAGGAATCTTATAGGATACACATCAATGATGAATTTGATGTTTACATCATAATTTTATCATCAATGTCCAATGGTTTTTGAATACAACATCAGGACATGGATGAAGTCACATGTTGTCTCATCTCTGAGAATTTTTTGATGATAAAGAGAAGTGAGAAATGAATGAGATGATGATTACACTGAACATGTGTAAATTGAAAGATGTATCATGATCTTTTAATTCATCCCATTCTTATATTCTTATCACCCAATCACTCCAGTTTTTTTAGGAATGTAAAATAAACAATATGGATAAAATGATTCATTGCCTTTTGGGTAAGTTTTTTCAAGCATATAATAATTTAAAGAAAGGTTAATCATTAATTCTTATGGTGAACAAGATGAAAGAAATGGTGAAAAGTCCAATGGAAAGTGTGACATCAAAGGAACCTTCACAACTTCCTTCAAATAAAAGAGGAAGAGCGTCATTCATGAGGTTATTTTCTTTACATGTCTCAAGATAAGTCTATGTAAGATAAAATGAAATGAATATAAGTAGAACAAATAAGAGGATTTGACTTAGTATATATTCATAAATGTATATGATGATCCTATTTACTTCTTGGGTATTATATACTGAATTTGTGTCACACATTTGTATCCAAATACTCTAACCAAGTAAGTATATAAACCTTACATTAAGGAAGGTAAATTTTCTAAGTAGTTGAGAAAGGGTGATTCTTAAGTCAGCGGTGAGAAGTACAAAACTTGTAACTTCCAAGTTTACTGACTCTGGTTGAACTTTTATTATGTATAACCAAAACATTTATCTCACGTGTCCATTGTACATAAGGATACATTATTCCATTTTGAAATTAATTGTTTTTTTTGGTATATCATACTCAATTAGTAGTTTAGTAATACTTGAATCATTGGAAATAAATGATTACTATAAAATGTAAGAGTCGATAATACCCATTTTTGGAAAGATAATTCTTTTTAAATTAAAAATAAAAATATTTATCAAGGACCTGATATGGTGTTTAGACTCTTTGTAGCTAAGAAACTTAGGTTTTATTAATACACTTACTTATCATGTTTTAGAAAAATAAACCTTTAGAAATAAAGGTAATCTATAATGCTTCTAGTTCTAGTTTAACATGATATGTGTGAACTATTTCATGTTGAATCTAGAGGTAAATTCATATAATTTATGAGATTCCTTTAAGAAATTTAAGGAATATAATAGTAAAGTAAATAATATGCATGGTTTGAAGATATGAGTTTCTTTGGGATTGTGAGTTGAAGAATATCTAAACCTATCATTCATTGATCATGAAAATATAGAGTGGATTTATTCCTAAACTCTTATTTCCTTATACACATAACATCCATGATGTTAGTAAAAGGATGATCGATGATGAGACTTATAAGTTTTCATTGATTATAAAAATGTATATTGGGGTAATTTATAAACTCACATCTCTTTATACACATCAAATCTATAGTGTTAGTAAAAGGAAGATTAATGATGTTTCTTTGATGTCTTTCAAAGTCTTCTATAATATTTTTAATACATGCTTTGGAAAAAGTGATGTTGACCCATAACCATTTTACAAGTATAATGAAAAATTGATATCATGTGAGTTATATTATGAAATAAATCCATTATGTCATAATAACATATGTTTATACATTAAAGTTTTTTTAAGGATAAATCAATAAACAAATTTGCATCAAGAAAGACACAATGTGTATCTGATGTAATTATAATAAAGTTTTATAAGTATGTTACATAAATTCATGAAATAGAAAAGTTATAGTTAGGTGATAGACTATATTTCCTTAAAAGGGTTCACACCTCAATTTGAGATAGTGGGAGAAATATTGACTTGGGTTAAATCAAGGCCAAATATGCACAAGTATTTAGCATAGGAATAAGTTCCACAAGAGCTCATGGAATAGGAATGTTCCAGAGACACACATTGTGTAGGATGATTAAAACCATAGTTGTGTTTTAATATTCACCACGGTGGGTGATATATTATTCAATAATAATAATAGATCTTATAAATAATAAAAAAATGAAAATCAACTAATATTGAAAAGTTCATATGAATTTAGAAAAAAAATGGATTTTATGTACCAAAATCAAGTCTGTATTTTGGTAGTTTCTTTGATTGATTTAAATCCTTTAGTTAGTATTTAATAGAAAATATACATGGGTGGTATGAGAATGGTTCAGATAAGGATCGATTGTTTATACCAAATCATCATGCTTAAATTCCACTTTTCACAACAAATTTCTATAATCATTATATTGTGCATTAGATATCATGACCACCTTTCTTGGAGGTTTTTTATATGACACAACAAGAAAGGGTTGTTGAAACCAAATAATTACAATAATAAATTCAAGTTATAGAGTTCCATTTATAGATTAATTAAAGAATTATGATCATATAATATTCATTTGGAATGAAATTATACAATGTGTATGTAATAGGTTAGTGGGAGCACCATGGTTTTCCAAGTGAATATGTTGAGAAAATATGGAAAACAGTTATTAGTCTTATATTTGGTTAAGACTGGGTTAAAAGAAACTATCCAAAGATTTAATTAAAGTATCAAACCATTTTCTAGGTAACAAGATTTACTATGTTAGATCTATGGGTTACATAGACCAAGTCAAAGTACATATACTGACATGGTATTGAAAATACATGTTACAAAAAAATCAAGGGCGATTTATTTCTAGTGTTATATGGAATAAATATCTCCAAGAATTCATGTATGAGGCATAGGAGTATATCATAATGGTGAGTAGAATTCCATATGCTTCATTGATGGATCTATCACATATTTCATGCTATGTACTAAATATGATATTTCGAAAATATACTTTATGGTAGGAAAATATAAATTAAATCTAGGAGAACTACATGAGAAGAAGTCATAACAATCTAATTGTACTTGAAAATTAAAATGGATATGTACCTGGTAATTGGAGAGGGGAGTAATCTAGTTATAAGGGGAAACAAACTATTCTTCTTATGGGTAGGTTGATCTAGTATCTCAGTTAGGTTAGGATTATGGGAAAGAGAATCTCATCCAAGCAAGTGGTAGCCATATCTACAAATACCAAGTGTGTTGTGGAATCTGATGTAGCTAAATAAGTGGTACTTAATATATGATTATTTTCTCCCATTATTGGAATCATTCCTATCAAGTAAAGTATTATCATAATATAAATTATGATAAGATTAAAATAAAGTTACTAGCAAAGATGTCAAGTTTAGATGGTGGGATATGGGATATGCTTGGGGATATCATCTCTTGAGGAGTTTTACTCAAGGAGGTAAAGTCAAATATAGTAGAGTATCCATGTAGGAAGACATGGCAGGCCCAATGACTAAATCCATAACTAAATAGAATCATTATATTATCATGTGAGATCTAAAAATGATAGTTAGAAAGTTGGATCTATTATAAGTGGGGGTGTTTTGAAAGTGGTTACCCTAGACCCAACTTAAATAGTAATTTTTTATTACCATATAATGTATTTAGAGAGTTGTGCATGATTATATCCTACCATAATAGTGTTGATACTTTTGTTCCCACTATTTACATGGTAATTTCCTTAGATTGTTTATTGTATCAACATGTTATAGAAGTTCCCATCTATAATGAGAACCTTGAGATATTATGATTGTAGTCACAAATATATGTCTTATGGTTTAGATACATCATACTAATAGGACACGGATAATGTATGACTATCAGGAGTTGGGGGCTCATAATAATTCATAATTCTTCTCATGAAGTTTACACTTGGTGATCTCGAGTAGAGAAGATCAAGAGGACTAACCTACACATAGGAACACTAAATGTTTTGGGTGCCATTGGATGTTCCTATCTATAAGAATGTGTATTGGTATCTATACTTGAGATCATTATCAGTGTGTATCATATGACCACCTACTTTTATGCAAGATGGAAAATGTGACATTTATGTTTGTGGTGAGTTAGCTTGTGATGGGTATGTCATTGGGGGTATGGCATTGGCTGAATGATCAATATGGGATTTATCACTTCTAAAAGGAATAGATATCTTGAGACCAGTTGACCATGATGGTAATACCTTTATTAAATCCATGGTCATGGTGATTGAAGGTAATTATATCCAATAAGGTCACAAATAAATAAAGGATAAAAGGATGATAACATAATGTGTCTATCCTACTTTATGAGATATCATGAGACAAAGAGACTATATTTCATAGCATGTGTTTATAAGAGGTTGTAATTTTTATGACTAAACCTTATCTCCTTAGGGGCCTTGATGGGTTGCTAGAATCTTCTCCTAATCTATGACTAAAACTCAATGTTATCGAGATAAGGGCCTAGAGAGTCACACAAAAAACATATTCAAAATCTTATCCAGTTCTAATGAATTGGAGTTTAGGATATGGTGGGACCCACAGTAGGGTATATGATATGTATAGGTTTGATCGACTACAATAAATAAATAAATTCAATATTATTTGAGTATAGAATAATAGAGGTTGAATTTATATACTCAAGGTATTCAAAAATGTTAAGTGAATATGAGGAAATTTTATTTTAGGAAAAAATAATATTTTATTCAAGGTTTGTTAATATATTTATTGGAGAAGCGAGTTGAGTTAATGGATCATATTTTATCATGTAAAATATTTTAGATGTTACAAGTATATGATAAAATATTTATGACATTTATAAAACACATACTAAGATATAAGTGTCGTTGAGGACTTAATTAGAAGGTGAAGTTTATTCGGGGGGGAAAGTGGTAGTTCTATAAGCTTAAACCTATCTATACAAGACATTAGAGGCTCAATTTCATGTTACTATTCAAAACATGAATTTAAGAGCCTATCTATCCTCCCTCCCACTTCCTAGAGAGAAAAACAAGTATTCTAAGCACACCAATCTAAGATCAGCATCCTAGATCAAAAATCGGTGCTCCCACAATCACCGAATCGTTAAAGGTGTTGTCGATTATCCGCACTAACACCCAAAAATAAACAATAAATGAACTAGAAATATTTTGGATCATGTTTGGATGATCTTTAGGGTTTTTAATTCATTTTATTTGATCAATAATATCATATTGTGAGTAGACACACATTTAATAAAAAGTGAATGATGTATGGTTTCGATTTTATGTTTTTTGTACATACATTATTTTTCATGAAATACATGTGTGAATATGGGAAATGGATTTTTGGAATCGATGGTGTGGTATGAATATGAACCCAGAAAAAATTTAAAATACTATTTTCAAGCTTCCACAATCCCCGAGTTCCTTTATACAATACACACCAGTCATACCCTATCACTACGAAATGCACAATGCATTATCCTATAACATAATGACAAGTAGTGGAAATTCACATTATGTTATCCTATAACAAAATTCTTGGATTTTAGTCAAGATTAAATTATCACATAATGTAATTTTAATCATAGTTCTTCATTTTAAAAACATGATTTCAAGAATCAAATGCATGGTAAATCTCTCATGCCACTATTGGGTTTATTTGGAGAAGTTTAATGATTAAACTAAGAAATAAAAGCATAAAAGAAACCCAAATCCAGGAATGACCATATAAGAAACCAAAATGATTCTCGTGTTAAATGAAGAAATAGTGATGTGTACCTTACATCGTGGCACTACTACATCCATCTTCGTCATATGTGGTTGATGAAGATCACATGAAAGGATGAAGAATGACATCCCTCCCCTGTATGTATCCATGGGTTATGCTAAATCACTTGGAACTTGATTGGGATCCTCTCATCACCCATGGAATTCTAGTGCTCTATAAAGGCTAAGGGTGTAGAGGAAGTGAGCTACGGGATCGAGGGAGAGTATCATATGAAGCATGGTAAAGCTCACTCATACACCATCACATTGTAGTAAGTGTTGTAAAAGTGGGGGCCATAGACCCAACTTGCATAATACTTTTCGATTACCATATCATGTGTGCAATGATTTATGCATGATGTACACTTACCATAATAGAGTTGATATTTTTATATACGCTATTTATATGGTAATGTACTTATATTACATGTTGTATCAAAATGTTATAACAGTTCTCATGCTATAATGAGAACCTAGATCCACCATGATAGTAATCTTAAATTTATATCCCATGGTCCAAAAACATCATACTAATAGGAAACCGATGATGTGTGATCATTAGGTGTTGGGGGATCATAATCATTGAGACTTATTCTAATGAAATTATAACTTTGTGATCTAGAGTAGATGAGAACATGATGACTTACCCGCCAATAGGAACACCACATGTTTCAGGTGTCATTGGTAGTTCCTATCTATGAGCACGTGTAATGGTCTTCTGACTTGATATTATTATCTGTGTATATTGTTTGATAAATTACTTTGATGCAAGAAAAAACCATGAAATTTATTTCATGGTGAGGTATATTTCATTGGTTACACTATTTGTGGTATGGCATTGATTGAATGATCAAGAAAAAATAACTTCTAAAAGGAAGTTATATCTCAGGCTTGTTTAATCAGGATGGAAGTACCTTCACTAAATCTATGGACATGGTATAAGAAGGTAAATTCATCCAATAAGGTCAATGAATAATAAAGAGATAAGGGATGATGAAACAAAGTGTGCCTCCTACTTTATGAGATATTGCAAGACAAAAAGACTATTTCATGATGTGTGTTCGTATGAAAGGTTGTTATTGTTATAACTTTTCTTTATCTTCTTAGGGGCCTTAATGGGTTGCTAGACTCTACTCCTAGTCTATGAAAATGATTCACTACTATCAATATAAGGGCCTATATGGTCACACACTTAGCGCATTTGAAAGTTTGACCTATTCTTATGAATAGGAGTTTATGACAGTGTGGTCCCCACCATGGGATCCAAACAATCACCATGAAATAACTACATTCATATTATTCAAGTTTAGAATAATCAATACTGAATTTATTTATTAAAATTATTCACAAGATATTAAGTGAGTACAAGGGGAAAATATTTAATGAATGAATGTTATTTTAATATTCAAGGTTCGTTTAATATTTTCAGGAATAGCAAGTCGAGTTAATGGATCATTTTTTATGTAATATATTTATTATATTATAAGTGAGTGATAAAAATGTAAATGACATTTATGAAATGGTTATTTTGTCATAACATTTCATTTATGGATTATTTAATGGGAATTACTTATATGGGGGTCAAGGAGACTTTTTTGGATGTTTAATCTCAACTATATAATAAATATGGAGCTCTTTTCCAAGGGACTATTCATCCACTCAAATTTGGGAACTGCTCTCTAATCTATCCTACATCCTTGAGAAAGAATATGTCGATCCGATCAATCGATCTGAGTTCTCCTTCACAAATCGAAGGATTGAAATAATGGTGATCATCGGGACATTGAAGGCTTCATAAAATTTATGCACTATTACCCAGACTTTGAAGATCAAAGTTCCTATAGGCTTTCAAAGCATGTGTAGATGATCTAGTGGGATCTGAATTCAATTCCTTTGAGAAATAGTTTCTGTTGATGAGCGGTTTTCAAACACGTCTTCAAATTGATCAAGGTAATTTTTTAATTTAATTTATCTTGCTTAAACTATTCACATGATATCCTTGGCTTTCATATCAGACTGTGAATTTCTAGATATGACATTGATATGTCAATAATTGATAATAAAAAATTAAATCTCTGACCCATTTCCTGCTATTGCATGCCTCGGTACCTTAAATTGGTATCAAAGAAATCATGTGATGGTTTCAGCCAAGGAAAAAATTAAATTTTGATTAACTCCACATAGAGGGAATCGTAACGGTCCCATCAAACCCAGCTGGGATTTGATCTGATCTCAAATGGACAAGTTACGACCATCTGAAGTTTTAAATCGGATTGAAAATGATTTTTCTGGTTTAAAAAGAAGAACACACACACACACAAATACACACACACGGATATACATATATATATCTGTTTGTGTGTGTGTGTGTGTTAATTTTACCCATATATGGTGGACGGTGGAGAAAACCGGTAAACCTCGGTTTCTGACCAACTTTCAGGCAGGAAGAATAGTTCTTTCCGGTAGGGCTATTGTTTCACATGTAGGTGGAAGTTTTTTTTAAAAAAAGGTTTCAAAGGCCTATAACAATAGAATTTATAAATTTTAAAAAAATAAATAAATAATATCCACAAGGTATTTGTTGTGAGTCCATCCTATTCAAAGAAAAAAAATAAAAAAAGGGGGGGTGAGTAGTCACTTATTGTGAACAAAAAACAAGGAAAAAAATTTATACGGTGCCACCCCCATTGAATATTTACCCTCAAACTGGGGGGGGATTTTAATCAACCACTAGGTGGAGGCTCTTATTTTAATAAAAAATTGTTTTTTTAAGTACATGTTGTAGCACACCCATCCCACCTGCCCCTTTATCATATGCCATTCATGGCTGTATGTGGGGCACCTACTGTTAGCTGACCCAACAGCCTAGTTGGGTCATCCTGACCTAAACTAGGCTAGATCAAGCCTTGTCTGACCCACCCAACCCCCTACAAACCTAGAAATTGGCCTGAAACCCCTCTTAAGGGGTTTCTGGGTCATCTGGGGTACCCAAATTTTTTTTAAAAAAGTTAAAAAATAAGAATAATTTTTTATAATATGTTTAAAAATTTTGGGGGACCATGAAATTTATATTTTATGAATTAAAATTAGATGAATTAATTTTAATTCTTTTAAATAGACCTCAATTAGAATTTATTGAAAAAACTAATTTTATATCATGTTTATATTATCTATCAGCTGATTTTAAGAATCTACCAACCAATGTATGTATGGAATTAAATTTATTTAATTAATTATTTCAATTTCATGTGATGTATGTAATATTTAATTTATTTTTGAAGGTCTGTGCATCGTCTTTCCCCTATTTATATTTATAAGGGTTTGCACATCCATCAGTATTTTTATGCATTTACTTTACACATTCTCAAGTCATTATATATAAAGTCGATGACGTTATAAGATACGGATCATGTCAATATGAGGTGATGTTCTAGACATGACGCAGATACATTGGACCAAGGTTCGAGCTGCAATACAAGTTAGACACAACTCGGTTATTTTACCCCAAGGTTCATGGTTGATCCATTGAGTGTTAATAGATCAACCAATGCCAAATGATCAAGATCAGTCATGGTGTTTATTTAATTTATGCATCGTTTATTATTGTTTTATGAATTTTCAATTTTACATGATCACATAAAATAATAAGCAAATAATGCATAGAATAAAACAAATTAAGATGAAATAAATGTGTTTTATTTAATGAATTGTCAAAATGTGAGTGTTACCACTAAGTATGAGCATATCAAATATAAAATGATTTCATTCATCAAGAAATAATAAAACCCTTAAAGATATATTAAGTCTTAACATCTTCTTTCATTTGAATTTGAAAAAAAACTAGGTGTATAAGGTGCTTGTAAGCCCTAGGTGAGGGTGTATCCTACTACTAGGGATTTCTTATGAAAGTAATGGATCAACTTAACTAAAGATGACATCAAATAAGTATTCATAGATAAATTTACATCATTTTAGAGTTAGAGAGTTAAGTAAATCAAGTTTAGAGTTTGTATAAGTCAGGACTTCACTCAACAGTTTAAGGAGCCACAAGTTAATGTGGTTGACCAGTTGAACACCAACCTTCTCAGTAGTGGTGTATCCATGGCTTGGACTATGAGTAGAGGTTTCAATGATCCTTGAAACTATAATACTCAAGTGATTGGTTATTCCAAATCTATTAGTGAGGGCTACTAGGGTTCAATAAAATAGTGGGAGACATTTAATGATTTAATAAATCAGTAAAGTATAATCGATGATCAAGATAAATTAATAATATGCTTAAATTTTATTTTGCAGAAAATAGAAACTAATACTATAGATACACTATCATTAGTTTTAGACATATAACATTTCCAAACCATTTCCAATTTCTAAGTGTAGTATAGGTGCTTATAAAAAGTACTATGATATTAAAGGAAATACTTTTTTCTGGAGTCCCCATTACTCATTGAGCCACCTCAATAAGAAAGAGTGTAAAAGATTATTATAATAGACTCTTGTATGATGAATTTGATGTTTACATCATAATTCTGTCATTAATGTCTAATGTTTTGTGATAAAAATATCAGTACATCGATGAATTCACATGTTTTCTCATCTCTGAGAATCCTCAAGGGGAAATCTTAGTGAGAAATGAATGAGATGATGATCACATTGAACACTTGTAAATTGAAATGTGTATTATGATCTTTCAATACATCCCTTTTTAATATCATTATCACCCAAATTAATCCAGTTTCATTTAAGATTAAAAAATGAAAAATAAATAGAGAAAATAATTCATTACCTTTTGGTTAAGGTTCTCCAAGTAGATAAGAACTTAAAGAAAGATTAATCTTTAGTACTTATGGTGAACAAGTTGAAAGTCAAGGTAAAAAGGCCAATGGAAAGTGTCGTGCCAAAGGAACCTTCAAAACATACTTCAAATAAAATAGGTTGATCATCATACATGAGGTTATTTTCTTCATATGTCACAAGATAATTCTATAGAAGATTAAATTCTATAAACTGGATTAAATAAGTTAGTAGTCACTTCTTCTTAAGGTATATTCATCAATTATAAGTGATGTTCTAATTTTACTTTTTGGGTATTAGATACTGAATGTGTATCACATATTTGAATCCAAATAAAATAACCAAGTAAGTGTATAAATTTTATAATAAGTAAGGTTAATTCTCCAAGTGGATGAGAAAGGGTGATTTCTAAGTCATTGGTGAGAAGTACACAACATATAATTATCGATATTAAGGATTCTAGTTAAGATTTTGTTAAATATTATCATAAAAATTTATCACGTGTCTATTGGATACAAGGAGAAATTATTTCATGTAGGAATGAATGTTTGTTGTGGTTTATAGACTCAACTTATAGTTCATTAATTCTTGAATCCTTGTAAATAACAGATGAATATAAAATGTAAGACTCAATTATACCCAATTATGGTAAGATAATTATTTGTATAGTAAAACTAAGTAGTTTTCATGGATATACACAACATGGTTTTTAGACTCTTTGGATTTAAGGACCTTAGGTATTATCAACACATTTACCTATCTAGTTTTGGATAAAGAAACCTTTAAAAATAAAGGTAAACCACCAAGATTTCAGAATGAGTTCAGTTAGAGAGCATGAACTATTCCATGGTTAATCTAGAGGTAAAATTATATACTTCAGGAGATTACTTTAATATTTTTATGGAATGTAAAATTGAATTATAAAGTATACATGGTCAAAAGATATGAGTCACTTTGTACCTTTGTGCTGAAGAATATATTGACCAAGAATTCATCGATCATGGAATATAGAGTGGATTTATTCTTATTTACACATTTCCATATACACATAAAAGTTGTGATGTTAGTAAGGAAGATCAATGATGAGTCTAAAATGAAAAAATTGATCAATAAAATGTGGTGTGTATTAATTCCTAAATGCACATTTACTTATACATATCATATTCATGATGTAAGTAAAAGGAGAATCGATGTTAAGATTCATATGCATTATTGATACTTCCTTTATTTTTCAACACATGCTTCACAAATAGTAGTGTTATCCAATAACCATAGTCTAACTATAATGAAAAATGTATATAATATTATTTATAGTATGATATAAATCCATCATATCATAATAACATATATTTACATTTAAAGTGTTTGTTAATAATATAAACAAACTTGCATCAAGAAAAACACAATGTGCATCTAAAGTAATTATCCTAAAGGTTTCTAAGGATATTACATAAATCCATAAGATAAAAAAAGGTATTATTATGTTATAGACTATATTTCTAGAAAATTGGTGTACATATCTATTTTAGATAATGGGAGAAATATTGACTTGTGGGAGATGCACAACTAGTTGGAATAGGAATAAGTTCCATAAGATCTTGTGGATAATGAATGTTCCAGTGAAACATACTACATAGGAATAATGAAACCATAGTGGTGGTTTTATATTCACAACGGTGGTTGATACATTATTCCCTAAGAATAATGATTCCTACAAGAAATTAGTAAATTAAAATTAGTTATGATTGAAAAGTTTATATGAATTTAGGAAATAGATTCCATGTACCAAAATCAAGTCTTTATTTTAGCAGTTTCTTTAATTGATCTAAATTCTTTGGTGGGTATTCAAGAGAAAATATACATGGGTGGAACAAGCGAGGTAACAATAAGGCTCAATTGGTTATACCAATTCATCATTCCTAAATCCTTTAGAATTATACTTATCATATCTACTTTTTATGATCATTATATTTGACATTGGATTTCAAGACCACATTTCTTGGAAAGTTTCTATATAATACAACCAGAAATATTTGGTGACATAATAAAATCCCAATAAGGGGTGAAGGTTACTAAAATCCAATTTTGGATTGAAGTAGGAAATAAGATCATAGAATATTCATTTGGAATGAATTTTTTCCATGTGATAAGAGGTTAGTGGGAGCGTCACTATTTTCCAACTAAAATATGTTGATAAAAAATGTAAAATAATTATTGAATCTTATAGTTAATTAAGACTATAATGAAAAGTAACTCTCCAAATATTGAATAAAAGTGGAAACCTAAGTTCTAGGGAATGAGATCTATCGAGGTATATCTGATGGGTTTCTTAGACAAATCCAAATCACATATGCTGACAAGGTATTGAAAAATAAAAGTTAGAAAAATCAAGGGAGAATTGTTACCAATGTCACATGGAATTTATCTCTCTAAGAAGACATGTATGAGACATAGGTGAAAATTAAATTAGTGAGTAAAGTTCCATACACTTCATAAATGGAAGGAGAACTGCATGGGAAGCAGTCAAAACTATCCAATTGTATTTGAGATAGTACAAGGTATATGTTCCTAGTACTTGGATAGTAAGGGACACTAGGTGTAAGGGGATAAAAAATAATATTTGTTTAGATAAATATGATTTAATATCATATTCATGCTAAGGTGATGAGAAATAGAAGCTACTTCAAGACAATGGTATCCATATCTATAAATACCCAGTGCATTGAAACTTCTGATGTGGCTGAAGAAACAGTGTAAAGTACACAACGATTTGTTCCAGTTCTTGGAATCACACCTAGTAAGTAAATTTTTATCATAATATAAATTATGATAATACTACTTTAATGGTATTAGACAAGATATCAATTTTAGATAATGGAAAAAAGGAATATACTTTGGGATATCATCTCTTGAGGATCCTTACTCAAGGAGGTAAAGTCATGGATAGAAAAGTATCCATGTCGTAGAGACATGGTTATCCCAACGACTAAATTCATAAATTAGCATAAGCATGGTCTTATTATATGAGAGTTAACAAGGATAGTTAGAAATTTGAATCAAGTGTAAGTGGGAGTGTTGTAAAAGTGGGTTCCCTAGACCCAACTTGGACAGCACTTTTCGATTACCATATCAGGTACACAGTGAGTTATGCATGATGTGCACTTACCATAATAGTGTTGATTCTTTTAATCCACTATTTATATGGTAATGTCCTTAGATTACATGTAATATTAAAAGATTATTTCAGTTATCATACTATAATGAGAGCCTAGAGATTTCATGATAATAATCTTAAACTTATGTAATATGGTCAAGAAACATCATGTCACGACCTGTCCTCGGGGCCCGTGCCGTGACTACCCCAAGCCCGCCTTCCATAGGCCAGGGGCTGGCGACTAGCACCAAGGCATAAATCCCAACAAAAAGGGAAGGCATTTCCTTTGAAAAGTAAACAAGCACCACAGAGTAAGCAAGCGAAAAAGTAAACACTAGGTAAAAACTGTAACAAGCTGTGCTGAAAGTAAAAGGGGCCGGAAATACAAGTCCAACTGTAAAGTACAACTGAAAGGAAAAACAGCAACTAGAAAGAAAAGATGCAGCGTCGAGTCGTCCTCTGGAAGTCCCACCTGAAGGGTGGGTACAGATAGCCTCCACTGCACCTCGGGTCCACCTGACCGCTCCGAGTACGTCCCGCCCAGTGGTCCACCTCCAGGTATTGTCCTGCTCCGCAAGCCTCCACCACGATCAGCGATGTCCGTCGTCTGTAACCAACACAACGTAGTGCGGGCATATCCCGTGCAGGGGTGAGTACAAGCTACTCAGTAGGGACCCCAAGACCCCCGAAGGTCTCCCGAAATCCACAAAGGATAAACCACAAAGGAAAGATGGAATCACGAAGTAACATCTGACATGGATTAGGTATATGCCCATACATATACCTAAGTCATCAATTCCCGTTTGGATCCAACGTCCGAGCCCAAGCACAACCCAGTCCACACAGGAAAGCAAACTTATACCCACACAGGATAGCACAACACAATCCACAAAGGAGAGTAAACAGTAAATCCACACAGGATAGCTCAACACAATCCACAAAGGAGAGTAACACATGATTCAGCTCACACAGGTGTACTTCTTCGGATGACGATAAAGATGATCATTGATCCATCTAAGTCGTCAGACCCACAAAGGATCGATAGGTAACTAACCCCCGCAATGACGCACACAGGATCGGGCCCACACAAGACCTGTAGGCGCTGGCTCACACAGAACCGCTGAGCGCTGACCCACACAGGATCGGACCCACACAGGATCGGGCCCACACAGGACCTATAGCATTGATCCACGTAGGATCGCTGAGTGCAGTAGTCGTCACAGTCCACTGAGGATCTCTACACAGTCATCGCCGCAGTCCACTGAGAATCTATGTACGGTCGTCGTCGGAGTCCACTGAGGATCTCTGTACAGTCGTCGCTGTCGAAGAAGCAGTCGCAGCCAGCTCTAGGGTTCCCGCACACAGCAAGCTCGTTCGAGAGGGTCCGCTCCACGAGCCGAGAGGCTGATACATCAACTGACACAAAGTCCGAAGTTGATGTATCCAAAAGTTCTGTATCGTCAACAGGAACTCAACGTCGCAGACGGCGCGTCAATCGGATGCCCGGTCTGAGAGTTATTGGCCTTTTCGTCCTAGGGGCCCGGTTGGTTTTTAAGGCAAAACCAACCCGACCATACTCCACCTGTGTCCAAACCTCGGGCGGAGTGAGCCAAAAGATCCGTCTCACTTAGAGGAATTCAACAAAGCTGACGGCACGTCAATCGGACGTTCGTAGCTCAAGATATGAGCGTTTTCGCTCCGAGGGCCCGGTTGGTTTCGTGTACGAACCAACCCGTCCGAACACAAAGTATTCCTAAACCTTGAGTGCGATATATCGAAACGACCGTCTCGATCCAAGGATCGTGTTGCCGCTGACGGTGCGTCGTTTGGAGACCCGTAGCTCAAGTTACGGGCTTTTTACCGAAAACGGTCCGAAGACGGGGGGTCCGGGCCCGGGCCGACCCGGCCCGACCCCCCCCCCCCCCCCCTGGGTCGGACGAACCGGGTCGACCCGAACCGGTCCTACCCGGTCGGACCAACCTGGCTCGGCTCGGCCGAGCGGCTGGACACCGCGGGGCGCCGCCCCCGCGGTTTGGAGGTGTCGTTACCCCCCGCGTGGGGCCGCGCAGGATCAAAGGGACGCGGCTTTGCCGCGTCCGAGTGCGCCGGACCCGCGCGGCCGCGGTTCTGCGGGCGCCGCCGCCGTGGCTTCAGCCGGGGCACTGCCAGCGGCTTCCGCGGGCCACCGGAGTCGCTCCAGTGGTCCGATTCCGTTCCCGTATGTGCCGCTGCTCCTCCCGGGACTCATTCTTTATTGCGGAACCATCAAACTTCCGTTGCGGCACATTCTGTCGTCGCCTGTCAAATCCGCACAACAACGAAGAACGGCGGAGGGTTGTCGGGCTGTGTTCGTTTGGCCCGCACCCTCCGCGTTAGATAAAAACAATGGGAGAATTTTATTTAACACATGAAACAATAATTTTAATAAATTAAAATTGTTCATATGAATCCGGTTCTTTAATTTTTTTTTAAAGAAACATTCACGGGAATATAAAAAGGGGTATTTCCAAAATAAATCCCTACCTCGTCAAGTCGTCGCACGCGTTCTTCGCGGAATTTCTCGTCGCGGAAGAAGGGTATCGTCGCGTCGTCGCGGAAGGGCGTCGCGTCGTCACGGAAGGATGTCGCGTCGTCGCGGAATCCGGCGTTGCATCGACGAACTCAACGGACCAAGAAACAACAGATTTAATTATGAATAATTAAATCCGTGTTTTGTTAAAAACCCCAAAGGAGATTTTAAAAAAAAATAAAACCCGAGATCTCTTACCTCAAGCAGTTGGAGATCAGAGATCGGGGCGGGGAAAAACGTCTCGGATGAAGTGTCGTCAAACTCTGAGGGTGACGGCGTTCTTTGCGTTCTTCGCGTTCTTCGTGTTCTTCGCATTCTTCACGTTCTTCGCGAAGGAGGATCAAGAATTCTGCCAAGGCCTCTCGACGTGCAATCCTCCAAAAGTCGTGTTGGTATTATTTTATTATTATGCCAACGAATGAAAAAGGGTAAGTAACGACTCAATTAATTCGCAGAATTAATTCAACGAAAGAAACTGCCCATTTAATTCACGAATAAAACCGCCCAATTAAATGGTGTGTTAAGAATTTAAGAAAATGCGTCAGTTGACTTTCATAATGACGGGTTTTCGTGGGTGCGTTACTTAGCGGAAAAGAAACGGCGGGGCTCGTGCGGGCCCCACCTCACAAATATCCTACCAAGAGGGTAGGATATTTCTGGATAGCATCCTATCCGGATCAACTCAGCTTAAGCCGCTTTTAAGTGGCTTCAAGTGGCTTCCAAGTGGCTTAAGTGAAATAAAATAAATTTTGTCGTACAATTATTTTATTTCTTAACTTTAAGCCCGAAAATTAAAAACCACACCCGAGCAAACACAACTTCGGAAGAGGCGTTTCTAAGAAAATACTGGTGCTGTGATTTCATTGGTGCCCTCAGAATTTGATTCCGGGCACCAGTTCAAAAGTTAGAAAAACCCGCTCGTCCGTTCACTGAACATACCCGAGCCAAACTTCGAAAAAATGATTCCGGGCACACTGGGCCTCGGAATCAGGTGCTGTCAGAAACTGCGTTCTTGTAAAATTCCAAAGAAAATTAAGAAAAAAAATTCCTTGAAATTTACGGGTCTTTACATTACTCCCACCTCAGGGCTTTACGTCCCCGTAAAGATACATCAAAAACTAGGGAAACAAATGTGGGTACTGAGCACGCATCTGAACCTCCCGCTCCCAAGTGCTCTCCTGGAGGTTCCCGTGCTGCCATCTGATGCGCACAAGAGGAATTGATCGCCCACATAGGACCCGCTCCTGTCGATCCTCTATCTCCACCGGGACCTCCGTAAAATTCGCTCCATCATCCACGTCTATCTCCCCATGGTCAATGATGTGCGTCGGGTCGTGCACGTACCTCCTCAGCTGAGATACGTGGAAGACGTCGTGCACCCGGTGCAACTGAGGTGGTAGAGCCAGGCGATAAGCCACCTCTCCAATCCTGTTGATGACCTGGAATGGTCCAATGAAGCATGGAGACAACTTGCCACCTCGGCCAAATCTCTGTAAACCACGTCGAGGTGAGACCCGCAAGAAGATGTGGTCGCCATCCTCGAACTCTAGTGGCCTCCGCCTCCTGTCAGCATATGACTTCTGCCGGCTCTGAGCTGTCCTCATCTGCTCCTGGATGACCTGGACCTTCTCTGTCGTGGCCCGGACCATCTATGGTTCCACAATTGCTGAATCCCCAGGGTCTGTCCAGCACAAAGGAGATCTGCAAGGCCTGCCGTACAACGCCTCATATGGTGTCATCCCGATGGTGGAGTGGTATCTGTTGTTGTGCGCGAACTCCACCAAGGGTAGGTGGTCCTCCCAACTGCGACCAAAGTCGAGGACACATGTGCGGAGCATGTCCTCGAGAGTCTGAATGGTCCTCTCCGTCTGACCATCCGTCTGAGGGTGAAAGGCGGTGCTCAGACGTAGCCGCGTCCCGAACGCCTCCTGCAACTCCTTCCAAAGCCGGGAAGTAAAACGAGAATCCCGATCGGAGACGATAGACGATGGAACATCGTGAAGCCATACAATCTCCTGAACGTAGAGATGCCCCAAGCTCTCCACTGAGCCCTGCTCTCGGATGGGTAAGAAGTGTGCCGACTTGGTGAGTCGGTCAACAATCACCCAAATGGAGTCGTGACCTCTGGAAGTGCGTGGAAGTCCAGTCACGAAGTCCATATATATCCCGTCCCACTTCCACTCCGGGACCTCCAAGGGTTGTACCAAGCCTGCTGGTACCTGATGCTCTGCCTTCACCTGCTGGCAGGTGAGGCACCGAGAAACAAACTCTGCCACAGCCTTCTTCATGCCCGGCCACCAGTGCTGTCCCCTGATATCCTGGTACATCTTCGCCACTCCAGGATGTACCGACAAAGGAGAAGTTTGAAACTCTCTCAGCACCTCCTCTTGTAAAGCGACTGGTACCAAGGTACGTCCTCTGAAAAGGACGTCGTGCTCTGCTCCAAGGGAGAAACCATCAGGTGCTTGTCCCGAGGATATTTGTGCACGCCGTGTCTCACAGTCAGCGTCCCCACGCTGTGCCTCTCTAACCCACTGTAGAAGTGGAGGAGAGACTGTGAGAGGCTGAAGGAAGGCTGCTCCATCCCTATCCACAAAGGATATCTGCAAGGCGGCTAGCTGCTCTGTCGCCTCCTCAAGTAGCTGAATGCCCGTCCTCCTACTGAGGGCATCGGCTACTACGTTCCCCTTCCCAGGAGTATAGACTATCTCAAAGTCATAATCCTGGAGGAACTCGATCCATCGCCGTTGTCTCAGGTTCAGTTCCTTCTGCGAGAAGATGTACCTGAGACTCTGGTGGTCAGAAAAGACTATAAAGCGCTCTCCCATCAGATAGTGTCACCATGTCTTTAGAGCGAAGACCACTGCTGCTAACTCCAGGTCATGGGTGGCGTATTTCTGCTCATGCGGCCTCAACTGACGTGATCCATAGGCAATCACGGCCCGCTCCTGCATCAGGATACACCCGAGTCCGGTCCCTGATGCATCGCAGTAGACTACGTAACCAACTCCCTCCTCAGGCAACCTCAAGATAGGTGCGCTGGTCAAACTCTGCCTCAGCTCCTGAAAGCTCTGTTGATATCTGTCTGACCACACAAAGGGTTTCCCCTTCTTCGTCAAAGCTGAGAGTGGCACCGCAACTCTAGAGAAGTCCGGCACAAATCTCCGATAGTATCCGACTAGACCCAAGAAACTCCGCACCTCTGTCACGCTCCTGGGTGGCTCCCAAACTAGCACTGCCTCAATCTTCACGGGATCCACTGCAACTCCTGCCTCAGAAATGATGTGCCCCAAGAAGTGGACCTCACGTAACCAGAACTGGCACTTCGAGAGCTTTCCATAAAGCTGGTGCTCTCGGAGTGTGTCTAGTACAACCCGCAAGTGGTAGGCGTGCTCCTCCTCCATGGTCGAGTACACCAAAATGTCGTTGATGAAGACCGCGACAAATCGATCGAGGTATGGCTGGAAGATCCTGTTCATGAGGCTCATGAACACTGCTGGAGCGTTGGTTATGCTGAAGGGCATAACCAAGAACTCATAGTGGCCATACCGACACATGAAGGTCGTCTTCTGCACGTCCTCGTCTCAAACTCTGAGCTGATGATAGCCTGACCTGAGGTCTATCTTCGAGAACCACCATGCTCCCTTGAGCTGATCGAAGAGGTTATCAATCCTCGGTAGCGGATACTTGTTCCTCACTGTCACCTGGTTCAGGCGACGATAGTCGACACACAGTCGCAAGCTCCCGTCCGCCTTCTTGGTGAACAAAATCGGGGAAGCCCAGGGTGAAACACTAGGTCGAATAAACCCCTTGCCCTGAAAGTTCTCCAACTGTACCTGAATCTCTCGAAGCTCAGCGGGGGCCATCTGATACGCTGGAGTGGATATCGGGGCTGTCTCGGGGTACAAATCAATATAAAAGTCTACCTCTCTGCGAGGAGGTAGCCCTGGAACGTCGTCGGGGAAGACGTCCGCATACTGATCCACCACTGCAGGAATATTGGGACTCCGCACGTCAACTGCTCCAAGGATGAGGCTAGCCATCTGATGAGTTATGGGCTGTCACCTCCTCTGCAAGAGTCCATCCTGTGCTGCAAAGGCTCCCTTCTCGTCGTTGAAGGTGAACCTGCTCCCGTCGGTGCGCACACATCGCACCTTGCGCCTAAAATAGTCAATCTGAGCATGGACTATAGATAACCAATCCATGCCCAAGATGACGTCGTAAGGCCTCGACGCCGCTACAAGAAGATCTCAGCCGAAGCTCTCGCCTCCTAGAGTAAGCTCACACTACCGGAACCAGTGCGTAATCGTCGAGTCTGCTCCCGTAGGGGTCTCTATCCGTAAGGATCGAGCCAACGGCTCTGTCGGAATCTCCGAGCTTCGAACAAGGGCAGGGGCTATGAAAGAGTGACTCGCTCCTGTGTCTATAAGAACTACAGCAAGGGTGGAATAGACACAGATCGTACCTCGAATCATCTCTGGCGCGCCGTGGTCGTAGGCCTCCGCTGCCTGGAGCAGTGCCTGTCTCTGCCCGCTAGCTCTCTGTGGTCGGGGCGGACCTCCTGGTGGTGGTGGGGGTAGAGCCTCAAAGCGTCTCCCACCACCCGCTGCTCGGCCAGCTCCTCTGCCTCGTCCGCCTCCTCCCTGAGGACCGCCATGGTCGACCCTCTGCCTCTGCCTGGGTGGCCCCTCCACCGTCTGCTACTCCTCGGTACGACGGGTCGGGCAGTCATGAGCCATGTGGCCCTGCCCGCCGCACGCATAGCACTGCCTGCCTCTCGGAAGGTTGGCTCCGCGCTGTGTGCCCCGCACTGCTGAGCCAGTGTCCCGAGGTCGTCTTCCAGAAGGTCCGGTCTGCCTAGAACCCTGAGTCATCCGTTGGCTACCAGCTGCTGAAGACTCCGCCACCTGCCGCCCTGCAGTAGGTCTTGCTGTAGACTCAGCCAGAAAGCTCTCGATCAGAAGGGCTCACTCCAGCACTCCTGCCTGGGTCGGGATGCTGAGGGAGATCAGCGATGGCCTGATCTCGTGTCTCAATCCCTGCTCGAAGGTCCGGGCCTAGAAGAAGGGGTCCCGTACCATGTCGGTCGAGTAGTGAGAAAGATCGGTAAACCTCGCCGCGTACTGGGCAACCGTCAAGCTGCCCTGCCGCAGCTGAAGAATCTCCTGAATGCGCACCGCACGGAGGGTGGCCGGGACGAACTCTGAGCGGAAAAGGCTCTCGAATTCCGTCCAGATGATAGAGGCCTCATCGTGCACCTGGAGCATCAAGCTCCACCATCGTCCTGCTGCTGCGTGCAGTAGGCTCGCCGTGAGGATCACCATGAGGTCTGCTGGTGTCCTCACTAGCCTGAAAACTCGAACGACTGCCTCCATCCAGTCCTCGGATACCTGGGGGTCTGTCTCCCCACGAAACCTGGGTGGTCGCTGGTGCTGGAACTCGTGCAGAGCTCCGAGGCATCGTGCATCGTCAGCGGTCGGTGCTGGAAGCATCGGGGGCTCGGCGGGTAAAGGTACCGCCGGTGCCTCTGCTGTCAACGGGCCCTGTACCGAGGCCTCGTCGCTCGGCGGGCTGTCGTCATGCTCTACTCTCAGAACCCTAGCTGGCTGCTGTCGTCGGGCCATCCTGAAAAGGAAACAAGTGCGCCATGGTCAGAACAGTATACCTGGTGAGATGACACAACTAATCACAAAGAAAACTTGAAACACACATGCAATCAATGTTTTCATGCATTAAGTCGGAAATCAGAAGTCAGGGTCATGGTGTATGGATACGTCGGCTGCCGCACCAACACTGGACTCCCTGGACTGATAACCACACCCAATACGCTAAACACTATTGCTTCACATAGAAGAAAGATCAGAGTCTGCGGTAGAACCGACCCCCTCTGATACCAATTTGTCACGACCCGTCCTCGGGGCCCGTGCCATGACTACCCCAAGCCTGCCTTCCATAGGCCAGGGGCTGGCGACTAGCACCAAGGCGTAAATCCCAACAAAAAGGGAAGGCATTGCCTTTGAAAAGTAAACAAGCACCACAGAGTAAGCAAGCGGAAAAGTAAACACTAGGTAAAAACTGTAACAAGCTGTGCTGAAAGTAAAAGGGGCCGGAAATACAAGTCCAACTGTAAAGTACAATAGAAAGGAAAAACAGCAACTGGAAAGAAAAGTCGCAGCGTCGATCCGTCCTTTGGAAGTCCCACCTGAAGGGTGGGTACAGATAGCCTCCACTGCTCCTCGGGTCCACCTGACCGCTCCGAGTACGTCTCGCCCAGTGGTCCACCTCTAGGTATTGTCCTGCTCCGCAAGCCTCCACCACGATCAGCGATGTCCGTCGTCTGCAACCAACACAATGTAGTGCGGGCATAGCCCGTGCAGGGGTGAGTACAAGCTACTCAGTAGGGACCTCGAGACCCCCGAAGGTCTCCCGAAATCCATAAAGGATAAACCACAAAGGAAAGATGCAATCACGAAGTAACATCTGACACGGCTTAGGTATATGCCCATACATATACCTAAGTCATCAATTCCCGTTCGGCTCCAACATCCGAGCCCAAGCACAACCCAGTCCACACAGGAAAGCAAACGTATACCCACACAGGATAGCACAACACAATCCACAAAGGAGAGTAAACAGTAAATCCATACAGGATAGCTCAACACAATCCACAAAGGAGAGTAACACATGATTCAGCTCACACAGGTGTACTTCTTCGGATGACGATAAAGATGATCACTGATCCATCTAAGCCGTCAGACCCACAAAGGATCGATAGGTAACTAACCCCCGCAATGACCCACACAGGATCGGGCCCACACAGGACCTGTAGGCGCTGGCTCACACAGAACCGCTGAGCGCTGACCCGCACAGGATCGGACCCACACAGGATCGGGCCCACACAGGACCTGTAGCACTAATCCACGTAGGATCGCTGAGTGCAGTAGTCGTCATAGTCCACTGAGGATCTCTGCACAGTCGTCGCCGCAGTCCACTGAGGATCTCTGCACGGTCGTCGTCGGAGTCCACTGAGGATCTCTGTACAGTCGTCGCTGTCGAAGAAGCAGTCGCAGCCAGCTCTAGGGTTCCTGGACACAGCAAGCTCGTTCGGGAGGGTCCGCTCCACGAGCCGAGAGGCTGATACATCAACTGACACAAAGTCCGAAGTTGATGTATCCAAAAGTTCTGTATCGTCAACAGGAACTCAACGTCGCAGACGGCGCGTCAATCGGACGCCCGGTCTGAGAGTTATTGGCTTTTTCGTCCCAGGGGCCCGGTTGGTTTTTAAGGCAATACCAACCCGACCGTACTCCACCTACGTCCAAACCTCGGGCGGAGTGATCCAAAAGATCCTTCTCACTTAGAGGAATTCAACAAAGCTGACGGCACGTCAATCGGACGTCCGTAGCTCAAGATATGAGCGTTTCCGCTCCGAGGGCCCGGTTGGTTTCGTGTACGAACCAACCCGGCCGAACTCAAAGTATTCCGAAACCTTGAGTGCGATATATCGAAACGACCGTCTCGATCCAAGGATCGCATTGCTGCTGACGGCGCGTCGTTTGGAGGCCCGTAGCTCAAGTTACGGGCTTTTGACCAAAAATGGTCCGAAGACGGGGGTCCGGGCCCGGGCCGACCCGGCCCGACCCCCCCCCCCCCCCCCCTGGGTCGGCCGAACCGGGTCGACCCGGCCCGGCCGGTCGGACCGGCCTGGGTCGGCTCGACCGAGCGGCCGAGCGGCTGGACACCGCGGGGCGCCGCCCCCGCAGTTTGGAGGTGTCGCGGCCCCCCGCGTGGGGCCGCGCTGGATCAAAGGGACGCGGCTTTGCCGCGTCCGAGTGCGCCGGACCCGCGCGGCCGCGGGTCCACGGGCGCCGCCGCCACCCCCGGCTGCCGGTGGTCTGATTCCGTTCTCGTCTGCGCCGCTGCTCCTCCCGGGACTCGTTCTTCACTGCGGAACCATCAAAATTCCATTGCGGCACGTTCCGTCGTCGCCCGTCAAATCCGCACAACAACGAAGAACGGCGGAGGGTTGTCGGGCCGTGTTCGTTTGGCCTACACCCTCCGCGTTAGATAAAAACAACGGGAGAATTTTATTCAACACATGAAACAACAATTTTAATAAATTAAAATTGTTCATATGAATATGGTTCTTTAATTTTTTTTAAAAAGAAACATTCACGGGAATATAAAAAGGGGTATTTCCAAAATAAATCCCTACCTCGTCAAGTCGTCGCACGTGTTCTTCGTGGAATTGCTCGTCGCGGAAGAAGGGGATCGTCGCGTCGTCGCGGAAGGGCGTCGCGTCGTCGCGGAAGGACGTCGCGTCATCGCGGAATCCGGCGTTGCGTCGACGAACTCAACGGACCAAGAAGCAACAGATTTAATTATGAATAATTAAATCCGTGTTTTATTAAAAACCCCAAAGGAGATTTTTTAAAAAAAGAAAACCCGAGATCTCTTACCTCAAGCAGTTGGAGATCAGAGATCGGGGCAGGGAAGAACGTCTCGGATGAAGTGTCGTCAAACTCCGAGGGTGACGGCGTTCTTCACATTCTTCGTGTTCTTCGTGAAGGAGGATGAAGGCTCAAGAATTCTTCCAAGGCCTCTCGACGTGCAATCCTCCAAAAGTCGTGTTGGTCTTATTTTATTATTATTCCAACGAATGAAAAAGGGTAAGTAACGACTCAATTAATTCACAGAATTAATTCAACGAAAGAAACTGCCCATTTAATTCACGAATAAAACCGCCCAATTAAATGGTGCGTTAAGAATTTAAGAAAACGAGTCAGTTGACTTTCATAATGACGGGTTTTCACGGGTGCATTACTTAGCGGAAAAGAAACGGCGGGGCTCATGCGGGCCCCACCTCACAAATATCCTACCAAGAGGGTAGGATATTTCTGGATAGCATCCTATCCGGATCAACTCATCTTAATCCGCTTTTAAGTGGCTTCAAGTGGCTTCCAAGTGGCTTAAGTGAAATAAAATAAAGTTTGTCGTACAATTATTTTATTTCTTAACTTTAAGCCCGAAAATTAAAAACCACACCCGAGCAAACGCAACTCCGGAAGAGGCGTTTCTAAGCAAATACCGGCATTGCGATTTCATTGGTACCCTCAGAATTTGATTCCGGGCACCGGTTCAAAAGTTAGAAAAACCCGCTCGTCCGTTCACTGAACGTACCCGAGCCAAACTTTGAAAAAATGATTCCGGGCACACTGGGCCTCGGAATCAGGTGCCTTCAGAAACTGCGTTCTTGTAAAATTCCAAAGAAAATTAAGAAAAAAATTTCCTTGAAATTTACGGGTCTTTACACATCATACTAATAGGACATAGATGATGTATAGCTATCAGATACTGGGGGATCATATCCATTAATAATTATTCTCATGAATTTCATACTCGGTGATCTCAAGTATATGAGATTATGAGGAATAACCCACTGATAGTAACACCACATGTTTCAGGTGTCATTGGTAGTTTCTATCTGTGAACACATGTAATGGTCTCCTAACTTGAGATTATTATTAGTGTATAATATTTGATTGCATACTTTGATGCAAGATTAAAATCATGAGATTTATTTCTTGGTGATTTATCTTGTGTTGGGTGTTCCATTAGTGGTATGGAATTGATTGAATAATCAAGACATAATTTTTCTCTTCTGAATGGAAGTTATGTCTCAAGCCTAGTTGATTAGGATGGTAATACCTTCACTAAATCCATGGACTTGGCAGAAGAAGGTAATTCTGTACAGTAAGGTCAACGAATAATAAAGTGAGAAAGGATTATGACACAAAGTGTGCATCCTGGTTTATGATATATTGTGAGACCTAAAGATTATATTACACAGCATGTGTTCATAGGAAAGGTTTCCATTGTTATGGATTTTCCTTATCTCCTTAGGGTCATTAACAGGTTTCTAGAATCCACTCCTAGTCTGTGAATGGTATTCACTACTATAAAGATAAGTTCTTAAAGGGTCACACACTTAGCATATTCAAAATTTTGGCATATTCTTATGAATAAGAGTTTATGACATGATGGGCCCCACCATGTAGTCCAAGTTATGTTCAAGTTTGAATGACCACCATAAAATACATAAATTCAGATTATTTAAGTTTAGAATAATTGGTATTGAATTTATTTATGAAAATTATTTACAATATATTGAGTAAATACATGGGAAAAATATTTAATGAATGAATGTTATTTTAATATTCAAGGTGCATTTAATATTTTTAGGAATATCGAGTTTAGTAAATGGATCTTTTTTATTATGTAATATATTTATTATATTAAAATTGAGTAATAAAAATATAAATGATGCTTATAGAATAGTTATTTGGTCATAATGTTCCATTTATGACTTATTTAGTGGGAATTTCTTATACGGTAGCCAGGGAGCCTTTTTTGGGTGTTGAATCTGAACTATATAAGCAAGAGTGAGCTCTTTTCTGAGGGAAAATTCATCCACTCTAAATTTGAGAGATCATCTATCATCTCTCTTGCATCCTATAGAGATAAGATGCTAATTTGAACAACCAATATGAGTTCTCCTTCATGGATTAAAGGATTGACATAGTGGGGATCGTCGAGACATTGAAGTCTTTTTCAGATTTCTATGATAGTACCTAAACATCGATGATCGATGTTCCCATGAACTTTTGAAGCATGTGTGTATGATCTAGAGGTATTTGACTTTGGTTCCTTTGAGAAATGGTCATCGATGATGATCATTTATTGAACACACCTTCAAATTGTTCGAGATAATTTTTTAATTTAATTTATCATGCTTAATTCTTCATGTGATATCCTAGGCTTCCATACCAGGTTTCACAACACTATAGATGGAGTTGTTATATTGATCTACGATGAAAATTTTTAAATCTATAGCTCATATGATTCCACTACACACCCTCGATACCTTTAGTAATCCCTTAAAATAGCCTATGGGGACACTCGATGAGTGATCGTGCGTTTACTTTGTGTCATAATGCATGAGTAAATACCACTTAGCATGTTCATGAAACTATTACATGAATACACTCATCTCCCAACCATTTCATCATATGAAACGTTTATAGAACAATAATCATAAGTGGAAGTGTCATGGCCCGGACCAATGGGGCCTGATCCATGACTATCCCAAGCCTACCTCCAATAGGCTGGGGGATGGCTTCCAGCATCGAGTAGGCATATCACACACATGGGAGGCATTCTCCTATGGTACCTGTATACACACACCCACATACATATCTATGAAATAGTACATATATAATAAAACTGAAACAAAAAATGCATGCATACAACTATCCCACAATCAGAGTACAATAAAAGGTACTAAAAGTGTAAAAGGAAAAAAATAAAATCCTAACAAAAGATATAAAAGTGTCTAGACTGGTCATATGGAGTGGATCGTTGTAAAATGAAATAATCAGAACACATCTCATCTATGCTCTGATAAAATACTTGTTCTATCTAGCTTGATAAACTCCACCTACTTCGGGTCCTCTTGGGACTCTATTGAAAGAACTATCATCTGCATAAGACACAACATGTTCAAGAAAAGACTATGTAGTGGTGAGTATAAAAATACCCAATAGTCACCCCAAAAACCCAAAATAAAGGGAAAAACTAGAAGGAAACAGTCCGCTCGACTCATCCATGGGGAACCCAAATGAGAGAGAAACTTTATATTGACTACTCCTCAGCTATACACAACTAGTCAGCTCTATACACATGGTGTGTCGATCAAGATACAAGACAACACTACAAGTACTCCTAGAATCATTCAAATGTACTCATCTCAGACTCCAAGTCTCATGAGGTTCTGACCTCATAGCCATCCACATGATTCTACTCTCAAGGCTCAAAGGGTATCACTCATCTAGGAGCATGTACTCCATGAGATCGGCCATCCAAGGTGGAACTCATCTGAGAGTCACGCTCCATCGAGAATAGCTCTCTAGGTCCAACTCTAGTTCCCAACACCAAATTTCCAAACACTATTGCCTTGTTCCCCGCATAATCTCATAGGAACTCAAGTGTAGAGGCTTTCCCCTCGTCGTTTCACACAGATAAGGGAGCACTACTTCGACCTATGCATCACATGTATCCTATCTAAAGAGAAAGGAGGGACCCGCACATCGACACTGCCTCACAATTGAGGTAGTACTATCTCCTAACCATCCTACAAAACCTATGAAGTACCCATAGGGAGAGGCTCACAGCTCACCGCATTGAGGGGTCACTAACTCTGAACTAGGTATCACATATAAAAAGTGGAGGGTCCCACTCCTCGTAACTGCACTCCACAACCGAGGGAGTTATATCTCCCATGGAGGACCTGCTCCCTGCCGGAACTTGATGATGGGGGATTATTACTCCATAGATAGATGACCCACACCTTATGTGTAGAGGAGTTCCACCTCTACCAATATAATCATAATGGGGGACCCACACCCTGGCATGATAAGGGAGTACCGACCCTATGTAGGAATCGTGGTCTGGTACAACGAGGGAGTACCAACTCTACCTACCTAATTGCTATGGGGGAACCACGCCCTAACTCAATAGGGGAGTACTGACCCTGGATTAGATAACCCACACCTTGGTACGATAGGGGAGTACCAAATCTACTTGAACAATGTGTATGGAGGACCTACACCCTGATACATCAGGGGAGTACTGAATCTATCAATAGAGGACCCACACCCAATGTGTATGGGAGTTCTAACTCTATGGATAGAGGAACTGCACCCTGTCACCTCATGGGAGTACCCACGCTATCAGCATAATGAGTATGGAGGGCTAGCGCCCAGATACGATAGGGGAGATCCATCTCCAACCACACGGATGTTATGGGGAACTTTCATCCTAGTCCAACAGGGGAGTAGAAACTTTGAGAGAACTAATCCATGGATAGAGGAGCTGCGCCCACTATGGGGGAGTTCCATCTCTACCAATCTAAGAGATAAGGGAAACATGCGCCCTGGTGCAATAGGGGAGTACGGGTCTCATCATTTCTCTGGTAACCCAAAATGACCTCCTACATTGGTCAAGCATTTTTGGAAGTAGTGTCATGCTCTTCACGCCACACATCACATCACTGCCTTAGGTAGGGTATCCACACCCTAGCATGGCAGGGAGCATCGTTCTACCAACCCAAAGAGTCTAGGGGACCTGTATCCTGAGGCGAAAGGGAAGGGTACTTTCCCTAACATATCTCCAGTGATCCACCCTGATCACTATCCATAGTAAAACACCATTATCATTGTGTCATGCTTGAATCATGCCACATTGTATCTGAAAATCCACCACGGAGGCTACCATTGAATTCTACATAGAAAACTACTCAGGATAGGCTACTCAAAGGCCTGAATTCGATCCTCAAAGAAGGAGATATGATAGGAGGAAGTCTCCAAGAGTAGTACAAGTGTGTACTGGGGTCCACACGGTATGTGAACCCACACCAAAACCTAGCCATGTCCTTTATTACATGTCTTGGATAACCATGTGAGCTTACACTACGTGTACATAGTGTACATGGCATGTCTCACCTCACCTAGGCCCTAGTCGTGTTGTCAGCCTATGTTGGTGTCTGGAACCCCGTGTTCGTGTCTCTAGCTATGTACTCCAACACAGTTATGTCCCCCAACATGGCTAGTGTTTCCATGTCCCTCATCCACATGACCCAGGTTCACTAAATGGTGTGTACGTCCAGTACATAGTGTGTAGTCCCCAAAATTCATATTCACTGAATGGGAAGAACACACGGCATTTGACCCTCCACTACATGTTGTGTGATTGGGAATTATGAATGGGAATTTAGTGTGAGATGCCCAAAAAGCCCCGATTTCCACTAAAACTCATAGATCGACCCCCACAGGGTCCCTAGAAGTTTTCTAAGGGCTCTAAAACCTTAAAACAATGAATCAAAAAGGGTATCAGGATTTAAAACTCAAATCCACATACCTCATGGAAAAACACCAAAGATTCAAGGTCAAAACGATGCTCGGGAGCTGTTTCAGAAGGATCCAGTGATGATAGACATCTAAAATGGGGCTCAACAACACCTCCTCTCCTCGGATTAGCCTTAGGTATTCCATCACCTTGGGAGAGACTCCACCTATTCCTTGGTTTCACATGAGAATGGGGTGGGAGAAGATATTAGTTTATTTTAAATAAACTAATATTATCAGCTCACCCGCCAACATTCCCTCAACCGAGCACCCGACGCCGACAAACTTTATGTCACATATAGGGAAAACTCCATGTTCTGAACTCAACTATGGTATCAAAATTACTATCTGAGACTCTATTCAAGATTTAATTCATGTTTCAATGAATCTATCTGCATGTGATAACATATATTGAATATTTTTAATATTGTCACACTGAGTCTCTCTGGGACTTGGAATCTCGTGCTACCTATAAGCATGCACTCATAGGAACAAAAAAGGCCAAACCACACCCAACATCCATATCAAACCAGGTCGACACCATGGAAAAAAATGGGAACATGTATCCTTAGTTGCGTTAGGTGGAAAACACCAAGCACCTGATCTATCTGCAATCATAGGGTCTATCAGTACACCACCTTTCTAACCTGACGTAGATATTGACGTAACCCGGTAGTTCTCATCTTTCCTTGGATAAACTACGCCACACCAACATGTAATCCCACCCTAGAAACATAAGTCAAAGGAAATCATCCACCACACCTCAACACTATCCACTTTGGCTGGCACTGACTCGCCCGCACGATTTTAATCGCATCACAATAATGCATCTCGATGGGGGAAGCTTGCATTTTCCTCATGCATCTAAATCTATGTAAAAAAAACACCAACACAAGGTTCTACCAATGCCCCATGTCACCCTGGATAAACCTAGAGCAAGAAGATTAAAGAAGAGAGTACCTCACAATAATGTTTAACAATACTCCTGAAAAAAGTAGGAAGGACACAGAGTGTACCTCTAATCACCCTCAGAGCCTCCGGGTCAAAGGCCTCTCTATACTACAGTTGTCCTCACCCCCATTCTTATGCTCCCTGAGCCTGGTGTGGACCACCTAGGGGTGGTGGTGGAAACATATCGTAACATCTTCCACCTGCTACTTCTCTCCCCACTCCTCTGCCACATCCATTTTCGTACAGAATTCCATGATCTAAATGATGACTCTTCCAAGGTGGTCAATCGACCTTCTCCATCTCAACAACATGGTGGTTCATAAAATCTTGTGCAAGATGTCAGAGATTGTCACAAGCGTAACACCACCTCTCTTGTGACTGACCAAATCCTCGGTGCAACTCCTATGTTACAGACCCATGCGTCTAAGTCTATGAATGAGTATTCCTCCTACGCTGTTATCCTATCAACTACCATGTGTCAACTATTGCAAACGAATCAGCCCCGAGATCAATATTTCTTTCCACATCCACTTGACACTCCGCCTGGAGTCTCTCTGCCACTAGAGCTCTCTCCAGTACCCCCTCGTAAAAGGGAAGGCACAAGGAGACTGCACCTACTTGAATGTATCTACGGAGGTCCTTCTTAAAGGTTTGTGTCTAGAAAAAAGAATCTTGAACCATATATATAGAGTATCGCAAAGGGTATGTGAGCCTCACTAAGTACTCCACCACAAACATGCTACCCTGAAAAAGTTGCAGAATCTCTTGGATACACACTGATCTCAACGTGGATGGATAAAACACCTCTTATAAAATCCACTCAAACTCTTCCCAATTGAGTGTTGTCTCGTCGTGGGTCTACATCACCAAACCCCACCATCGTCCGGTCGAACCCTATAGAAGACTCACCGCTAGTACCACCATCTAATCAGGAGGTGTCCTCATAGGGTGGAAAATGTGTGTGACTACCTCAAGCCAGTCATCAGCTTCCTGGGGGTTTGGATCACCCTGATACCTAGGAGGTCTTTGCCTCTAGAACTCATGTAGCGTGCTCAACCTACGAGTATCCTCAGCCTGAAATGTCGGCACTGAAGGACCCCGGGACACCCTGAGAGGGGAGGGGTGAATCAGGGTGACCACTTTTTCTTTTAATGTGATGGATCTTGTTCCCACGTTGGTAGGAACTTGTTGAACCTGTATGATGATTATGATTAGAAATAAAACATACACATGCACAGAGAAGACACCGCCATTTTTACTTGGTTCGCCACTAAGGGCTACGTCCAAGGAGCATACGCCGACAGGTTTTCAGTCGTACCAAAATCCATTATGCTTCACTAGCTGGACATTACAAAAGTTCGGGCATAGTCACTCTGTCCCAGGCTCACTGCCTTTACAAAGGTTCAGGGATAGCTCACTGCTTCCCTCGGGTCACTCCCATTGACTCCCCCTGGCTCACTGTCGTTGGTGAAGTCCCACTCAGTTTATAGACGTGAAGGTCTCTTCAATTGATAGTCATGAAGTTCATTGTCTCCTGTTCATCATGAGACTTTGCTTGCATCAGAGTCCTGAGTTAATGCTCTGTTAGATCCAAATTCCAACCACTGATGAACACCCCATTTCCCTTGTCCACAGGGAAAACAACCTTTGGAAAAAGGCCTTCGCAAAGTACCCTACTTCGCAAGGCTCCCAATTTTGCAAAGCTCAAACAAGCCTTCGCGGAGCCCCTGCCATTTTGCGAAGCTCAATCGCGAAGCACTCTCGCGATGCTCCAGCCTTCGAAATGCTTGGAAATAGCAAAGCTCCTACCTCTTCGCGAAGCTCACTGAGCCAACACGGGGCGCACATCTTTCGCGGAGCTAGAATAGCCGCCGCGAAGCTCCTCTTTCGCGAAGCACACTGCCTTCGCGAGAGACCTTTGCGAACCGAGAGCAAAGGACTTTCTCTGAAATTATCTCTTCTTCTCTCGAGGGGGTCGGCCTCTATTTATAGGATATTCCACCGACCCTCGTCCCTTCTGCGCGAAGTCAACTCCACATCATCACAAATCATGAAGCTCCAAAGTTTCCACCAGAATTCTGTCCAAATCACGAAGCACCACGGCAATTTTCCGTTCGCGGAGCTTGACGTAGTCGCGAAGAATCACCGTCAACTTAACTTCGCGGCGCGCCTTCGTTCACGGAGCTCGTCATAATCGTGGAGAAACACCATCAACATTCCTTCGCGGCGCGCGCCTTCGCCGCGAAGCTCCCTCACAAAGCCCTTCTCCGCCGCGATGCGCTTCAGCCTCTGCCGTTCGTGAACCTTGACGTAATCGCGAAGAGTCACCGCCTCTATTCTTATAGTCTTCGCGAAATCCAATCCATGCATCCCATCTTCACGAAACTCATGCCATTTCCATATAAAAAAAAGATCTTCCTGGAAATCCACTCTTCGCGATGCTCAGCAACTTCCAGATTTTGGACCCCCAAAAAATTGGCAAACACTGGGAAACGGCGCCACCTTCAAAACTGTTGTCTGCTTGAACGGTATGATCTCTTTGCTGGTACACGATCCGAACTTCCATTGATGATTGAAAACATACACAAACCACACTCAAAATCATGCATAGAAGACCATGGTTCCAACAATATCCCCCTTTGGGTTTGTTGGCAATCAGAGGAAAAAATTCAATAGATCTCCATCTATGTGAAAACCAAAAAAAATGCAGGAATCAACCCAGCCAACACTCTAAGTCTACGTGAGCAATGCTCGGTGTAGAAAACAAGAGAGGAGGATTGAATTGGGTTCCACTATTTTCTTTCTCATTCTTTGAATTGGGTTACACTGTTTTCCTTCTCATTCTTCTGATCACAGAAGTTGCCTGAATTTATTCCTTCTCCTTTCTCCCTCATTGACAATAAATCCAAAGACCAAAAAAAATTTCACGTTTAGCTCAAACCATACTCCCCCTAGATAGGATCTCCCCCATAAACCGGCATCATATCCATAAACAGATTAAAACATTTAACAAACGGGGAGAGGAGAATTCCGTAACCTCCTTATGCACTAGGAGGTGGTCGAACACCGAGGTTCAACCGATGCTTCTCAAACACAGCCGCTGACAGTGGCTTTGTCAAGATATCATCCACTTGCTCATATGTTCCCACATGATCCAATCTAACCACACTTTGCTCAACTTTCTCTTTGATAAAGTGATACCTGATTTCAATGTGTTTTGTACGAGAATGATGAACAGGATTCTTCGTAAGATCAATTGCGCTCTTATTGTCACAGTAAATCACCATTGGTTGCATCACCTCATCGCCAATATCAGTTAATTGCTGCTTCATCCATAGCAGTTGAGTGCATGCCTTTGTGGCGGAGATATACTCAGCTTCAGCAGTACTAAGAGAAGTACTTTCTTGTTTCTTTCTCAACCAGCCAACACATTTCTGCCCAATATAGAAAGCTCCACCACTAGTGGACTTTCTGTCTACAACATCACCATCCCAGTCAGCATCAGAAAATGCTGATAATTCACTATCCCTACCTGCAGCAAAAAATAACCCGAAGTTATGTGTAGCTTGAATGTACCTCGTGATTCTTTTTACTACTGCCATATGTTCCTCCTTTGGATTACTCTGAAAGCGGGCCGCAAGGCATGTTGCAAAGACTATATTTGGCCTTATCACTATCAGGTACAGTAGGCTTCCAATGATTCTTTTGTACATGGTGGGATCAACAGAGTTCCCATCCTCATGCTTTCCAAGTTTAGTTCCAACTGCAATCAGAGTTGACATTGGTTTGGAGTCTTGCATATTGAACTTCTTCAGCAACTCTCTTGCATATTTTTCCTGAGAAATGAAAGTGTATTCCTTATTTTGAATCACTTGCAGCCCCAAGAAATATGTGAGCTCCCCAATCATAGACATTTCAAATTCTGATTTCATGTGGTTGGCAAATTCATCCACTGATTTCTACCTGCTGCCACCAAATATGATATCATCAACGTAGACAAGAACCATGAATTGATCTTTTGGAGAATTCTTCACATAGAGATTGTGATCAACTCCTTCTATTTTGAATTCCAACTTCTTGAGATATGAGTCCAGCCTTGAGTACCATGACCGTGGTGCCTGCTTCAAACCATATAGAGCTTTATTCAGTTTACAGACCTTTGTTTCATCAGTACCCAGAACAAAGCCCACTGGTTGTTCAATGTAGACTTTTTCTTAGAGTACACCATTCAAGAATGATGTCTTGACATCCATTTGATATACTTTATATCCTCTTTGGAGTTCCATGGCAAGGAAAAGCCTGATTGACTCCAGTCTAGCCACTGGAGCAAAGGTTTCTTCAACATCAATGCCTTCAATCTGGGAATATCCTTTATATACCAGTCGTGCCTTGTTTCTGATGACACTTTCATGCTCATCAAACTTATTTTTGAAGATCCATTTGGTACCAATCACATTGTGACCTTCGGGTCTCTGGACAAGATCCCATGTCTGATTCTTGTCATTCTGATCTAATTCATCATTCATGGCTTTCACCCAAGATTTATCTTTTGCAGCTTCTTCGAATGAGGATGGCTCTACAACTGATATAAATGCAGATTGCGTGGTATTCCTCATCCTTCTTGTTTGAGTGGGTGCACTCCTGTCCCCAATTATGTTGGATGGATCAATCTCAGCTCTTCGATTTCTCCTGTGAGGTTCAGTAGTATTCTCTTCAGCCATAGTTTATGCTTCAAATTCTTCTTTTGAGTCAACATCATGATGTGACTGCTGAGTGTTTTGAACAGCTTCCTCTATTTATGCATTTGTATTTTCTTCACGTTCACATTCTTCCTGACTTTCTATCACATCAGCATATGACGTCCTTGAAGCATTTGTGGTTTTCTCTTCAATTATCTTAACATCACTACTTTCCACAATCCTTCCCAAACGCTTGTTGAAACATTTGTAGGCTTTGTTGTTCATTGAGTAACCGAGGAAAATTCCTTCATCTGCATTGTCACCATATTTCCCTTGATTTCCTTCTTTGTTCCTGATGAAGCATTTACTTCCAAAGACACGAAAGTATTTTAGAGAAGGCTTCCGTCCATGCCACAATTCATATGGTGTCTTCGTCTCACCCATATAAAGTCTTGTTCGATTCTGAATGTATACTACAGCTTGAATAGCCTCTTTCCAGTAATGTCATGGAATACGACTCTCAATCAGCATAGTTCGTGCCATGTTGTTCACCTGTCGATTCCTACGTTCAACAACTCCATTTTGTTGTGGAGTTCTCACAACAGCTACCTCATGCTGTATCCCATGTTTCTCTAGATAATTCTCAAATTCAATGGACGTGTATTCTCATCCATTGTCAGATCGCAACACTTTGATTGTTCATCCAGTATCATTCTCGGCGATTCGCCGATATGTTTTCATGTAGTCAAGGACTTGTCGTTTCCTGTGAATGACCATCACACATGTCATTCTACTGTAATCATCTATGAAAAGGACAAAGTACCTTTCTCCATGAGTTCTGGCAACATTTATTAGCCCACAAACATCTGTATGAATCAGATTAAGAAGGTGAGACGCTCTTTTCTTCTTTGGCCGATATGAACTGCAGACCAGCTTCCCACGAATACAAGCATCACAAGATTTTTCACGCTCACGCTTCAGGTTGGGAATGTCCATGACAATTCTCAATTTTGATATTTTCTCCATGTCTTGTTGATTGATGTGTCCCAATCTCCGATGCCACAAATTGTTTTCTTCTTCAACAGTCATGTAACATACATTTTCTTCACTATCAACCTGATACAAGTTGTCTTCTGTTCTGCATCCCTTCATAAGTGAATTTCCAGTTTTTCCCTTGATAGTGCAGCCTTTCTGATTAAAAGTAACTATAATTCCTGAGTCACAGAGTTGACTCACGCTGAGGAGATTATGATGTAGGCCATCTACGTAAAGGACTTCAGTCTTCTTTAGTTCTCCATTAGCTAATTTGGTACTTCCACTCCCCTTTATTTTCAGAGCCCCATCATTACCAAATCTTACAGTACCATCAACATTCTTTATGATGTTCGTTAGTAGGCTGGCATTACCTGTCATATGAGATGAACAACCGCTATCCAGAATCCAGGTACTGTTGTTCTTTGTAGCTTTGAGGTCCACCTTTTCAAGGTTGGATTTCTCAATCTTCTTCCTTTCATTCCATGAGACATTAGATTGAGTATATAGAACTGATGGCCTTTCAACTATCTCTTCCGCATATCCAGGTTCTTCATAGTCAAAGTCTTCTTTGAGAGGTGAGAGCCTTTTTGAAAGAGCAACACTATCTTGCTGACGAGACTTGACTTGTCTTGAACATCGGTATGAGGTGTCCATGTCCCTTCTCTGCCTGCAATTAGCGGCCTTATGACCAAAGTTAGAACAACGAAAACAATATCCATAGAAATTATTTCTTCTATAAGAATTAGGATATGAAATTGTTCTCCTTTGTTGAGCATCTATATCTTCTCCATTCAGATAGCTTCTTGCCTCTTCACAATAAGACATGGTATGGCCTAGATATCCACAGAACTGACACTTCATGAGAGGAAATGTATTCTCACTTGAATTTCTTCTTATACCCTCTTCCTTGGGAGAATAGCAAGATTGTCTATCATTTCTGAATATTTGAGGATAATTTTCAGGTCTCCTTTTAGTTTGGATTGAGGATTCCCTTTTTGGAACTCCAGGTAACGTTTCAACATGTTCAACTTTCATCTTATCTTTCTTTTGGATCTTTTCACTTCCAGCAATTGATGTCTCAGCCTCACAGCCAATTCCACTCTTTCCCATGCAAGCGGGTCTTTGATCACTCAAGATTTTTTCAACCCCATCTGAACCACACTTGTCTCTTGCAAGTAATCCTGCATATGAGAATCTTCCAAACTATATTTTCTTCCTCGATTCTTTTGGAACTGCTTTAGTCTCCAGTTTACTCCTTAGAGTAACTACTTCCTCCTCAAGACCCTCAGCAGTCTTGGATTTTTTATCCAGTCTGGATGTGAGGTCATTGATGACCTTTGCCTGCTCTTCAATTCTCAGCTTCATATCAACTACATCATCATTGCTTTCAATTATTTTATACTTCACCTTCACAAATTCTTCCAGTCATTCAATTTCAGCTTCAAGTTGATCAACGTATTCAGTTGATTCTTCTACAATTGATTTCCACTTATTTCAGCTCTTACATTTAATCTTAAGCTTACTAATTTCATCCTTAAGTTGCACCTCAGGATCTACACAAGTTTTCAATTGTTTTTCTCCATCAGTATCTTCTGACTTTTCAACAGTGGCCATCATAGAAGCATGGTTCCCAGTTTTGAATTATGGTTCTTCTTCATCACAGAATTCATTATCATCTTCTTCCTCTTCACAAACAAAACTCTTCCTTTGCATTTTCTTACCAGATTTGAAGTCTCCCTTTTTGAAGAACCTTCTCTGAGGCTTCTTGAAGTTTTTATCTTCACTGTCATCATCATTGGTATTCCTCAAGCACTGAGAGGCAATGTGCCCAACTTTTCCACAACAGAAACATGCGAGAGGTAACTTCCCTTTGAATTTCTCTTTCCCCTTTTGGAACTTCTTTGAAATGAGAGAAAGAATTTCTTTTTCTTCGTCATCTTCACCGCTACTATCCTTTGAGATTTTCAGTTTATCCATGGCCTTGAATGCCATTTCCTTGCTCACTCGAGTCGTAGCATCTTCAGGTTTGACTCTCATTTCATATGCTAACAAACTGCTCAGTAGATCATCTAGAGAAAGTTTGGAAAGATCTCTTTCCTCAAGGGCTGACACCTTCGCATTATACAGAGGTGGAAGTCTTCTCAATATTTTCTTTACAATATCAATGTCTTTGATTTCTTCGCCTAGACCCCGAATAGCTCCAACCACTTCAGTAATTCGATTGAAGAAAGAGTCTGCATTCTCGTCTGGATGCATCTTCAGATCATCAAACCGATTGTGAAGCACTTGTAGTTTCACCTCCTTCACTTTTCTATCACCTTCATAAATATTCTCAAGTTTATCCCACATGGATTTTGCTGAGGTGCAATTCATCACCTTTAGGTAGATCTGATCAGAAAGGGCTGCAGTGAGTGCATTCTGTGCTTTAGCATCTTCATGAAGAAGTTTCCTGTCTGTTTCAGTCATACCAAGGCCTGTTGGATCAGTGACTTGTATTCCTTGCACAGTAGAAAAGAGAACTTCCATTCCAAGAGATCTCAGATGAGATCTCATTCTGTTCTTCTAGATCTGGAAGTTGCTTCCATCGAATTGAGGAACTCCCCTAACATTGACCGCGTTTTCCATGAATAAAGAGGTTAGATTCAACACGAGAAACCTCCCTCTGATACCACTTGAAGGACCCCGGGACACCCTGAGAGGGGAGGGGTGAATCAGTGTGACCACTTTTTCTTTTAATGTGATGGATCTTGTTCCCACGTTGGTAGGAACTTGTTGAACCTGTATGATGATTATGATTAGAAAGCAAACTTACACATGCACAGAGAAGACACCGCCCTTTTTACTTGGTTCGCCACTAAGGGCTACGTCCAAGGAGCATACGCCGACAGGTTTTCGGTCATACCAAAATCCACTATGCTTCACTAGCTGGACATTACAAAAGTTCGGGCACAGTCACTCTGTCCCAGGCTCACTGCCTTTACAAAGGTTCAGGGATAGCTCACTGCTTCCCTCGGGTCACTCCCGTTGACTCCCCCTGGCTCACTGCCGTTGGTGAAGTCCCACTCAGTTTATAGACGTGAAGGTCTCTTCAATTGATAGTCGTGAAGTTCATTGTCTCCTGTTCAGCATGAGACTTTGCTTGCATCAGAGTCCTGAGTTAATGCTCTGTTAGATCCAAATTCCAACCACTAATAAATACCCCCTTTCCCTTGTCCACAGGGAAAACAACCTTTGGAAAAAGGCCTTCGCAAAGTACCCTACTTCGCAAGGCTCCCAATTTTGCAAAGCTCAAACAAGCCTTCGCGGAGCCCCTGCCATTTCGCGAAGCTCAATCGCGAAGCACTCTCGCGATGCTCCAGCCTTCGCAATGCTTGGAAATTGCAAAGATCCAGCCACTTCGCGAAGCTCACTGAGCCAACGCGGGGTGCACGTCTTTCGCAGAGCTAGAATAGCCGCCGCGAAGCTCCTCTTTTGCGAAGCACACTGCCTTCGCGAGAGACCTTTGCGAACCGAGAGCAAAGGACTTTCTCTGAAATTCTCTCTTCTTCTCTCGAGGGGGTCGGCCTCTATTTATAGGAGATTCCACCAACCCTCGTCCCTTCTGCGCGAAGTCAACGCCACATCATCACAAATCGTGAATCTCCAAAGTTTCCACCGGAATTCTGTCCAAATCGCGAAGCACCATGGCAATTTTCCGTTCGCGAAGCTTGACGTAGTCGCGAAGAATCACCGTCAACTTAACTTCACGGCGCGCCTTCATTCGCGGAGCTCGTCGTAATCGCAGAGAAACACCGTCGACATTCTTTCGCGGCGCGCGCCTTCGCCGCGAAGCTCCCTCGCAAAGCCCTTCTCCACCGCGATGCGCTTCAGCCTCTGCCGTTTGTGAAGCTTGACATAATCGCGAAGAGTCACCGCCTCTATTCTTCTAGTCTTCGCGAAATCCAATCCATGCATCCCATCTTCGCGAAACTCATGCCTTTTCCATATAAAAAAATGATCTTCCTGGAAATCCACTCTTCGCGATGCTCAGCAACTTCCAGATTTTGGACCCCCAAAAAATTGGCAAACACTGGGAAACGGCGCCACCTTCAAAACTGTTGTCTGCTTGAACGGTATGATCTCTTTGCTGGTACACGATCCGAACTTCCATTGATGATTGACAACAGACACAAACCACACTCCAAATCATGCATAGAAGACCATGGTTCCAACAGGCACAACCTGCTAGTCGGCAGGTGATGGCTCAACTAGCGAATGACCCGAAGGTATAGCCTCATGACCAGTGCCCTGCACTGAATCCCCATCTCTGAGTGGATCATAATCACAATCTCATTATGGAACTCTGTCTAGATTTCTTCATGTTGGAATTTTGAAATAGAATCAAGACATGCCACGATCAAAGAGTATATCTGGGGAGATGACTCAAGAAGTACATGGAACCTACAAACCAGTCCTATATGATGCATGTACCAAAATTTCCCTATGACTAGTGTCCTAATGTACCGAGTCAATAGGTAGGTTATCAGAGCCTCGATGAATGGATATGTCAGCCACCACACCAACACCAGAGTCCCTAGCTTGAAATCAAAACTTGAAATACTTTAACACTATCTATATACAACCCAAACCAAGATCGCAGCTAGTCAACCTCTAAACAGTGGTCTCAAAGTGGAACCCCCTTTGATACCACTCTGTCATGACCCGACCCAATGGGTCCCGATCCACGACTACCCTAAGTCTGCCTCCAATAATCCAGGGGTTGGTGTCCAACACTGAGTAGGCATATAACACACATGGGAGGCCTTAAACTATGGTAATTATATACACACATCCACATACATATCCATACAACAGTGCATAAATAATAAAACTGGAAAAAAATTCATGCATACAACTATCCCCCAATCAGAGTACAGAAAAGGTACTAAAATAAAAAAAACAGAAAAAAAAATCCCACCAAAATCTATAAAATCATCCAACCTACTCAGATGGAGGGGATCGTAGTCAGATGAAACTACTATAACAGACCTAGGCTAAGCTCTGGTAAACACCCAAGTTTGTTTAGATTGCTAAGCTCTACCTACTCCACTCTAGGACTCCATTTAAAGGTTTTTCATCTCCATAATACACAATATATGTGGGAAAATCCCATGTAGGTGTGAGTATAAAAATAGTCAGTAGGCACCCTAAAAACCCAAAATAAAGGGAGCAATTAAAAGGCAACATTCCTCTCGACTCATCCAGAGGGAACCCAAACAAGATAAAAACTCCATATCGACCACTCCTCGACTATACATAACTAGTAATCTCTATCCAAATGGTGTGTGGATCAAGATATGATAAAAAACAACAAGGAATCCCAAAATCACCTAGATATACTTGTCTCAGACTCCAAATATCATGGGGTTATGACCTCATAGTCAGCCACATGATTCTACTTGAGAATCAAAGGGTATTTCTCATAAATAAGCACTCACTCCATGATCCTTGTCATCCAAATGGAACTCATTGGAGAGTCACGCTCCATTGGGAACAGTTCTCTAGGTCCAACTCTAGTGCCCAGTTCTGGATGTCCAAACACTGCTGCCTTGCGCGTCATACAAGCTCATAGAAACCGAAGTGGAGAGCCTCGCCCCTCGCCACTACACATATATAAGGGAGTGCTAATCCATTATATGCACCATGTGCATACTTTATAAAGAGAGATTAAGGAGGGACCCACACCTTGTTTTTTCCCCGTAACCGAGGGAGTATTAGCTCCTAACTATCCTGCGAAGCCTCTAAAGTACTCATAGGGAGATGCCCACACCTCACCGTGTCAAGGGAGCATTAACTCCTAAACAGGTATCATTTATAACAAGTGGAGGTTCATGTTTCTTGTAACAACACTCCATAGTTGAGGGAGCTCCATCTCCCATGGAGGACCCGCTCCCCGCTAGAACTCGATGATGGGGGAGTACTACTCTGTAGATAGAGGAACCGCACCCTATGTGTAGGGGAGTTTCGACTCTATCAATATATTCACAATGGGGGACCCTCACCCTAACATGACAATGGAGTAATAACCCTATAGAGAAGCCATGCCCTGATACTATAGAGGAGTATTGAATCTACCTTCCTAATCTTTATGGGGGACCCGCGCCCTGACTCAATAGGGGAGTACTGACCCCGGGCTAGAGGACCCGCACCCTGGTATGATAGGGGAGTACCAACTCTGCCTGAATGTGTATGGAGGACCTGCACCCTAATACATCAGGGGAGTACCAACTCTAGGAATAGAGGACTCTCACCCTATATCTAGGGGAGTTACAACTCTATGGATAGAGGACTCGCACCTTGGTGCTTCAGGGGAGTACCCACTCTATCAGCCCAATGATTATGGAGGTCCTGATCCATGATACAATAGGGGAGTTCCATATCCAACCACATGAATGATATGGTGGACCTTCACCCTGATCTAATAAGGGAGTACCAACTCCAATAGAACTACTCTATGGGTGGAGGACTCGCACCCACTGTGGGGGAGTTACATCCCTACCAATCCGAGAGGTCAGGGAAACCCATGCCCTAGTGCGATAGGGGAGTACCAGTCCTAGTATCTATCTGATAACCCAAACTGACCTCCTACATTGGTCAGGCATCACTATAAGAAGCATCACACTCGTCACACCACACGTCGCATCACTTCCTCGGGTAGGGGACCCGCTCCCTAACACGGAAGAGGAGCACCACACTACCGGCCCAAAGAGTCTAGAGGACCCACATCTCGAGGAAATAAGGAAGGGTACCAACCTTAAAATCTCTCCGGTGATCCACCCTGATCATTATCCATAGTAAAGCACCTCTAGTGTAGCGTCATGGTTGAATCACGCCACGTTGTATCTCAAGATCCACCATGGAGGATATCATTGTGTTCTATGTGGAAAACTGCTCAGGATAGACTACTCAAAGGCCTAAATCCAAGCCTCAGAGAAGGATATACGATAGGCAGAAGTCTCCAAGAGGAGTACATGATGTGTACTAGGGTCCACATAGCATGTGACCCCACACCAACACATGTTTGTGTCTTCTACTGCATGTCTTGTCTGGCCATGTGAGCTTGCATAGCGTGTACATTGTGTACATGGTGTGTATCGCCTCACCTAGTCCCTTCCATGTCAGTATCTCGTGCTGGTGTCCAGCACCTCATGTTCGTGTCTCTGGCCATGTACTCCCACATGGTCATGTCCCCCGATAGGGCTACCATGACCATGTCCCTTGGCCACATGACCTGGGTTAACTACATAGCGTGTACATTTGGTATGCAGTGTGTAGTCCCCAAAATTCATATTCTTGAATGGGAAGAATACACGATGTGTGGCCCTACACCACATGTCGTGTGATCAGGAATTACGAACAAGAATTGCCTACGAGCCGCCTGAAAGGCCCCTTTTTCAACCAAAACCCACAGATCGACACCCATGGGGTCACTAGCAGTTGTATAAGGGAACTAAAACCTTGAAATAATGCATCAAAATGGGTATCGGGACTTAAAAATCAAATCTTCCTACCTCATGGTGAAACACCAAAGCTTCGGGGTCAAAACGACACTCAGGAGTCGCTGCAGCATGATCTAGTGATGATCGGCATCTAAAATGGGGCACAATGGCACCTCCTCTCCTAGGATTGGCCTTGGGTCATCTGTCATCATGGGAGAGACTTTTCCTCTTCCTTTCCTACACATGCAAAGTGGTGATAGAGGATATTATTATTATTTTAATAAACTAATATCATTAGCTCGCCCGCCAACACTCCCTCAATCGAGCACCCGACGCCGAAAAACTTTATATTATGCCTAGCGAAAAATCAACATTCTAAACTCAATTGTGGTCACAGAATTTCAATCTGAGACTCTGATCGGGAGTTAATTCACATTTCAACAAAACTATGCATATGTGATAACATATATTGAATATTTTTAATATCACCGCACAGAGGCTCTTCGGGCCCTGAAATCTCGTGCCAACTCAGCTCTTGGCTTCGGAAATATTCCTAGAAATATTCCAAAGTCTTCCATGGCAAAACCCAAGTCACTGCAAGAAGATTTCCAAATTTTAATTTTTAACGTTTGGGTACCATGCATATAATAGGGTATGATATCTCTATATTGTACTAAAGGATATTCCCATCATGGCATTTTGATTTTCCATGAAATAAGGATATCATCTCGTATGATATCCCTGTATCATACACTATGATATAGGCTAATATATATCACATACATATAAGGATTTAGGGAATACTCCTTCAGTAAGGAGGTTTTGCTAAAATATTTCGATCAATCTATTCTTATTTATATTATGCCATTATTTCAATTGGTTTAATATACTATTGATCATTTTCATTTGTTGTTTGCAAACTTCTGGTGGGGGAGCATCAATGGGTGAAAGAACAAGCACTGGTTTTCATGGTATTTTTTGTGTCAACTGAAACATGCTCACGGCTTAGATTTTAGGGGCATGTGTAAGTTTTCATATCCATACTCTTTGTGTACAAGATTATAGCAAACTAAGTATTTTCTGTTGAGTAGTATTCTTCGTTCTCACCTTAGGTCAAATCCAAGTTATAATTGGCATAGTTTGTGGGGTTCAGAATCTCTATTATTGGAAGAGATTTATTAGAGAATCTCTGAAGGAAACAATGTGAATATTTAGAGGGATTTGTGTCTTTGGGATACAGATTGTATATTTTTAATGTCTATTGTGGTTTTTGGGTTTGAGAATGAAAAAGTTCAGGATCTATGGATAATGATCTCTTATCGTGGTATCTTGAAAAGGTTGATAAGTTGTTCAATAGAAGGGATAGAGATTTAATTGTCGCAATTCTTGTTAAAAAATGACTGAATGATGATCAAATGTACTAGTTTTTTTCAAATGAAAGCTCATATTTTATTGGGACAAGATGTTTTCTATTAATAGATCTAGGTTTTATATTGATGATGTTTAGAAAATACATTTAAGTTTAGATCTCCCATCAATGGTTTCTCATTTTTGGTGGATGATGTGCATTCGTGTGCTCCTGATTATAAGATTTCTTATTTACCAACATGTAATTATTGATGATAAATGCCCTTTTTGTCCCAAGGATATAGAAACCCCTATGCATAATATTTTTTTGTAATGCAACATTCGATCGGTGTGGGAGACATGGGGTGGGATCCATGTAGACATCCCAACTGATGTAGCTCAAGTTCTATAGATTTGGATGTGAACTTTGCATTCGACTATGGCTACAAAGGCATGTTACTTGGCGGAATGGGTTTGAATGTGATGAAATGAGTATATTTTAAATTGATCAAGTGTGAATGTAATTTTCAGGAGGTTTGGCAGCAAGATTTTGGAATTAGTGTCTACTTTTGGTTTTCAATACAATGATGATGGTCATCAATAGTTCTCCCTGCCAACGAATGTGTTTAAGGTTAAATTAGATATTTTGTATATTCATGATGAGCATGTTGAAATTGGTGTTGTGTGTATCTCATTTGGGCTGGTGGAGGTGGATTTTCATAACACACATACCGCTAAATTGAGTATTTTGATCATGGAGGCATTGACTATTTTTTTAGTGTTAAAATTTGCAAGATTTCGTGAATAGGGAAGCATTATTATTGAATTGGATTATAAATCATTGGTTTTTTTTATCAAGGCTTGGAGGCCTATTTTTGCCCCAATTGGTCCTATTTTTTATTTTTATTTTTATTTTGTACGGAACTCCCCCCCCCATTACATGCCCCAATTGTGTGGACCCCCCTCCGTAAAGTTGAGCCCCAATATCACACTTCGACATGCTAGTTTAATTGGATCAAACTATCACACAGTCATGCACCCACGCATAGTTGATTGGGGGGCATCAGTTTGATTATTCTGTAATAATGTTTGAGTCTCTCATAATGATCTTGTTTGGTTCGGTTGTATTTGGTTTTCAATTTATCCTCAATAATGGTTTCTAATATATATGGTTTTATATTCAAAAAAACCTCCCCATTAGCAGACATAAAAATGTCTAAAGGAATATAAAAAACATAACATTAAAGGTTGTATTGATGTAAAAAATGACATCAAAACATTTGTTTCTACAAATCCTAAAATTATAAAACAAAATATAAAATAATATAAAACAACTTAGAACTTGCCTAACATGACAACTTTTAAACAACTTACATGGAAGAGCATAACATCATTAAAGAAATGTATGTATTGTGCATATTAGAAAACAACATGAATTGCATTTTTATAGATAATAAACCATGAAATTCAATTTGAAATGGAATATCATAAATAATAAAACACTGATAAATTGCATTTTGAAATAAAATCTCATTAACTTTTTAATTGTATGTATTTATTTAATGAAAGAATAATTAAATCAATAATATTTGAAATGTTACCATTTCCATAAATTTCACTAATAAATAACAAAAAATATATAAACTGTTGTGAAAAAAATTGAAACGATTAAAGTTTAAACAAGAGAGAAAGATGAGAATAAATAAAGACAGATATTTTATTGATACTTCCAACATTTTCCTTATATCTATCTGTAAATTTCCAATAGGGCTACACTGCCCTTTTATAGGCAGTGCAACATGGTAGGTGGGGGGAATTGGTGGGGGTGGGCAGCCCACCCCTATTGAATATTGCAACCGCCTTTCTATGACTGTCTAACACTCCCCTTTGGGATGCACACCTCTATCAATGTCATACATGTTTTGATACTGCCTCGTTAAAAACCTCTTCGGGAAAATCCTAATGGGATAAAAATCGGAATAAGGTAAATAGTACAGTCACGTAGACTCCCCATGAAAGTAACATTACATTACAAATTTTTCAATCTATGCATCTTTATATTATGTAGAATACTTTAAAATATAACAGTTGGTAGTACCTTTGTAAATAAATCAGCAATGTTGTCGTTGGATCGAACATTTTACATGTTGATATATTCATTCTTCATTAACTCTTATGTGAAGGAGAAAAATTCCAGTGGTATGTGTTTTGTCTAATCATTCATGATGAAGCCTTTCTTTAATTGTGTGATGCGCACGGTATTACCTTTGAATAATATTGTTGGGTTGCAGTCCATAGGCAATCCACTTGCAGCTCAAATCTATTGAGTCACAGATCGCAACCTGACACATTCTCGACATGCTTTGTGTAATGTTATTACCTTTGCATGATTTTAAGATGTTGCAATGAGTGTCTATTTTTATGATCTCCGAGATATGACAGTACCTCCAACTGTAAACACATAACCAGTTTGTGATCTCTCATTATGCGGATCAAATAAATAACTTGCATCTACAAAACCGACCATCTTCTTTTCTAATTTGTTAGAATAGAATAAACCCAAATCAGTAGTGCCAAAAAGATAATGAAAATATGTTTAATTCCATTACAGTGTCTTTGTGTAGGGGTTGAACTAAATCTTTCCAATAAATTAGTAAAAAAAGATATATTAGGAAAAGTATAATTAGCGATATACATTAGTGCTCTAATAGCACTGATGTATGGTACTTCTGGACCAACCAACTCGTCATTTTCTTCACAAGGTCGAAATTGATCTTTATTGGTATTTAAATACTGAACAACCATTGGAGTACATAAAGGATTCACTTTATTCATATTAAAGCATTTTAAGACCTTTTTCAATGTAATTTGAATGATGCAAAAATATACCACTTGGAATATGCTCAATTTGTAATCCAATTCTCTCAGGTCTTTCATTTTAAATTCATCCATTAAGTTTCTCATTGCTTCATTGATCTCTTTTGTAGTTCTGATGATATTTAAATCATCGACATAAAGAGCAATGATTGTATATTTGGACGTTGTTTGCTTAATAAAAACACATGGGCATATGGGGTTATTTACATGCCATTTATTTAACAAATATTCACTCAAAAGACTATACCACATACCCCCAGATTGTTTTAATCCATACAGGGATTTCTACAATTTAATTGAATATGGGTCTTTGGGTTTTGATTTCAATACTTCGGGTATTTTAAATCCAGCATAGATTCTCGTATATATACTATTATCAAGTGACCCATATAAATAAGTTATAACAACATCCATAAGACACATATTAGTCTTCTCAACTACTGAAAAGTTGATTAGATATTAGAAATTAATAGCATCCATTATAAGAGAATATGAATTCTCATAATTAATTTCGGGTCTCTGAGAAAAACCTTGTGCGATAAGAAGAGCTTTTTATCTTACAATCTCATTTTTCTCATTGTGCTTACACACAAAAATGATTTATATCCAACAGGTTTCACGACTTCTGGTGTGAGCATGATATGTCCAAAAACTCTTCGCCTATTAAGTGAATTTAATTCAACTTACATTGTGTCTTTCCATTTATTTCAATCAGGACGTTTTTTACATTTCATAACAGACCTTGGTTCAGGGTCTTCATTTTCTATATTATGTGACACAGAATATGAAAATTTTTCATCAATATTTCTCACATTACTTTAATTCCATATATCACCTATATGGAATAATTAAGAGATATTTCATTATTTTCAAAACCTTCAAGGTTTTCAATATCCTGTGAATTCTCTTTATGATTCTCGTCATGTGTTTTTTTAAGAATACTTAAATTACGTGTTTCTTTCGAAACACACGCCTCCATAATGGGGTTTTCAATTATACTCATTTCTTTTATTTTTTGAGGATTTATATCCTTAGAGTCAATTGGTCTTCCACGCTTCAAGCATGTTTTTAAGATTTTTGTAACATCATTATATTATTGTGTCTTCGGGACATCAATTCTAGTCGATGCATTTACAGCTGGTACGTGTGATTTAGTCATGCCCTTTGAATCAGTAAATGCATCGGGCAATTGATTTTCTAGTTCCTAGAAATGTAAAATCTATATCTCTTTCATCTCACACTACCATGTGAGAGGATCGAGAAAAGATAACGTTTACGCATTCCAGGAAATCTTCTCCTTTTGTTTCTTTTCTCCCTTCGATGTTGAGAATACTTCTTCATTGAAGTGACAATCAGCAAAACGTGTTGTAGATACATCATCGGTTTGTGGTTCAGGATATTTGATTATGGATGAGGATTCATATCCTACATATATTCTCAACCTCCTTTGAGGTCTTATATTTGTATGATGTGGGGGTGCAATTGGTATATATTGCACAATCAAAGATTTTTAAGTGGGAGATGTCAGACTCTTTATCAAATATCAGTTGGAGTGGAGAATGATTATGATATGCACTTGATCTTATGCGTATTAATGTCGAGCCATGCAATATTGCATGACCTCATATAGTGCTCGATAGCTTTATTCTCATTATTAATAGTCTAGCAATAAGTTGGATGTGTTTTATCAGTGATTCAGATAAACCATTTGTGTATGCACATGGGCGACTGAATGCTCCATGGTAATCCTCATTATCATACAATAATCATCAAAAGCTTGAGAGGTAAATTCTCCAGCATTATCAACTCTTAATTTCTTGATGACATAATCAAGGAATTGTGCTCAATTTAATTATTTGAGCAAGAAATCGTTAAAACGCTACATTGCATGTTGAGAGTAAATATATGTGTGACCATCTTCTAAATGTATCAATTAATACCATAAAAATATTTAAATTCCCAACGCGATAGATGAATTGGTCCACATATATCCTCTTGAATTCATTCAAGAAAAGATAGTATTTCAGCCTTAATTTTAGCTGGAGATGATCTCACAATTAGTTTTCCAAATGAACAAGTCTCACATGGAATTTTTCTTAGTGAAGGATCTTCTGGACTTTTATTGAATGTCTATGAGAACTTTCAATTATTTTGCGCATCATTCTTAAATCGGGATGACCTAATCAGTTTTGTCACAAATTAATGATTTGTGGTCCCTTCTTTACTACCATATGTGTTTTGACTGCACTTATATATGTATAATACAATCCAGAAGATAATTTTGGTAGTTTTTCTAGTACATGACTCTTACCAGATTTATTAATGGCAATGCACATGTACTCTTCATTTCTCTTAAATATATTTTGAGTATCATACTCATGTTGGTATATATCATAAAAACTTTTCTTTTGGACTTTTGGAAAAACATCGCATCTCTTATAAAAAATTGTGTTTCATTAGGTAAAGAAAAACTTACATTAGACTCTTATATCATATCTGCAAGACCTAATATAGTATTCATAATTGGTCTTGTTGATTTAAGTTCAAAAAAAAAATTATTCTAAAGAATTGTGTACGTTGTTCTACTATCCAGTATGTAAATATCTGTTCCGTTTATGCATTCAATTTCAATACTTCAAAGTAAAGACAATGATATTATAAGAAACAACTTGTGAAATTACAACATCAAAAATATAAAGCATACAAAACAAAACATCATATCACATATCATAACTACTGTATCAAAATCACAATTAAAATCATTTATTTTAAGGTAAGTAAAATCATCATTTAATGCCTCATGATTCTAAGTAAAATTCACTTCCTCAAACTCAAGATCAATTTCCTTTAAAATCACACATAACAATAATCTTTAGGATTCTTGAGTGATTGAACTGATAATTTTTCGATTATGATATTCATTTGGAATGTGTCTATAGTTACGACCACCCCTTCGACCACATCTATAGCTAAAACCACATCCACTCACAAGAATCACAGACATCTTCTATGATTATTTTCATGAAAAACAAAGTTGAAACGAAGTGGAGATAATCAGAAATAAACACATATTTTATTGATAATTTCGACGTATTCCTTATATATATCTGTAAATCTCTGGCGATGCATTGCCTACTTGTAGGCAGTGCATCATGCGGTGGAGGGAATCGGTAAGAGTAGGCAGACCACCCGCAGCCGCCTTTCCGGGCGGGCTAACATAAACCACCTATTAATCACATACACCATATAATTGATGATTATTTAAAAAAATCACACATTAAAAGTTTACACAGCATTTTTCATCAGGGATGACCGTCACCCTCAGAATCGGCGGATGACGACGCGGGGGCGGATGAATTCCCGCCATTACCAGATTGGGGTACCAAGGAAGAGAACAGCCCGTTCAACGGCCACAGAAAAGAAAATCTCCTCCCCCTTCCGCCGCCCTCACCACCTTCACTCCCCTCTCCACCGTCGTGACGGGGGGCGCCGGTCTCTGATTTCGCCTCCTCCGCCGGCATTTGCGACCTGCAAACCGGGCAAGAGCTGTGAAGCTCCAACCATGGCAGTATGCACTCGCCGTGGAACCTGTGTTTGCAAGGCATCTCCCTCGCCTCCGCGTCCCTCTCGAAATCCTCCAAACAAACCGAACACTGTAAATCCTCCTCGATCCTCACGGCGGGCATGGCATTCACCGCCTCCTTCCTCGCCGGCAGGGTGCCGTACCTGTTCGGGTCGTTCTCCGCCAGATACTGCAGCAGCGACTCCAAACCCGGGCCGATGAAGTAATCCCCCAGCCAGCCCACAGCCCCTTCCTCGTTCCAGCCCCGTCGCTGACTCGGATCGTAGGGGCCTTGGATGATGATGGTTTGATTGAAGGGATTGATGACGACGACACGCTCCCCGCTTCTTCTCTCCCCCTCCGGATCATCCGATCCCGCCGCCGTCTCCGACCGGAGGTTTTGAAGCCACTCACGGAAAGAGGCGGAGGCGGAGCTTCTCCTCCGTCTTCCCGTGAGGGATTCCAGCTCATCCTCACCCTCGCCACGCGGCCCGTTGTCATTCTCACCGTCCGAATCAGGTTGCCCCGATCTCCGGCGCCGCCGATTTGAGCTCATCATTTCCAGCAAGATCGGAGCCCAGAGGGAGAAGGATCCATCGGATTCCAGATCCGGGAGTGGATCTTGCTGGTCCCCGGCGTCGCTGCTCATCTCCTCCACGAATCCGCTCTGGCAGAAGGGGCATTTGATCTCCACTTCAACGATGGGGTTCACCACCTGGAAGCAGACGTGACACCAAAACCTCGCAGCTTCGAATTCCTCCATTTTCTTCGGTATATGCTAAACCGCAGAAACAGTGAATCAAACACAGATAAGTCAGTCAAACCTCCATCGCAGAGCAGCAGATTATCATTAAAATCGGTTAACAAAACAACAACAACCTCCATCTTATCGGATTGGATGAAGAAATCCAAGCGAAAGAGAGGCAGGAGTAAAACAAAAAAAAACAGTAGCCGTCAGATTGGACGACCTTTCTCATTCAAACAGAACAAAATCCTAAAAACAACGCATATTCGCAAGAAGAAAAGGAATTACGAGGAAATAGGTGAGAGTTTTGATCTTACCGAGAACGCGAAAACGAGGTCCAACGTTCGCGAAATCGGAGATCCAAATATCGGATCAGAGCTAAGCCTGCAAGCTTGCAAATGACGTAGATTCAAGGGGGAAAATAAAACCGAGATTCACAATTCGCAAGTACTCTTACGCTGGTTCCAGCAGCTGGAGAGGAAAAATGCACCGAGGAAAGGATTAGCAGTAGCAGAGACATATAAATGGCTCAGGGATCAGTTGGATGAGATGGAAGGATCTGGAAGCATCGCCAATATTACAGAACTACCCATCAAACCACCAGCGCGCCATCAATAAATACGCGTTCAAAGCTGCTCGTAAATAAATAAAGAGATAATAAATCGAAAGCCTGAGAATCGACCAGGGATGAAGACATTTCAAAGGAAACTTCAAAACGCAGACATTCAAATGGAGAATAAGAAGATGATGAAGAACAGAAAGTCATACCGCACCGGCCGCTGCTTTCCACCGTCTCTTCCCCCTGGTTTTTCAACGGCGAATACAGTCTTTTTTAATAACAAATATTAATAAAATCATTTGAAGCGGATTTACCGGAATAGATTTTTCCTATTTCACTTTGATTTACGTCCGACCACTATTTTTAAATCCGCACCGGCCCGCCCGGTCCTTTTATGAACCGGTTTAATCCGGTTCATTTTTTTTTTAAGAATCGTTGGTTTTTTAGATGGTATGTTTTATTGTTTTGCTTTAAAATAATTTTTAAAATGATAATAATTTATATTCCGTGGACGGGACGTTCATAATTGATATTCCGTGGACGCCACTTGTTTTGGTGGCCCGTTGATTTGAAATAAAAAAAGACAGAAAGGTAATGAGCGCCACACAGCACGACCTGGCAACCCAATCCCGTCCGAGTGAGCCTTAGATTTGGACACGTCAGCAGATAAGGCCATGGAAACTAGTGGTCTGTGTTCCTTCAAAGCTACCTGCCTTCCCACCATTATGCAAGATTCTTAATTAAATGTGGTTTCTATATTAACCTCCAAGAGACTAAATAAAAAAAACATTTATTCAAACCATACCAAATCCACAAATATATCAAATTATTAAAATTGGATACACCCGCGAAATCGACACATGACGCAGAGAAAAAAATACAAATAAACCGCTGAAATCGCTCGACCCTGCAATCACGCTCCAAACCCCTCTCTACCTTTACCATCAAAACCGAATGCAAACCCACAAATATCTTAAAATAGATGAGAAATAGAACTTAATACGTGAAAGGTGCAATGAAGTATTGATCATCAAGAACTCTATTTGAATATCTTATTGATTTACTAATGTGATGTCAATATTAATTGAGGCCATGATTCAAACCTAATATTCTCAAAGCTATGCTTGAAAACATTTATGAAATGATAACTTCAAGAACTTTTTCTATTACTCAGTTGGGTGACTCTAATTCAAATGTTGGCTTCTTTTACTCCATGATGACTAATCCATGAAACTTTTATTCCTTGAGATTAACAGATTATATACAATCTCTTTGGATCATCACATGATTGCAAAGGCATAAGATGCACATGATGTTTTTCATACCTAAGAAATTTGTTGAATAACTCACTAAAAATGTGGGGACTACTCCCATTTGTGGGGGAATTCAAAGGAAGGGAAAAAAAAGGAGTTGTCGGCAACTGCTTGGTGCGGGTCTCATTTGGTGGGCAGCCTTTTCTCTGGTTTGGCAGCCAAACCCAGCGACACGAACCTCCGTTGCCCCAATAAAGTGGTATCAAACGGTTCGGGAGTGAAACGACAACGCGACAGTGAAATTTTCCGGCGATCGAAAAATTGAATTTGCTCAAAAAAAAGTCGAGCCCATATCTACGAAGAGCACGACGAGACAATTTCAACGGTGCAAGCGGCGTAAAAAACGGAGTTGAAACGAGGGATATAAGCTCGGTCAAAGATTGGTCAAACCGCGGGTGATATAGTACCCCTGTGACGGAAGACGACATTGTTCACACCGCCGACGACATTTCAGCGAGTTTCCAACGACATTCCGGCCACTGCTCCAGCACGCCGCGTCAACGGTTAATCCAGATCATTGAAACTCTTTTGGCCATATTTCGGCCAATCAGAGTCTGTTTTTAGCAATCCAGGAGTCAATTCCAAGTATTTCGACCGTTCCGGACACATCTGTATGGTTAGATTTCAAAATTCACACTCTATCAATGAATGAAAATACCGTTAATATGATTAAACTCACTGCATTTAATTATGTCATTTGGAAACCGAAATTGGAGGACCTTTTGTATATTAAAGATTTGTGGAAACCACTAAGCTCGTTGCAGCGCAAGCAGAAGAAATGTCAACTAGCGGTAAAACCGATGAGAAGACGTCAGCCAGTACCCCAGCAGTGGATGCGGAGTGGGTCATACTCAACATGAAGTGCGCTGCCCAAATCAGATAGCGGATCGACAAGAGCATCTTCAAAAAAAAATCCAATGAACACGACACCTCTGTTTTTTTGGCAAAAATTGAAAAAGATGTATGCGAGGACAACCGCGCAAAACAAAGCAAACTTGATACGTCGTCTTGTCAACTTGAAATACAAAGACGGGACCAACGTATCAGAGCACATGAGCGAGTTCTAAGGTACTGTTGATCAGCTGAATTCTATGAAAATGATGATTGATGATGAGTTGCATACACTGTTGATGTTGAGTTCTTTATCGAAGACGTGAGACGTATTAGTTGCGTCAGTCAGGAATTCTATTCCAGATGGAACTCTCATCGTGGAGATGGTGAAAGACAAAATGTTGAATGAAGAGTCCTGAAGAAAAGATGAGGAACATACACCAGAATCAGAAGCTCTTATCACTGAAAGACAAGTGAAGCAGAAATGGCAGGAAAGAAGCAGAGGAAGAGAACCCTGTGACCAAAGTCTTCAAAGGAGAAAGCGATCAAAATCTCAATCAAGATATGACATGAAGTGCCACCACTATGCCAAGCCCGGACACTTCATCCGGGAGTGCAGAAGGCTAAAGGCAGAGCAGAGGAATCATGAAGGTAAGACCCAAAATAACAATGCTGCAGTTATCAATAACAAAATTGTTATTGTTCAAGAAGACAATCAGGCCAGTCTTGCAAGCCAAGACTCAACATGAGTGATCAATTTCGGCGCCTCCTACCATGTCACCGTCAGAAGAGATTTCTTCTCATCTTACCATTCAGGGAGTTTCAGACATGTGAAGATGGGAAATGATGTCACATCCAAAATTACTGGTATTGGTAATATTTTTCTGGAAACTAATGTTCGATACGAGTTATTGTTAAAGGATGTGAGGCATGTTCTTGATATTCGCCTCAATCCGATATCCACTGGAATGTTCGACAATGAGGGATATGTCAGTTCCTTTGGTGAAGGGAAATGGAAGCTTACCAAAGGAAACTTGGTAATTGCTAAAGGAAAGAAAGACACCTCTCTTTATCTCACAGATGCAAAACCATGTGGAGGAGAAGTAAATGTAGCCAGAAAAGATGTTCCTACAGAAGTTTGGCACAGGAGGCTGGGTCATATGAGCGAGAGATGCATCAGAATGCTCTTCAGGAAAGTTCTTTTTCCAAGAATAAAAGGTACACATTTGGATACTTGTGTTGATTGCATCACGGGAAAACAACACAGAGTATCGTTTCATAATTATATACCGTCCAGAAAAGAAAATGTTTTAGATTTGATTCACATTGATGTCTGCATGATGAGCACTAAGTCGATGGTAGGTGCTATTTATTTTATTACCTTCATAGATGATCATTCCAAAAAAATTTGGGCCTTTGCTTTGAAAACTAAAGATCAAGTGCAGGATATTTTCAAGCAGTTTCATGTAAAGGTGGAAAGAGAAACAGACAGACGGTTAAAGTGTGTGAGTGAAAACAATGGAGGACAGTACCGTGATCCATTTAAGGAGTACTGCAGGAGTTTCGGCATCGGGCTGAAAAAATCAGTACCGAAGACGCCTCATCATAACGTTCTTGCTGAAAGGATGAACAAAACAATTTGTGAGAGAATCAGATGTATGCTCTCAAATGAAAAGCTACCAAACACCTTTTGGGGGAGGCAATGAGGACCGCAGTTGATCTTATCAACCTTTCTCCATCAGTTCCACTGAACTACGACACTCCAAAAAAGTGTTTGGACAGGTAAAGATGTTTCATACTAACACTTGAGAGTATTTGGATGTAGGGTATTTGTTCACATCCCGAAAGATGAGCGGGAAAATTTGAATGGAAAAGGAAAGTGGTGTATCTTTTTGGGATACACTCATGAGGAGTTTGGATACCGACTATGAGATCCTATCTATAAGAGGATAATCAGAAGCAGAGATGTGGTGTTTCTTGAGGATAAGATGATTGAAGATTTTGAGAAGCCAAAAAGTGCATAGAAGTCACAGTTTGAGGAAATTCCAGTCAGTCTGGAACCAGTCTCACCACCATCAGTACCAGTTAGCATGAGAGAGATACGTGACACTGATAATACATCATTACCAGGAAATATGTCTCCATCTGCTGATATGTCTTCATCATATGATATTCCAGAACAGATTCCCCCCAAAGAACAGTTGAGGAGATCCACTAGAGAACGAAAACCGGGTTGTAGATACTCACCACATGAGTATGTGATGCTCACTAATGGGGGAGATCTATACGGTTATGATGATGCGATCAGGAGTTAGCAGAAGATGGAATGGAAGAAGTCCATGCAAGAAGAGATGAAATCCTTGCACAAGAACTGTACATTTGATTTGGTAGAATTACCACATGGAAATAAGGCACTAAAGAACAAGTGGGTGTACAGAATTAAAAAAGAACATGGAAGCTCACAGTCGCGCTACAGAGCCAGAATGGTTGTGAAGGGATTCAGTTAGAAGAAAGGTATTGACTTTGATGAATTTTTTTCTCTCGTGGTTAAAATTTCTTCTATCAGAGTTGTTCTTGGATTGACGGCTAGTTTGAACCTAAAGGTTCAACAACTGGATGTAAAGACAACGTTCTTATATGGTGATCTTGATGAAATGAAATACATGGAGCGACTATAGAGATTTCAGGTGAAAGGAAAATAAAACCTAGTATGCATGCTTAAGAAAAGTTTATATGGTCTGAAACAGGCATTGAGGCAATGATATAGGAAATTTGACTCATTCATGAAAAAAATGAGTACAGGAGTACAACTGTTGATCATTATGTTTTCATCAAGCAGTTTTCTGATGATGATTTCATTATCTTGTTGCTTTATATTGATGACATGTTGATTATTGGTAAATATATCACCAAGATTGATAAGTTGAAGAAAGAGTTGAACAAGTCTTTTGAAATGAAGGACTTGGGAGACGCTACTCAGGTTCTTGGTATGACGATTACTCGTGACAGGAGGAATCACAAGATTTGGCTATCTCAAGAGTGGTACATTGAGAAGGTTCTTGAAAGATTCAACATGGGAAAGGCAAAACCAGTTAACACTCCACTTGAGAGTCATTTTAGGCTCACAACAAGTCAGAGTCCATCAATTGAAGAGGATAAATCAGATATGGAAAAAGTTCCTCATTAGTCATCAGCTAGCAATCTTATGTATGCCATGGTGTGCACCAGACCAGATATTGCTCACGCTGTTGGTGTTGTGAGAAGGTTCTTATCATATCCAGGAAATGAGCTCTGAACAACAGTCAAATGGATATTGAGGTATCTTCAAGGTACATCTAGTCATTATTTATGTTTTGGAAGTGATAAATATGTTTTGGAAGGATACATAGATGCATATATGGATGGAGATATAGACATGAGAAAATCCATATCCGGGTACCTAATATCATTTGCAGGGGGAGCAGTCTCATGGAAATCATGACTTCAGAAGTGTGTTTCCTTATCCACCATAGAAGAAGAATATATCACGGTCATTGAAGACTGCAAGGAGATGTTGTGGATGAAGAAGTTTTTATAAAAGCTGGGATAGTGTCAGGAGAATCATATTCTATATTGTGATAGTCAGATCTCTATTCATCTTAGCAAGAACTTGACACTTCATTCCAGGTCTAAATACATCGATGTGCGATATCACTGGATCTGAAATGTGTTGGAAGAAAGATTGTTGAAAGTTGAGAAAATACACACCAATGATAATGGGGAAGACATAATGATTAAGGTTCTACCGAAAGAGAAGTTAGACACCTATAAGGAGACTGCAGGTCTGGCTTCTACTCCAAATTGGTCGTGAGGGGGAGATTTGTGGGGGCCGCTCCCATTTGTGGGAGAATTCAACGAAAGGAAAAAAAGGAGTTGTCGGCAACTGCTTGGTGCATGTCTCCTTTGGTGGGCATCCTTTTCTTTGGTTTGGCATCCAAACCCAGCGACACGAACATCCATTGTCCCAACAAAAAACCAGTAAAGGAATATATCTTATGTGTTACGTAAGATATTCACTACTATAGTTTTGAGTTTATTTAGCGCTACCTTTCATCAGTGTTAAAAAAATGCTGATAAAAGTATGTCGTTTATCAGCACTGGTAATGGCTATATTTCATTAAAAAAAATATATCATTAAAAATCATATATTAATATATAAATATATATTGATATAAATATAATATATTTTATAAATTATGATTTATATACTACTAAACATGCAATCACACTTAATATATAATATATTTAGTGAAAAATTTGTTAATTATAAAATAATAGTCATTGTTGGGTGATAGTCATTTAATAACAATTTGATATAAAAATTCAATAAATTAATAAATAATCAAAAATAAGTTGAAAACATGACTTGAACTTCAAATGACAATAACTATTGACCCGAGTGTCCGTTTGAGCTCCACCGCATATCAAATCGAAGCTTGAAAAAATATCTACGACATGATTATTAGGGGGAACCCCAGTTAGTGTTTTCTTAAGGTCAAAACAGTTTAAAAAGGCCTACAAAATTGAGTTTTTTGTTGGGGTACTTTAATTTTTGAACATTTGATGGAATTTCTATTGTAATTATGGGTGTTCTATACCCAACTTAAATAGTACTTTACAATTATCATATCATGTATACAATGAGTTATGTATAATGCACTCTTACCATGATAGTGTTGATATTTCTACGTCCATTATTTACACGGTAATGTTCATAGATTATTTATCATATCAAAAGATTATAGCAGTTCTTAGGCTAGAATGAAAACCTTGATATATTTTGACATTAATATTAATAATATGTCCTATGGTCTAGATACATCATACTGGCTAGAAACAAATGATGTCTGTTTATCAAGTGTCGGGGGCTCATAATCATTGAAACTTCTCATGAAGTTCACATTTGGTGATCTCGAGTAGATGAGGTCAAGAGGAGTGAACCTCCAAAAGTCATTGATAGTTCCTATATAAGAACACATGTAATGGTCTCCAGAATCGAGGATGTGTACCATTTAATCACATACTTTGATGTAAGGAAAAAATTATGACATTGAAATCACAACGAGGTAAATTTTTTCAGGTGCATCATTGGTGGCATGACATTGTTTGAATAACCAATAAAAAATTTGTCACTTCCATTAAGAAGAGATATCTTGGGCCCAGTTGATCCAGATGATAGTAAATTTACTAAATCCATGGTCATTCTAGAAGAAGGTAATCCATCCAAAATGGTTAATGAATAAGAAAGCATGAAAAGGATGATGACACAAAGTGTGCGTCATGCTTTATGATATATTGTGAGACAATGATATTATATTACATGTCGTGTGTTTGTAGGGAGGTTATCATTATTATGACCACTCTTTGTCTCTTTAAGGGCCTTGATGAGTTTCTAGACTTTGCTCTTGGTTTGTGAATAGTATTCAATACTATTAAGATAAGGACCCAGGGGTCACACACAATAGTATATTCAAAAGTATGTTATATTCTAATGAATAGGAGTTTGGGACATGGTGAGCCCCGCCATGGGGTCCGAGATATGTCCAAGGATATACGATTTCCAAATAATAAATAAATTCATGCTATTCAAGTTTAGAATAATTAGTATTGAATTTAGTTATTAAATATATTTACAAGTATTAAAGTAAATACATAGAAAATATTATATTAACGAACATTATTTTAATATTCAAGATTCGTTTAATATTTGTGTGAATGATGAGTCGAGTTAATGAACCAGTTTTATTACGTAATATATTTATTATATTAAAAAAAGTGATAAAAATATAAATGATATTTATGACTCGGTAAAGTAGTCATAAGATGTTGTTTATAGTGAGTAATAAATATTCCAAGCTGAGGACCCTTTTCGGGTATTTTGGAAACTCACTGTAAAAGGAGGAGGAGGATCTCATAGAAAGTACTATTCATAGCTCATTTTTTGAGAGCCCCTCTCTCTCTCATCTCCCACTTCTCAGAGAGATAAGATCTCAATCCAAGCAACCAGATCGAGATCTCCTTCACGCATCGTAGCAACAATGATGTGGTGATCATCACGATGTCGAAGAATTCACTGGACCTCCGCACTAGCACTCAGAATATGACGATCGACATATACATGGGATTTCGAAGCACATGTGGATGATCTAGGGGGATTCAGCTTCAGATAATTCAGTAGCGATCGCCGATGATTAGCAGATGTCGCCCATGGATTTAGAATGAACCAAGTATTTTTTAGTTTAAGTTTTGTGCTTAAAATTCATCACGTGGGATCCTCAAGATTTTACCGGGGCTGCGCTTTGTTGGTGATGATGTAGTTACGTCGATCATCAGTGAAATTTTTTAAATATCTGACTCATCGAATTCCACTGTGAATCCCGATACCTTCAATTTTATTCTCGTTTAATGGGGTCTTCTTGTATTTTTTCGACAGAGACTCAATTTATTCTCATAGCTTACACTAATATGGATATTACGACATTCAATTTTTTTTTTTCATTTTTCATATCGTAGCGTTATTTATAATTTAATATATACACATATATACATATGTGTATATATTTACGCATAAAAAGTTAATTTTATAAATAAATATGTAAACATATTTACGTATAAAATATCTTTCTAAATATATAAACCATATCTAAATAAAAAAATATCCATTTTATTTAAAATAAAAATGTATGAATATTTATGTACCTATAAAATGTATATATAATGTTTTTATATATATAAATATATTTGTGTGTGTATTAACAAACATATATTTATTTATCTATATATTCTAATAAATGTATATAAATATTAATATATAATATATGTAAATAAATATAAATATGTATATTTATATTTATTGAAACACACATATGTATAAATATATATATGCCTCTATGTGTGTGCATGCGTGTCTATATATATATTTATTTATAAACACACACACACTCACAAAACATATTTTATAAATGTATTTAAAAATAATTATATAAATATATATAAATATATGGATAAAAAATGTTACTAAATATATATAAATAAATAAATATATCAAAAAATAAAGAGCAAAACAACATAGAGCAGTGGTAAAGGCACATGCACGTGAGGGTGAAGGTCTCAGGTTCAAATCCAAATGAAGCAGCACACAAGTGTGAGCATGAGTGGTGGTCTAGAACAGACAAAGGATGGGGGCATCGAGTGTTGATAAAAGTGGGGGTGACATCCCTCTTAATCCCTCCCTTGTTTACAAGTTTTTTTATTTTTATCAGCACTTTTTTAGCGCTCATAAAAGAGGCCTTTATCAACATTTTTTTAGCATTGGTAAAAGTCACTCCCTTTTAAAGGTTCTTACAACATCAATGTTTTTTAGTTTTAATAGGCTATTTATAGATCTGTTAAATCTCATATCCACAATAGTGATCCTCTGGAGTTCACTAGAAATTAGCTAAGTGTTGAGCATTCCCTACATGCATAAGGATTTTCATTTGGTAAATAATTTCTTACAATATGAGGAAAAATAGTAAAGGGAAAACACCTCAGATTGATACTTAATATTATTGGGGATGTGGATCCGAAATTTGATAAAGGCACGAAACACCCATAGTGGTGCATAATATTTTGGAGTTCATGTGTAAGTTTTTCATGATACATAAGGTTATAAACTTGGGAAGATTTTCATGTGTAAGTTTTTTGTGGAGCTAAGTAAGGTTTTTTTACCTTCCATAGTGCATAAGTATTTATACTTAGGATTATTTTGGTAGAACTATGGATTATCCCTTCAACCTATAGTGGTTTAAAATCATTTTATTAATCATTAAAATGATTAATAGATTGTCCAAGTGTGGAAGGTGAAAATCATGTCGAGATTAATTAAAGGATAAAGAAAAGTTTTTTTGGTGATTTAAATACAAGGTTTTTGTGGTGTAAGAACCCAGTTCTTACTTTGAGGTACGAGTTTCTTTTATTCTTTTTTCCTTTGAGTTGTTTTTGAGAAACAGGGGAAAACTGGACAAGTACTGGAATCATACTATCACACAACCTGATCCAGGGTTACATGCTGTGTAATCCTATGTACACGCCGTGTAGTTTGTCCGTGTATGATGGGAATACATGGTGTGTGGGCATATCGGCAAGAAAAGGGGAAAAGCCAACTACACGCCATGTACTTATTAATACACGCCGTGTAGTCATATCAGCAAGTCCTGGAAAGTAAGTCGGTGGAAAAAAGCCATCAAATGAATAGTAAAATGATATACACGTCATGTATATGAACTTACACGCAATGTATTTTGTTTTTTTCTTAAAAATAGGTAGTATCCCTCCTATAACATTCTGTACAGAAGGGGCTCACCGGGTTTCACAAACACCAGCGCTGAACCTTCAATCTCTTCCCAAATCTCCATCTGGACTTCAATTCAATCACCGTCGGACACGTTGAAACCCAATCGATAAGCTCTCAATTAATATTGATCCATTCTTTTAGATTCCATCTCACAACTGAGTTATTTAAGATTTTATCCTTTTTTCGTAGATATACTTCGTTCTAGCTTGAATTGGAGGTTGACGCTGGATGAGGAGAGTCACACGAGGACTAGATAGGTGGTCGTGTGCCTTTCGTTAAATTTCGGGATGTTTACATGTGCCTTAGTGTCGCACGCCCATGTTTAGGGTGTCAATTGGTTGAGAGTTTGACCCATGTTAATACCTAATGATGTTAGGTGATTGATTAAATTAATTGAAGCATATTTGAGCTTGTTTGGTTTGATTAAGGGCCACCCCGTGGGTGCGTTTCCCTCTGATGACCATTGTTTAGCCGTTTGGACTAGGATGCCGATGGGCATGGATTTGTTTACCTTTTATGGATTATTTAAGATGAAATTGGTTAATTAAATGTTTTCCCATGTGAGGCAATAAATTTTGAATCTTTGTGATAGTTTAATTTACATGTTAATTTTGTTATATAAAATTGCCCACGTGAGTTATTTAATGCTAAAGCCATGCTGTTGTTTAATTAGCATGTGTTTCTTGATAAATGAAATGTGCCACATGAGTTGATTATTGAAAACCATGTAATAGTGTAGATTACATGTGTTGTTTGTTATATAAATTACCCACATGAGTTGTTATTTTGTTAACCATGTAGTAGTGTAATTTACATGTGTTGTTTACTATGCTGAAATGATGATATACTGGGCTTGACCCTTAATTATGCTAAAATTATGATATATCAGTCTTGACCATAAAATATTCTGAAATGTTGATATACTGGTCTTGACCCTAAAATATAATGAAATGATTATACATCGAGCTTAGCCCTGAAACATGATGAAATGATTATACACCAGGTTTTACCTTGACACATGCTGAAATGATGATGTACCAGGATTTTCCCTGATTTTAATATGTTGAAATGATTATGAACCAGACTTGACCCCAATACATATTGAAATGGATTCACTTATTACGTGTCTACCAAGTCAAAGCACAAGCTTGGATTCAGTCTTCACTTCTTTTTGTTTAGATATCCTATTGAGGTATCTATTGTCCTCACTTTATATAGGGGATTGACGGGCTTAGGTCGGATTCCAAGACTTATAAAAAATCAATGAATTTGAATTGATTAAATAACATGAGATAAATGTAAACGAATGACAGTGCTTGTAGGATTGTTTATTTTTGACTACTTCCTAGTTTACTACTTTCACTATTGTACACTGCATGTTACATATTTTCACTGACAGATTAGCACAAAACTTAGGTGGCTTCCTACAAGGATTTAGACTCACACCCTGTTTGGGACATGTTTTGGGCCCAAGTAGATTATATTTTATTTCTTAAAGGGAATCACTGAGAGTGGCCTTTTCGAACCCTCCACACTCGAGAACCCCCCTCCCCACGAAGAGGTCTTCGGGAGAATCCCCAGCCGGGAAGGAGCTGTTGCCAGCCGAGATGACAGTGAGTCCACGGGGTAACACCTCGATCAGTGATGGTTCGGCACAACAATCTGTCAGCCAGGTAAAGTGCGCCCATTCTACCCACCTGATGAGACACCGGGTGACCCGGCAAGACGAGTGGTACATGGGAGGTGGAAATTCCCTCAAGAGCGGGCTCCCAGGAATCGAACCCCAGACCTCACAAAACACCGTTGTTATGGCCCTCAACCTTGCACCACTACGCCACCGCCAAAGCGAAACCAAGAAGATTATATTGTTGCAGGTGTTGATAAGGGAAAGTGCCCTTCTAATGGTACTCGACTTACTGCTTAGGAGTAGGAGAGCATGAGACCAAGTCGAGGCTTGAAATACTTTCGAGTTTTCTTTGGTATTTCTATTCCTTAATACTTGTATTGTATCTGACTGCAGTATATCATGTTTTGGCTGTTTTCTTAGAAATAACATGTTGCATCATCTTTTTTATGGAATAATGCTTAGTTATTTATCTTATCAGTCTTCCGCTGTTTACTTTAGTTGTATGGTGTTTACTGCTTCCGCTATTGTATATTATTGCTCTAATATGTTACACTCTACCAATGAGGGAATAGTTTCTCCACTATCTCACCTTAGGACCTCACTGCTAGTCGACATCCTCTGATGTTTGGGGAAATGCGTTTGAGGCCATGTGGCCAATCAGGTACGGGGCACCTTTTAAGTGGCACTCGGATCTGGGACGTAATAAAGTGGTATCCAGGCATTTTCTTTTCTGGTTTGTCTTATTATTTGGTGACATTATAAAGGTATTGGAAGGAAATAGAGTTTGGTAATTAGTTGTTCCCAGGAGTAGCTACCCAATGTACAGGTAAAATCCAGATTACCTCGAATTGAATTGTGATTTTTGGATTTTGATTTATTACAGTTGATTCAATTTCACCATTGGGTGACACACTTGTTTTGTGCTGTTATTATTGATATCATTGTGGTTCTATTTTTTTGCAACCCAATGAGATGAGGGTATTACATATCATACATCATATAGGCACTTGTTAGAAATCACATTCCATGCATTTTCTATGCCATTTAGAGAGCATTAATGATTGCATGCTATTGTGATAGATGTTGTGCTAAATATGCATGTTGTTGTGATAGATACCATGATAGATGTACCTATTATTGTGATAGGTGTATTGGTACATGTTATGGTTGAATTGGATGAACCCCAAACTTTGATCCCTGAGGAGTATGGTCCCTCTTGGATCAAAAATTGGGGATCATGTATCGGCCATGTGATATAGATTGGGTTGTTCTATGCTAAATGTGGATGTTAAGATTTGATTCATGGGGATTATAGCCCCCACAGATCAGAATTTGGCACACTGTTTCTTTAATTTTCATAAACAGGGGTTCCCTAAGGCTTACTATCCGGAAACCCAGACAACACGGCATGTGGTTCTATGAACACACACCATGTGTTCTTCTGTTCGGGAAGAAAGTTTAACTTAAGTACATGCCATGTACTAGTGTGTACATGCTGTGTGGACATGACCATGTTTATGGTCGTGTGAGAGACAACATAGGATGATGGTTTTGGGGATATTCCTACCGTGTTCTTGTTTTACACGCTGTGTAGTTCCTTTTTGTTAGAAGTTAGAGGGTCTTTTCCTATTTTGTTTTGGCACTTGAACGAAAAAAACATGATAATGAACTTGAACTAAGGCTTTTGCTTGACCTTGTAAAGTCATGCTTCCATGATGACCACGAGCAGTATTCCAAGAGAGTGGTGATGAACATACTCTAGAGGTGGTAGGCCATGGGATACCAATAGATCCTACAGTTGTGCCAATTGAGAAACCAACTGTTATACCGGATGCAGGTGCTGATTCGTAGTTTTGAGAAGCCTTTATAAGGTTTATAAAAACTTTTTAGAGATCACCAAAACCTACCACGTCTATGTTAGAGCTGATGTGAGAGTTCCAACATCAACATCTTCCTACTTTCTTAGGGGACGGTGGACCACCGGCTGTAGATTCATGGCTGGAGGCCATGCTTCCTATCTTCGAGAACTTGGAGACACATCTTTAGAGGAGGGTCAAGTTCACGACATATATGCCGCGTGATTCTTCCAAGATATGGTGGGATGTTATCACTCAGGAAGGGCGTCATTGGTATATGACATGGTTAGACTTTCAGGCATCCTTCTATGATTATTATTTTCCCGAGATGTTGAGGGCCGATCGAGCCCAGGAGTTCATGCACCTAGATCAGGGCACGCTGTCAGTTATGGAATATTCTTCCTGGTTTACTGAGCTTCAGTGATTCACACATATTCTGATGGGTAATGACGTATCTAAAGCTAAACGATTTGAGGATGGTCGCAGGTTCGACATCCGATCACAAGTGAATGTCTTCAGGTTTCCTTTTGTCTCTAATATTGTGAATTAGGCACTGATTATCAAGCACAACCTATGGGAATATAGAGGTGTGAGCCAGGGAGATTCAACACCAAGATATGGTATTGTTTCTACTGGTAAGAATAAGCATCATCTAGAGTTTTCTCGTGGTGATAGTAGCAGTCAGAACGTATATTTTGGTAGCTAGATGAGGTTCTACTAGTGCAGAAAGGTTGGGAATACTAAACCTTAGTGCCCGATGGACCCAATTGAGTGCTGATCTTATGGAAAGATGGGCCATTTATAGCGTTTCTACAGGATGTTTCCACTAGCATCTAGTGAGAGAGGGTCTGCACCAACTCCACATTCAGAAGTAGGGTAAAAAACACTACTACAAATACGGCTTTTATCAGTGCTAAAAATGGCCTTTAACAGCGCTAGAAAAGTGCTGTTAATGCCGGTGAAGATAGGGGGGGTCCCCTTTATTAACGCTCCAAAAAGCGCTAATAAAGACCCCTTTTATCAGCGCTAAAAAAAATCACTGATAAAAGGGGTCTTTTATTAGCGCTAAAACAAAGCACTGATAAAAGGGTCCTTTATGAGCGCTTTGTTTTAGTGCTGATAAAAGACTCATTTATTAGCGCTTCCTTTATCAGCGCTTTCATTTTAGGGCTGATAAATGACCCCTTTTATCAGCGCTTTTTTAAAAGCATTGATAAAAGTTAAAAAAAATTAAAAAAAATAAAAAATAAAATAAAATAAAAAATTAAAAAAATACTGCCAATCGGGGGGGGGGGGGTTATAGCGCTTGAGCCCCCCTTTTACAGTGCCCCACACACCCCCTCCACCCTTTATCAGCACTTTCTCCCATATTCCCCCATGCGTGCACGCCCCTGCCTCCACTAGGATTTGAACTTGAGACCTCCCCCATGCGCGCCTAAGCCCTTGCTACTCCTCTATTTTGATTTGTTTTCCATTTCATGATCTCTCTCTCTCTCTCTCTATATATATATATATAGTTATATTTATTTGTATAGTAATATATATATTTATGGTTATATTAATATATATATATTTATATTAATATATATATATATAGTTATATTAATATATATTTCTATTTATATATATATATATTTAGTTATATTTATTCGTATAGTAATATATATATATAGTTATATTAATATATATATAGTTATACTAATATATATATAGTTATATTAATATATATCTCTATTTATATATATATATTTAGTTATATTTATTCAGATAGTAATATATATTTATATTAATATATATATATATATATAGTTATATTAATATATATATAGTTATATTAATATATATATTTATAGTGATATTAATATGTATATTTATAGTGATATTAATATATATATTTATAGTAATATTAATATATATATGTAGTTATATTAATATATATATAGTTAGATTAAAATATATATATATATATAGTTAGATTAATATATAGGTATATAAATATTCATATATTTGTATTTTAAATAAAATGGATATTAGTTATTATTTAGATAAATCTAATATATTTTATTATTTATATTTATATAATTAAATTTTTATGTGTGAATATATAAAAAATATGTATATATTGTTATATATTTGATTGTAAATAGCAGTGAATTATAAAAAACGATGAAATTTCAAAAAAATAATATCAATATGAATGTAATACCTTGTAATAAATTCATTCCCCACCAAAAAATCCAATAATACCCCCTTAAATGGGGCTGAAAATCCATAAAATGTTAAAAAATCGGGGTACCCTGACTAAAAACTCAGTTTTGGAGGCCTTCTGGGACTTTTTTGGCCTCGAAAAAACCTTTACCAAGGTTATCCTTAATCATAATGACGTAGAGATCACCGCAGGCTTCGATTTGATATGTGGTAGAGCTCAAACAGACACCCGGATCAAAAGTTATGGCCGTTTGAATTTCGAGTTGCGTTTTCAACATATTTTGGATCTTTTTTTAATTATTTTTATTTTTTAGTCTTTAAATTGATATTAAATGACTATTACTCCATAATAATTAGCAAATTTTTAATTAAAAATATTTTTTTTAATTTTTTTATAAGTCATTTTCACTAAATATCTTATATATTAAGTATATTAAGTGTAAATGTATATTTATACTTATCTAAAATATATTTAAAAATTATATATTATATTTATATCAATATAACTATATTTATATATTTATATATCAATATATTATTTTTAATTATTTTTTTTGAAGTCGACCCTTTATCAGCGCTTTTAAAAAAAGTGCTGATAAAGGCTCCCCCTTTATTAGTGCTACTAAAAAAGCGCTGGTAAAGGTACCCCCCCTTTATCAGCGCTTTTTCGTTAGCACTGATAAAGGTTGGTGATGAGAAAAACTATTTTTGTGGTAGTGAAACTTCTCACCAGGCAGGGAACTGGAATACGTCAGGCTGTTCAGGCCGAGGTGGTGTTCATGGACGTCGTAGCCAAACCCTAGGATCTTAGCGACAACAGGGCATGTCAGCTCAGGGTAGCCAAGTAGTGTCTTAGGGCCACAGTACATGTTAGAATTATGCAGTGCAACAAACCCAGTAGGATCAGGATCCCAAACCTTCTACTGTTAGAGGTATTATTCTAGTCACCTCCGTTTTAGCTTCTACATTTTTTGATACATGGCTTCTCTCAGTTTCATATAAGTTCCCATTTTGGAGAGCCCTGGGATCTGTGTTTTTACTTTTGATGACGTTATGATGCTAGAAACTTCATTAGGAATAAGAAAGACAAGTGTGCATCGATGTAAGGAGTTCCCCCTTAAGGTTTGTGGGTGTCACTTATTTTGGGATCTCCATGTCTTGGAGATGTTATGCTTTGATGTCATAATCGTAATGGACTAGTTAGAATCCTTTCAAGCCTTTGTCGATTTCTATCACCGCATGGTGAGTTTTACATCACCAGAAGGAGGATAGTTTCTACATAAGGGTGAATGAGATGTCCAGGGGAGCCGAGTTGGACCTGAGCATTGTGGGTTGTGCGGGATGACAACCCAGATTGCGAGTTTATATCTAGATGATCAGGGAACATGTCAAGCAGATTCCCCTCCAGTGGTTGATCATTTCAGGGATGTTTTCCTAGATGACTTCTCAGGATTACCTCCACTTAGAGAGGTGGAGTTCACTATCAAGCTAGTTCCAGGAGCTGCACCGGTATCCATTCCTCCTTACAGGATGACTACGACGGAGTTGAAAGATCTCAAGAGGTTGTTGGAAGATCTGGAAGCTAAGGGTTTCATCTGACCCAATACTTCTCATTGGGGTTCGTTGGTCCTTTTCGTGAAAAAGGTGGACGATACCCTTAGGCTATGCATAAACTACCGAAAACTGAACCAGTTGATGGTTAAAAACCAATATCCCTTGCCGCAAATAGATGACCTATTTGATCAGCTTCAAGGAGCTCAAGTGTTCTCAAAGATTTAATTAAGGTCAGGATATCATCAGGTACGTGTTCGATTGGTAGACATACCTCGTATATCCTTTCATAGTAGGTATGGTCTATACGAGTATCTCGTTATTCCATTTGGTCTCATGAATATACCAACAATTTTGATGGTGCTGATGAACTAAGTGTTCCATCCTTACCTAGATTCTTTTGCGGTGGTTTTCATGGATGATATCTTGGTGTATTCTCACAATCGACATGACCATTCCAAGCATTTTGAGATCATTTTGAATACACTGAGAGGGAATCAGTTATATTCTAAGCTCACAAAATTCCACTTTTGGATGGATCAAATTCACTTCCTAGGTCATATCATCTTAGAGAAAGGAGTATCAGTGGACCCAGAGAAGGTGAGGGATGTAGTTTACTGGGGATAACCCAAGATTTTTTTTGAGATAATGAGTTTCATGGGGCTATCTGGTTACTACAGGCGTTTTATACATGAATTCTCATGCTTGGAAGCACCACTGACAGGCTTGACTAAGAAGGGTGTGAAGTTTGTGTGGTCATATTCTTATGAGACAGCCTTTAAGGAGATGAAATAGAGTTTGACTTTAGCACTAATACTATTATTGCTAGAGCTGGGCAAGAGTTACACTGTATACTGTGATGCATCAGGTATTGGTCTGGGAGAAGTGCTTATGTATAAGGAAAGATTCGTTGCATATGGGTATTTGTAGTTGAGGAAACATGAGAGGAATTACCCTACACATGATCTAGAGTTATCTGTGGTTGTTCATGCCTTGTGTTGTTAGAGACATTACTTATTGGGAGAGCATTTTGTGGTGTAGACGGACCAGAAAAGTCTCAAGTAATTCTTTACTCAGTGTGATATAAATCTGAGGTAGTGAAGGTGGGTGGAATAACTTCAATCCTCTGATTTTGAGCTTGCCTATACACTTGGGAATGACAATACATTGGTTGACACATTAAGCAGGAGGACTCAGATACAGGCAGTGTAGGAGGCCAATAGTGAGTGGAAGCATATAGAATCGTTCTCTGAGATGCATCTGGAGGTGCATGATATACAAAGAGAAACTTTTCTTTCATCTTTGGCTGTTACCTCCACCCTACTAGACAGAGTGAGGATGAGGCAACTATTAGATTCTGAAGTCCTAGTTCTACGGGAGGGTATGATAGGTGAGGACCCTCCTCCTGTATGGAAGGTAGGCGAGGATGAGGTGCTACGTATCCATGGACATGTGTAGGTTCTAGGGGATATACGTGATGAGTTTATGTGGGAGTTTTATGCTTCATCTTGGGCAGTGCCCCCTGGAGTCACCAAGATGTACCGTGACATGCGATGTTAATACTGGTGGCCGAGTATGAAGTGAGAAGTAGCTGGATTTGTTATGAGATGTTCCACTTGTCAGCAGGTGAAGACGGAACATCAGCGACCAACTGATATTTTACAGAAGTTACCTATTCGGGAGTGGAAATGAGATAATGTCGCTATGGATTTCGTGACTAGGTTACCAAGGTCTCCTAGAGGCAATGATGCTATGTGGGTTGTAGTTGATAGGCTTACTAAGGTTGCTCACTTCTTGTTGATCAAAGAGACCTTCAATATTGATGATCTTGTAAATATGTATATTAGTGAGGTGGTATGACTTCATGGGGTCCCTCATTCTATCATTTCAGATAGGGATTCCTGCTTTACGTATCATTTCTGGAAGATTTTTCAAAGGTAATTGTGTACATAGGTGCTTCTGAGCACAACATACCACCCTCATATTGATGGCCAGTCAGAGCATATGATACAGGTGCTAGAGGACATGCTGTGAGCATGTGTTATGAATTTTGGGGGCTCTTGGGAGAAGCATATTCCACTGGATAAATTTTCTTATAATAGCAGTTTCCAGGAAACTATAGGGATGGAACCATACTAGGCTTTATATGGTAGGCCATGTCGTTCTCCCTTGTTCTAGTTAGAGGCAGGTGAGGTAGCTTTACTGGGACCTCGCATTGTGAATGAGACTTCTTAGCAGGTCTAGTTGATTTAGAAAATGATGGCTACAACACAGTCTCGTCAAAAATCTTATGTCGATCACTGTAGATGTTACGGCCCGAAATTTTGAATAAATCTTGTTTCCTAATTTCATGTGTTATTTTATTTTATTTTTATACTCAACAAAAATGTTTTATTTGATAAACATGAGACCATAGGGTTTTGACTGTTATATGACCATCGGTCAATATGACCGCTGTGAACAAAATGTTTTGATTATTGTCTCTAAATATAAGTAATCTTGGTTAATTATTATAGAAAGAAGATTCGATGGCCTCACCTAGTAGTCTTGGACCGATCGAAGCCCATCTAACAGAACTTGGGAAGGAGGTAGCACCATTGGGCTTTGCTCTGGACCAAACCCAAGCCGAACTTCATCATGTGAAGCTAGAACGGAATCGCCTTCGCGAGAAGTTCAAACTGATAGAAATTACTACTCGGGCAATGTTGACCGAGACGCCCCAATATTCTGTCACCCTAACACACCTTACTCTTAGGTCCTATGCTGGTATTATAAGGGGCTATGTAACGAGACCGTAACTGCCTTGTGTAATCCCTGTTTTAAATAAAAATTGGGATTTCTCCTTATGATGAAGTTTATGAATTTTCAAATGACCGGATAAAAATAGTATGCATATTTTTGATGAATTTTTAAAAGGATATTTTAAAAAAATGTTTATGTAAACCTTAAATAATTTAAAATGTGTAATGATTTTCAAAAAATGGTCTTCTACAATTATGTCCAGTACGAAATTTAGAGTCTAATAAGATCAACTTAATTTTTGATGAATAGTAAATTATGAATAGTGATTTTACGCTTAGGATTAGTAATGTGACCAAATGGATTAGTAATTTCACTCAAAGAAAGTTTTAATATAATTTAGACACCTAGATTCAGTAATGTGATTCAATAAAATGGGTAAATAACGGTTTCATAAATTATTAGTCAAGTATTAGTTTTTTTGGGTGAATAGTGTTTTTTAATTAAAAATTTAATTAAAAATAATTAGAAAATTATTTTTATAAAAAGGAATTTATTTTTGAACTCAGAGCATCGATATTATGTTATGATAAGTTTTGGGGATTTTTCTAAAAAAAATGAATTCTTGATGAATAGTGTTTTTATTTAAAAATTAAATTAAAAATATTTAGAAAATTATTTTTATAAAATGGAGTTCATAAATGTAATTAGAGCATCGATATTTAGTTAAGGTGAAATTTTGGGATTTTTCTGAGAAAGATGAATTTTTCAGTGAATAGTAAAAATGCAGTTTTAGGGTTTCAGTATGTTTAATGACATCATAACTGTGTCATGATGATGTCATGAGATATTTTAAGGGTTGACCAGCCAAGGGTGATGAATTATTGTTTTGGGGGCCCCATGTGGCCTAAATCCATGGTAAATGCCAAGGGAGAGCACATGGTTTTGAGAAAAGCACTTGTGAGGTGTCCCTTGGCCATTAATGCCTTGTCCCCTCACTTTCCCTATAAATACCCACCCTTTCCTCCTTTAGTTTTCACTCCCAACTCTCACCAAACTAAGTTCTGGTCTCCTTAACTCCCAAGGAGTCCTCCCAATGTGCCCCCAAGCCCTCAAGGTCCAAACCTTTGAGTTTTAAGAGTTACGTTTTAAGGTAAGGGATCCGACCTCTCTCTTTCTTTTCAAGAAATCTCTTTTATGTCATTTCTTTTATGATACATGTTCTTATGTTAAAGGATGTTATTTTATACTCCTCTTACTGCCCTTTTCATGTTCATATAATGGGAGATCCCCTCTTACTCTCATTATTTCGTTTTATGAAGTTTTAAGTGGCGCCGTTAGGCTGCCGAATGTTTAAGTGGTTCTTCACCCTTCTCGTTTTGAAGTTATACTTTCATGTCAATTCTTTCAAGTTACTTTTTATTATGTTGGGGTATGATCTCTATATCTATCATACTGGACTCTTATGTTCATATGATGAGAGACCCTATTTTATCTTGTCAATTCATTTTTGTTGAAGTTTAAGTGATGCCGTTAGGCCGCTGAATTTTTAAGGGATTCTTTAACCCTTCTCTTTTTCAAAGTTCTACTTTCATGTCAAGTCTTTCAAGTTCCTTTTTATTATGTTGGGGTATGATCTCTAAATCTATCATACTGATCTTTTATGTTCATATGATTAGAGACCCTATTTTATCTCATCAATTCATTTTTGTTGAAGTTTAAGTGGCGCCGTTAGGCTGCCGAATTTCTAAGGGGTTCTTTCACCCTTCTCGTTTTCAAGATCTACTTTCATGTCAAGTCTTTCAAGTTACTTTTTATTATGTTGGGGTATGATCTCTATATATATCATACTGATCATTTATGTTCATATTATGAGATACCCTATTTGATCTCGTCAATCCATTTTTGGAAGTTGTAAGTGATGCTGTTAGACTGCCGAATTCTCATAAGAGAAATCTTATTTTTCTCTTCCTTTCAAGTTCTTAGTTTCATATGGTATATCATTAAAATTTCATCACCATGTTCTTAAATACTATATATTCTGTTCCCCTACTGTTTTATGTATCATTTTTGAGTGGGTGACCCATGTCTCCTCTCTTTTCAATGTTTTCTAAAACCATGTATCATAGATGTTATGCTGCATAGTTTTCGTCTCAAAATGCCTCCCTCTTTATCTCAAAATTATTTTATGTTATTAAGTGAATACTCAAAGCTCTTATTTCTTCAGGGGTATTCACATATATATCAAAATGTTCTATTTTAAATTCTGGGATTTACATACATGAAACCCGCTTTCCCTTTTCTGTGGGTTTAAAGTGACATAAAGATCATGTCTTTACAGCAGTTTTTAAAACGTTATGATTATGAAATGAAACCCATTTATTTTATGCTATATGGGTTGTTTATGAAATTATTGATGATGATATATGTGGATCACATGATAATAAAGACATGTCAAGGGAGCGCCCAGATAGCGCTCTAATGCATTGGGTAAAGGCTTAATCTCTAGAGATGACTTTTTAGACTGATACCTTGGTGAATAACCTTGGTAATTTTTAATGACACCTTGGGGATGGACCTTGGTGAAACGAAATTGTTGTCAATATTAAATGTTGTAGCCACATCTTCAAGTTATGAAAAATGTTATTTTTATTATGATGTATCTCATGATTTCTTTCTCATGTCTTAAAGTTCTTTTCATGTCCTTATTGAAGTATCTCAAGTTCACATGTAAAATGTTTCTCTTGTTTACCTTACTGGGCCTTATGCTCACCCTTTCTTTTGATGTATGTCCCCAGGTTATGAGATGCAGTAATGAACCTAGGATGAACTTAAGGAGAAGCCTTCCAAGTGTTTAAGAAGAATTATTTATGTTGTTTTCATGTATTATGTTCCTGGTTTCCAAGACACTAAACCTTAAATATCTTCAGTTTTGTGTAATGTAATGAAAGTTTATGTGATAAAAAGGCGGGATGCTATAGTTGGTATCAAAGGATGGTTTAGTTATTTGTGGAAATTAGGATATGAAAACTTTAGGAAGAACCCTATAGAAAAGTTTAAATATAGGAAATCTTCCTGGTATTTTGGTGAGTATTGAGTAAGGGGTTTCCAAGAAAATACATCCCTATCTGGGTACGAGCAGGTAGAGGTGGCTCTGGCACAGATGTATATAGGGGTAAAACCTGAAAACACCGCTTTGAGCTAGACTCGAACGGGAACCAGTACACGACAACGGGCCTTGCTGCACTCTTGGTTACGACACTCCTGGGGGATATGCTTTGGTAAATTCATAAGCTTAGTATGAACCATTGTTAAAGGAACAAAGATTCACATAAGAATATATGATCATGGATAACCTAGATTGGAACCTAGGGGATCACAAGTTAGGGTATACTTTTCTTTTACAAGTCATCCTTATATGCTTTAAGCTCCTTTTCATGATTATTGGTTAAGTATTTAAGACTCTAATTATAATTTCTCTTCTTAGTTAATGGTGGGCGATGGAAGAACATGTCCCAATAACCAATGTGATAGGAAATGAAACAATTTCCATATTAATATGAAAGAGATGATTAGGGGATTAAAAGATGATTATTATTTTGGAAGACGTTCATTATTTTGGGAACCATATTTGATCGAGGTAAATAGATTACTATGGTATTTTCATTGAGGAGTAAGGTTGACTTATATTTTGAAGAATCAGTGAATTTAAGGTGGACTTATATTAATTTAGGTTACTTATGGGAATGATTAACCTATCTTGGGTAAAATATGTTTAGGTTAGCTACTTTTGTTATAAGATGTTAGGAGTGGTTGATGTTGTTTGGAGATGAACAATGAAGTTTATTTTGGAAGACTATGTTATCAAATCTTTCTTGTATTTGGGTTTCAATCTTAGTTTGGGTTATTTTGAGGAATCTTAAGGACCATTATTTACGGAATGGTCTATGATGAACTTTGGGTAGTACCATGGAACTTTGAAGATTTAAAAGTAGTTTCCATTCCTATGGGATTATTTTTGAAGAGTTGTTTTACCTTACCCTTTCTATTTTTGGGATAATGTTTAAAGATAGAAGAAATAGATAGTTGATCTTTTGTGGATTATGTGATTCTCTAGAAGATGATTCTTGTGTTTTGATGAGACCAAGTAGTTTTGAATGCTCATCGTTTGGAGAAAAGATTAGTTTTGGTAGAAACTTATTAAAGTATGAAACTCTACATGAAGGTAGATATATTTCCTTATGTTTTTGTTCTATGTTGTAAATGAATTCCTCAAAGTTATGAAAAGGAACGTAAAAAAAACGTTGTTGGTTTACGTTTCCTACTAGGTAATCAAAGACCGCTTACACACATCATAATTTTGGGATTTTCTGGTGGTTAACTTCCTCCTAATCATGTTTTCTATCACTCTCCTTTAGAACGTGACCCTTTGTTTTCTCCTCCATGTCCATGTTTCCTACATGGAATCCTAGTATGAGTAAACTCAGGTGGCCTTTGTACTTCCTTTTCTTTCTTTTAAAGTAATGGTGTTACTGACTCTTTTTCCGATGTGGGAATTTCAATGAAATTTTAAAACCCAATTTTAAAAATTGCGAGGACGCAATTTCTTAAGGGGGGAAGATTGTAACGGCCCGAAATTTTGAATAAATCTTGTTTCCTAATTTCATGTGTTATTTTATTTTATTTTTATACTCAACAAAAATGTTTTATTTGATAAACATGATACCATTGGGTTTTGACTATTATATGACCATCGGTCAATATGATCGCTGTGAACAAAATGTTTTGATTATTGTCTCTAAATATAAGTAATCTTGGTTAATTATTATAGAAAGAAGATTCGATGGCCTCACCTAGTAGTCTTGGACCGATTGAAGCCCATCTAACAGAACTTGGGAAGGAGGTAGCACCATTGGGATTTGCTCTGGACCAAACCCAAGCCAAACTTCATCATGTGAAGCTAGAACAGAATCGCCTTCGCGAGAAGTTCAAACTGATAGAAATTACTACTCGGGCAATGTTGACCGAGCCGCCCCAAGATTCTGTCACCCTAACACACCTTACTCTTAGGTCCTATGCTGGTATTATAAGGGGCTATGTAACGAGACTGTAACTGCCTTGTGTAATCCCTGTTTTAAATAAAAATTGGGATTTCTCCTTATGATGACGTTTATGAATTTTCAAATGACCGGATAAAAATAGTATGCATATTTTTGATGAATTTTCAAAAGGATATTTTAAAAAAATGTTTATGTAAACCTTAAATAATTTAAAATGTGTAATGATTTTCAAAAAATTGTCTTCTACAATTATGTCCAGTACGAAATTTAGAGTCTAATAAGATCAACTTAATTTTTGATGAATAGTAAATTATGAATAGTGAATTTACGCTTAGGATTAGTAATGTGACCAAATGGATTAGTAATTTCACTCAAATAAAGTTTTAATATAATTTAGACACCTAGATTAAGTAATGTGATTCAATAAAATGGGTAAATAATGGTTTCATAAATTATTAGTCAAGTATTAGTTTTTTTGGGTGAATAGTGTTTTTTAATTAAAAATTTAATTAAAAATAATAATAAAATTATTTTCATAAAAATGACTTTATTTTTGAACTCAGAGCATCAATATTATGTTATGATAATTTTTGGGGATTTTTCTGAAAAAAATGAATTCTCGATGAATAGTGTTTTTATTTAAAAATTAAATTAAAAATATTTAGAAAATTATTTTTATAAAATGGAGTTCATAAATGTAATTAGAGAATCGATATTTAGTTAAGGTGAAATTTTGGGATTTTTCTGAGAAAGATGAATTTTTCAGTGAATAGTAAAAATGCAGTTTTAGGGTTTTGGTATGTTTAATGACATTATAACTGTGTCATGATGATGTCATGATATATTTTAAGGGTTGGCCGGCCAAGGGTGATGAATTATTGTTTTGGGGGCCTCATGTGGCCTAACTCCATGGTAAATGCCAAGGGAGAGCACATGGTTTTGAGAAAAGCACTTGTGAGGTGTCCCTTGGCCATTAATGCCTTGTCCCCTCACTTTCCCTATAAATACCCACCCTTTACTCATTTAGTTTTCACTACCAACTCTCCCCCAACGAAGTTCTGGTCTCCTTACCTCCCAAGGAGTCCTCTCAAGGTGCCCCAAGCCCTCAAGGTCCAAACCTTTGAGTTTTAAGAGTTACGTTTTAAGGTAAGGGATCCAACCTCTCTCTTTCTTTTCAAGAAATCTCTTTTATGTCATTTCTTTTATGCTCCATGTCCTTATGTTAAAGGATGTTCTTTTATACTCCTCTTACTGCCCTTTTCATGTTCATATAATGATATATCCCCTCTTACTCTCATTATTTGGTTTTATGAAGTTTTAAGTGGCGCCGTTAGGCTACCGAATGTTTAAGTGGTTCTTCACCCTTCTCGTTTTGAAGTTCTACTTTCATGTCAATTATTTAAAGTTCTTTTTTATTATGTTGGGGTATGATCTCTATATCTATCATACTAGACTCTTATGTTCATATGATGAGAGACCCTATTTGATCTTGTCAATTCATTTTTGTTGAAGTTTAAGTGATGCCGTTAGGCTGCTGAATTTTTAAGGGATTCTTTCACCCTTCTCTTTTTCAAAGTTCTACTTTCATGTCAAGTCTTGCAATTTGCTTTTTATTATGTTGGGGTATGATCTATAAATCTATCATAATGATCTTTTATGTTCATATGATGAGAGAACCTATTTGATCTCATCAATTCATTTTTGTTGAAGTTTAAGTGGCGCCGTTAGGCTGCCGAATTTCTAAGGGGTTCTTTCACCCTTCTCGTTTTCAAGATCTACTTTCATGTCAAGTATTTAAAATTCTTTTTTATTATGTTGGGGTATGATCTATATATCTATCATACTGATCATTTATGTTCATATGATGAGATACCCTATTTGATCTCGTCAATCCATTTTTGGAAGTTTTAAGTGACGCTGTTAGGCTGCCGAATTCTCATAAGAGAAATCTTATTTTTGTCTTCCTTTCAAGTTCTTCGTTTCATATGGTATATCATTAAAATTTCATTATCATGTTCTTAAATACTATATATTCTGTTCCCCTACTGTTTTATGTATCATTTTTGAGTAGGTGACCCATGTCCCCTCTCTTTTCAATGTTTTCTAAAACCATGTATCATAGACGTTATGCTGCATAGTTTTCATCTCAAAATGCCTCCCTCTTTATCTCAAAATTATTTTATGTTATTAAGTGAATACTCAAAGCTCTTATTTCTTCAGGGGTATTCATATATATATCAAAATGTTCTATTTTAAATTCTGGGATTTACATACATGAAACCCGCTTTCCCTTTTCTGTGGTTTTAAAGTGACATAAAGATCATGTCTTTAAAGAAGTTTTTTAAAACGTTATGATTATGAAATGAAACCCATTTATTTTATGATATATGGGTTGTTTATGAAATGATTGATGATTATATATGTGTATCACATGATAATAAAGACATGTCAAGGGAGCACCCAGATAGCGCTCTAATGCATTGGGTAAAGGCTTAATCTCTAGAGATGACTTTTTAGACTGATACCTTGGTGAATAACCTTGGTAATTTTTAATGACACCTTGGGGATGAACCTTGGTGAAACGAAATGATTGTCAATATTAAATGTTGTATCCACATCTTCAAGTTATGAAAAATGTTATTTTTATTATGATGTATCTCATGATTTCTTTCTCATGCCTTACAGTTCTTTTCATGTCCTTATGGAAGTATCTCAAGTTCACATGTAAAATGTTTCTCTTGTTTCCCTTACTGGGACTTCTGCTCACCCTTTCTTTTGATGTATGTCCCCAGGTTATGAGATGCAGTAATGAACCTAGGATGAACTTAAGGAGAAGACTTCCAAGTGTTTAAGAATAATTCTTTATGTTGTTTTCATGTATTATATTCCTGGTTTCCAAGACACTAAACCTTAAAGATCCTCAGTTTTGTGTAATGTAATGAAAGTTTATGTGATAAAAAGGAGGGATGCTATAGTAGATGACCTTTAGAGTTTGAGGTCAGGGATCAGGTTTTCTTGCATGTTTCACTGAGGTTGGGACACTGACAGATCAAGAGACAGGGTAAGCTTTCACCGTGATATGTCGAGCCATTCAAGATTTTGGAGAGGGTCAGTTTGGTTTCCTATTGGTTGCATTTACCTCAGAGGTACTAATCCATGTATGATATCTTCTATGTATCTCAGCTACACTGCTATCACTCAGACTCGTCTCACATTTTTCAGCCTGAGGAAGTGGAGTTGCAGTAAGAGGCGTCCTTTGAGGAGCATTCCATTCGTACTGTGGATCGTAGCATGAAGGTTCTCCGTGGCCGGTCCGTTCCTTTGGTATGGGTGTTATGGAAGCACAACTGAGTGCAGGATGAGACTTGGGAGAGGGAGGCCGGTGTATGATTTCTGTGGCCATAGTTATTCTCAGATATTTCTTTATCACCCTTAGAAGAGAAATTCAAGGACGAATTTCTTTAAGGGGGGAAGTTTGTAAGAACCTGGTTCTTACTTTGAGGTACGAGTTTCTTTCATTCCTTTTTCCTTTGAGTTGTTTTTGAGAAAACAGGGGAAAATTGGGCAAGTACTGGAATCATACTGTCACATGACCTGACTCAGGGTTACATTATGTGTAATCTAATGTACACACAGTTTATTTTGGCCATGTATGATAGGAATACATGGTGTGTGAGAATGCCGGTGAGAAAAAGAGGAAAAACCAACTTTATGCTATGTACTTATTAGTACACACTGTGTAGTCATGTTAGCAGGTCTTGGAAAGTAATTATATAGAAAATTGCCACCAAATGAATAATAAAATGATATGCATGCAATGTATTGGGACTTACATGCCGTGTATTTTATGATTTTTCTTAAAAATGGGCAGTATACCTCCTATAACATTATGTATAGAAGGGGATCATCGGGTTTCACAAACATCAACATCAGACCTTCAATCTCCTCCCGAATATCCATTTGGACTCCGATTCAATCACTGTAGGAAGTGTTGGAACCCAATAGGTAATCTATCGATTATGCTTGAGCCTTTATTTCAGATTCCATCTCACGATTGAGTTATTTAAGGTTAAGAATTTATCCTTGTTTCATAGATCTACTTTTTTCTAGCTCGAATTAGAGGCTGACGCTGGATGAGGAGAGACACATGAGGACTAAGTAGGTGGTCTTGTGCCTTTCGTTAAATCTTGGGTTGTTTTAAATATAATGTAGTGATGCACGCCCATGTTTAGGGTGTCTCTTGGTTGAGAGTTTTACTTGTGTTAATACCAAATGATGTTTAGGTGATTGATTAAATTAATTGAAGCATGTTTGAGCTTTTTGGGTTTGATTAAGGGCCACCCGTGGGTGTTTTTCCCTCAGATGACCATTGTTTAGCCATTTAGCCTAGGATGCTGATGGGCATACCTTTGTTTCCATTTTATGGGTTATTTAAGATGAAATTGGTTAATTAAATAGTTTCCCATGTGAGATAATAAACATTGAAGCTTTGTGATAGTTTAATTCACATGTTAGTTTTGTTATATAAAATTGCCCACATAAGTTATTTAATGCTAAAGCCATTACATTGTTTAATTAGCATGTGTTGCTTGATAAATGAAATGTGACACATGAGTTGATTATTGAAAACCATGTAATAGTGTAGATTACATGTGTTGTTTATTATATAAATTTCCCACGTGAGTTGTTATTTTGTTAACCATGTTGTAGTGTAATTTACATGTGTTGTTTACTATGCTGAAATGCTGATATATCGGGCTTGACCTTGAATTATGCTAAAATGCTGATATACTAGGCTTGAACCTGAAATATGTTGAAATGATGATATACCAAGCTTGACCCTGAATTATGCTGAAATTCTTATACACTAGGCTTGGCTCTGAAACATGCTAAAATGCTTATACATTGGGTTTTACCTTGACACATATTTAAATGATGATATACCAGGCTTGTACCTGATTTTAATATGCTGAAATGCTTATACACTGGGCTTGAACATGAGACATATTGAAATGGAGTGACTTATGACACGTTTTTCAAGCCAAAGCACAAGCTTGGATTCAGTCTTCACTTCTTTTTGTTTAGATAGCCTGATGAGGTATCTATCATGCTCAATTTATATAGGGTATTAACGGTCTTAGCTTGGATTACAAGACTTATAAAAATTCATTGAATTTAAATTGATTAAATAACATGAGATAAATGTAAATGAATGTAAGTTCTTGTAGGATTGTTTACTTTTGAGTACTTCCTAGTTTACTGCTTTCACTATTGTACAATGTATGCCACATATTTTCACTAACAAACTGGCAGAGACCTTAGGTGTTTGCCTATTGGGATTTAGTCTCAAAATCTATTTGGGATATGTTTTGGGCCTAAGAAGATTATATTATTGTAGGTATTGATAAGGAAAAACACCTGTCTATTGGTACTAGACTTGTTGCTTAAGAGCAGGAGAGCATGGGACCAAGCCGAGGATTGCGATGCTTCCGAGTTTTCTTTTGTATTTCTGTTCTTTGATACTTGTATTATATCTAACTACAATATATCATGTTTTGGATATTTTCTTTGAAATAACATGTTGCATCATATTTTGTATGTAATAACACTTGATTATTTATCTTATCAGTCTTCCATTGTTTACTTCGATTGTATACTGTTTACTGCTTCCACTATTGTATATTATTGATCCGTTATGTTACACTCTGCCAATGAGGGAATATTTTCCCCACTATCACACCTTAGGCCCTCACTACTAGTTAGAAGCCTTTGGAATTTGAGGAAATGCGTTTGAGGCTATGTGTCCAACCGGGTACGGGGCACCTTTTAAGTGGCATCCGGATCTGGGACGTTACATGTGGATTTGGGGGATCTGGTTTTGACCAAGCTACACATCACAATGGAGGGTTCCACGCCATCTAGATCAGTGCAATAGGTTTAAGTGAGTTTTTTAATACATGATTTGGCCGAATATTGAGGAGAAAATTAACAAAATGACTTAGAACTTCTCCAGTTTTATTTTTATAAATTAATTAGGAAAATTCTGAGATCAGGTGCTGAGACGGAGTGTGATTCCAAGCCTCAGTGTGACCAGAATAGTTCGTTGAATTATTTTCAATTTTTAATGAAGTGCTAGAGTGATTTTTCTTTAAAACTAGAATAACTTCTAAATGGGTGCCTGGATCAGAAATTTGAGTACACCATTGCATTCAAAACAAATACTTTACCTTAGGCGAGGCCTAACATCGACCAGCATGAGTCAACCATGAAAGTTAGTTTTTGGACGTAAACATCATTAAAATATTTTATTTTGATGCATCATTATTTTTCTTTTTAATGTTTCCTATTGTCAGGAATCCAGGGTTATGACATAACCCTAGAAATCCTATGAAGCAAGGAGAAGGATCTCCCTCTAACGAACATCAAAAGATTGGCGAATCAAGATCAACGAACCTTGGATTCGACGGATCGACGAAAAAAAATGACACAACTTCACCCTTCATCAACAACAGATCCAAACTCTAGGTAGGGTGTTATTTCATTGTGATTATTTCCCCCCATTATAAATTTTCAATGACGAACATGGACCAACCCACGAACATGTTGATCTACAGTTCAATTATTCTTATGGGATGAATAGTTTATATGGGTTTATTATAACAACCCTGCTCTTTATTTCATATTTAGAAATGATTTATTACATAAAATTTTAATTAATACAACCCATAAGATCGAGAGGACTAGTGTATTTGGGGATTAGGAACATTAAATGGAAACTTAAGATATAAAATACAATATCTTTATTGAAAACTTCTTTTACATGACCACAACATTCCTTCGTACTTAGCATTGCATGAGATAACTTGAGGACATACATAAGAAAAGGGTGAGCTATAAATCCTATTAAGGGAGTAAATAAGTCATAACATGAAGAATACAATATATGTTAGTCAATAGACACATCAATGGATCATAAGAGAAATATGAACATAAATACATTATATAGCATGATCATTATAACATGGAAATGTGACAACAACTTAAAACACTGCATTATTAACATAAAGGAATCCAGTAAACCCCTGTCCCAACATGATAGAAAAAAGTCCTATAAAGGAATTAGGTAAACCCCTATCCCAACATGACGTATCATGATACTAAACATTACCCAATGCATTGGAGCACTATCAGGGTGCACCCTTCATGAACATTTTAATCTCATGCTTAAGTGTGCCACATAGATCATATAACATTGATTCATTCAACATAATAATTTATTCCATGATAAAGGAATGTGGAATACATATATGAAAGTATATAATAAATAAGTATATGTTCATAAAGGTGAATACCCTTGATATAGAAATGGGCATGGTATTTACTACACGATGATTTTGGCATGGAAAATCACGGTGCAATTTTGGTAGCATAACAACATCACATGGGGATTCATAAAATGTGTTGATGGGAGAGAAAGGGGTATAAAATAATTTATAAATTAAATGGGCAGTAATGTGATTATATAAATACATGTTACAACATGAGGAATTTGTAAATAGAAGATGTAACATAATAAAGAAACTTGAAGGAGGAGGAATGCAATAACTCTTACGAAATTTCGGCATGGTAACGAGTGTACATGGGAGGGATTAATGAGAGAGAAATGGGTCTCTCATCATTAAAAAATAATAATATAAATATGGGGGATGTTATAAAACATAACTCATAATTTTTAATTGAAAATAAAAGGGTGTAACAATATAAGGAAACTTAGATAAAAATGAGAAAGGAAGGAAACCCTTACTTGAGTGTGTGACTTCAAAAGCTTGAAGAGGGGATTATTGAGAGCTTGTGGTGCCTTGGGGGGATTATAGAGAGGGGATTACAGAGTAGGGAAGTGCTCCAAATGTTTTTAGTGGAGTGAAGTAGGAAATTGGATGGGTTTATATAGGAAATGAGGGGAATTCTTTAATATTTCACAAACTTAGGTTTTGGAATCTATATAATTAAATATTCAAAATCACAAACCATCCCGTGATTTTTGCCCATGGTTTTTTCCAAATAGGAGTAGAAAAAATTATTTTATAAGTCCATGGTATGAAGAAATTAAAATATTTTCCTTTCTTATGTGGAGGTGAGTAACATTATTAAAGAAATGAACTTAAAATCATAAAATATGTTATACATTTTGGAGGATTCACTAAGGAATTATAAAATAAGTAAAATAAATATAAAATAAAATTATTTTAAAGTTAAAAAATATATTTGGTATAAGATCCATTTTATGGTATTTATTACATAACTATTTGGTCATTATGATGTCATAAAACACACTATATATTTATATTATTTAATTTTTACAATTTTTTTTGGCTATCTCAGAAAATTATGATAAATTCACTACTGGATAATTTTGACATCCTGATTCCAAAAATAATATTCATTTTATCTAAATAATTTTCTAAATATTTTATTTTTTACTTTTAAAATGAGAATCGACATTTATTGAAAATTTGACGGGTTTTGAAAAAATAGTTTTTAAAACTTAATAAAAATTACATCTGACGTTATAAAAATTATATACTCATTTTTTATCAATAAAAGTAATTTTATAATAATATTTTATTAAAATATTAATTATTTCAAAAATTCATTAATTCCTTAAAATAAATTCTTTATAAATACACTTTCTGTTTTATCGTATAAAAATATAACTCTTATCAAACTGATTACCTAATAATTTACAGATAAGGAACCGATATAATCATAATTTATCAGAATTGTTTTTATAATATTATTAATAAAAACATAATAATTCATATATTTCTCAAAAGTACTATTTTCACCTAAAAAATCAATTTATCAAATTCATCATTTTTTTAAGAAAGACCATTCCCATAAAAGAATTGATGGAATATGAATTTTATTTATCGAAATGGATTACATAATAAGTAACTAATACCTTGTTACATAACCCCTTACAACACCTGAATAAGACCTAAGGGTAAGGTGTGTGATGGTGATAAACTCTTGGGGTGTCTCGAATAACATCGCCCAGGTGGTAATCTTTATTAACTTGAACTTCTACCATAGGTGATTCCATTCAAGCTTAACATGTTGAAGATCAGCTTGGTCTTGGTCAAGAGCGAAGCCCAGTGATGCTACCTCCTTTCCGAGTTTCGATAAGTGAGCTTTGTATGGTCCAAGTCTACTGGATGAGGCCATCATCTTCTTTGTTTGTGTCGAAAGTATTTGTTAAAACCTTATATTTATATTAGTTGTGTGATCAATGTTCAGGGACTATATTATCAATATTAATGATACTTAATGGTCAATTAAACCCAATAATAAAAAAAAGAGTTCAAGTATTTTCAATATCCATAAGACATTAAAATAAAGGGAATTTTATTCATAAATGATCGGGTTGTTACAACCTTCCACCCTTAAGAAATTTTTCCCTTGAAATTTCCTTTTCCCACACTAAAATAGATGAGGGTAACTCTGCCTCATCACTTCCTTTGGTTACCATGTTTCTTCTTCAAACTTGTGGTTTATCCACAATAATTTGATGAGGTGCATTATCTTATTTTGCAGAACTTTTTCACTACGATCTAAGATCTTCACCAGATTCTAATCATAGGAAAGGTTATTCTACAATGGTACCACCTCTGGATTGAGTACATGTGATGGGTCAGGTATGTACTTCTTTAAGAGTGATACATGGAATACATCATGTACTTGAGACAGGTTCAGTGGGAGTGCTAGTTGATATGCCACTACTCTGATGTGGTCAAGGATCTCAAAAGGGCCGATGTACCTTAGACTAAGATATAAATTCTTCCCAAATATCATCACTCTCTTTCATAGAGATATGTGGAGAAAAACCATATCTCCAACATAAAACTCTAGGTCTCATTGACAGTTGTCAACATAGCTCTTTTGTCGAATTTGAGCATCTTTGATGTGTTGATAGATGGTCTTAACCTTCTCCATCATTTCTTCGACCATTTCTGGACCTAGAAGTCTTTTCTCTCCAACTTCATACCAATATGTCAGTGTTCTTCACCTCTTCCCATAAAGGGATTCATAAGGAGCCATTTGGATGCTTGAGTGGAAACTGTTGTTGTAAGAGAACTCAACTAGAGGAATATTTTGATCCCATCCTCCTTTGAAGTCCATTGAACATGCTCTCAAAATGTCCTCAAGTGTTTGGATAGTTTGATCAGATTGGCCAACAGTTTGAGGATAATAATCCATACTGAAGTTCAGCTCAGTATTCAGAGCATGTTGGAGACTCTTCCAGAACTTAGAGGTGAATCTTGGATCTCGATAGGATATAATTAATAGTGGTATACCATCCAACCTTACCCCTTCTCTGATGTATATCCAGTTTATTTGATCTAATGAGAAATCCTATCAAATTGCAATGAAGTGTGCAGTCTTTATAAGATGATCCACCACAACCCAGATAGCATTTTTTCCTTTGGATGTCTTCAAACGTTTGGAGAAAAAGTCTATGGTGATGTTCTCCCATTTCCATGTTGGTATGGGTAATAGTTGCATCATACCCTTAGACCTATGCCTCTCAGACTTTACTTGCTGACATACCAGGCACTTTGATGTATATTCAGTGATCTCCTTCTTCATGTTATCCCACCAATAATGCTCTCAGAGATCCTGATACATCTTTGTGTTTCCTGGGTGAATGGAGAAATTCGAACTATGTGTGTCATCCAAAAGTTCTTTATTTAACTCTGAATTTGATGGAACAAATATTCTTGACCCAAATCTCACAATTCTTTCATCATTAACATTGAACTTTTAGAATTTCCCTTTGACAACTTCTAATTTCTTCTGAATTCCAACATCATATTTTTGAGCATCCTTTAACCTTTCCAAAATAGATGGTTGAGTAATCATTTGTGAAAGGATTGATGATGTTCCCTTCTTTATGATTCCCATGTCCATCTTCACCAAATCTAAAAAGATTGGATCCTTTTAAATTCTCATAAATGATAGAATCACTGGGTTCTTTCTACTTAGAGCATCCTCCACCTTGTTCACTTTCCTAGGGTGGTAATGGATTGAGTAGTTGTAATCCTTGATGAGCTCTAACCATATTTGTTGGCACATATTCAGATCTTTCGGTGTGAATATATATTTGAGACTTTTTTGATCCGGATATATTTCACACTTTTCCACAAAGAGATAATGCCACCATATTTTCAACACAAAGATCATAGCTTCCAACTCCAGATCATGCGTGGGATAATTTTGATCATGAATTTTTAACTGCCTTGAGGCATAGGAAATGAATTTTTCATTCTTCATCAACACACATCCCAAGCCATTCTTCGAATCATCACTGAAGATTATGAAAAGCTTCCCATTTGTGGGTAGTGTGAGCGTATGGGTAGTGATAAGCCTTTTATTCAATTCCATGAATATTTCTTTACATTCATCATTCCAAGTAAACTTGACTCCATTCTAAGTTATCTTGGTAATAGGGTTTGAAAATTGTGATAAATTTCTCACAAATCAACGATAATATATAGCTAACCCCAAAAAGCTACGGATATCTGTCACAAATGTCAGCCTCATCCATCCCTCAATTTCTCTTATTTAGGAAGGATCCATAGATATCCCATTATTTGTGATGATATGCATCAATAATGAGACTTCCTTCAACCAGAACTCATACTTTCTGTACTTTTCATAGATCTTATCCTTTCACAAGGTCTTTAGTATAGTGCTTAGATGCTCTTCATGCTCCTCCTTGGTTTTGAAGTATATTAGAATATCATCTATAAAGACCAACAAAAATTTGGTGAGGTGATCTCTAAAGACTCTATTTATCAATTCTATGAAGATTGTTGGACCATTAGTGAGTTTTAAATGCATTACTATGAATTCATAGTTCTCGTACCTTGTACAAAAAACAGTCTTGGGGATATCCTCCTTCTTTACCCTTACTTGGTAATATCCTGACTGAAGATCCACCTTGGAGAAGTATTGTGCTCCACGTAGCTGATCGAACAAGTCATAAATTCGTGGCAAAGGATACTTATTCTTTACCATGATTTTTTTGAGATCATGATAATCAATGTAAAGGAGCATTGACCTATCCTTCTTCTTGACGAAGAGAACTGGGGCACCCCATGGTGAAGCACTTGGGTGTATAAACCCTTTATCCAAATTCTCCTATAGTAGTTTCTTTTACTCCTCAAGCTCTAAAAAAGCCATTATATATGGAGTCTTGGATATTGGAAATACCCCAGGTATAATATCAATTTAGAATTCAACATATCTTCTAGGAGGAAGACCAAAAAATTCCTCAAGAAATACATCAATGAATTCCCTCACAATAGGCATGTCTTTGAGGATGGTTCCTTTCTTAGAATCAATCATTTGAGAAATATATTTCTGATCATAGGGAAGTGATATCCATTCTTGAGATGATGTTTCTGAAGAAGATTCATCCTCATCCTTGTACTTGTATAGAATCAAGGGTTGACTCACCATATGGAGAGTGATTTCCCTCTCACGAAAATTTATTTTGGATCAATATAGGGAAGCCAATCCATGCCAAGAATTGCATCAAATTCCACCAAGGGAAGTATGATGAGGTTTACCGGGAAGTTCAATCCAAAAATCGTGACATGGGAGGAGTTATATTCATGGGATGCAATAATTTCCCTGTTTTCTTTTTTCACCGAAATCTATACTTCTATTTTTTGTGGTGATATTTGGACTATTTTACTAAACTTTCGGGATATAAAATAATGAAAATAATCAGAATAAAAAAATTAAATTCTCTATTCTTGAATGAATAACTAGCGTACCTGTAACCACTTTGTTTTTGGGGTTTGCTTTGATGATAGTGATGGAAAAAGATTTCCCTTACTGCCTTGGAGGTTGTTGTTTTCCTCCAAAAACCCTTGGCTTAGGGAACTGGTTTGAAAAGTGCCCTGGTTCTTTATAGTTGTAGCAATAAACAATGCATTGAGGATTGAACGGAGCGTTCCTTTCCTCTGTTTCATTAGTGGGTTTTTGTTACCAGCAATCGCTACCTAGGTGTCCTTCCTTCCCGCACCTAAAGCATTTCCTCCCCCCCTTCAGGAAATTTCTAGGGTGCTTTTTTCCGCACCTTTGGCAAGGGGGATGACAGAATTTCTTATCACCATTGGATTTATCCATTGGATTGTCAGAATTAAAGTCCACTCTCCACTTATTATCCCCATAATACCCCTGAGATTCACCGATCTCCATCTCGACTTTGAGGGCACATCAAATAATCTCCTCATAGATTCCAAAGTTGTAGATTTCCAGGGATTTACGTAGGCTAGGTTTTAGCCCATTAAAGAAGTGTTCAACCTTTCATTAGGGGGTAACGACAAAACCAGAGGCATATAGTGCAAGTATGGTAAATTTTTCCTCATATGCCTCAACAGATTCATCATCCTTTTGCTTGAGTGCAAGGAAATATCTTTCTATATTAAGACATAGGGTGTGGGGAAAATATTTATTGAAAAACATTTTCTGAAAATCCTTCCATCCCATCACCTCAATCTCTTCCACATGCTTCATATTTTTTTATCAATATCCACCATTGATCAGCTTCACCCTACATATGATAAGAATCCAAAAGAATCCTCTCTTGTTTGGAACATTGAAGGATAGAGAATATCTTCTCAATAGATTTGATCCATTGTTCAATGATTGATGGATCAGATGATCCATTGAAAGTAGGATTCCTTTGTCTCATGAATCTCTCGATTGCTACTTGTTCTTTCTTATGGGGGGGGGGGGTGGATGTTACTCTTGACCCATGTTTCTATTCAAAACTTTAGTTAATTGAGAGAGTATCATGAAAATTTTTGAGATTCCCTCTCCCATCGGATTGGGCATCTCATTAGATCAATCATTACATTGATCTTCAAATCGATTGTTATCCCGAGTCCTCCTATTTCTATCCATTGGCTAGAATAAAAGGAAAATTAGGGGTATGTATTTTAAAATATTAAACACATAAATGGGAATCCAATAAAAAAATAGATAACTTAAAAATTACATTTATCTCCTTAACTTATGAATTTCTAATCTTCAATCTAAGTTATCCACGATCTACTTCCTAACATATATTCTTAGGGGAATTTTTTTTGTTCCCTTAATAATGGTTCATACCAAGCTTATGAATTTACCGAAGCACATCCCTTGCGAGTGTCAAACCAAGAGTGCAGTAAGGCCCGTTGTCGTGCACCAGTTCCCATTTGAGTCTAGCTCAAAGCGGTGTTTTTGGGTTTTACCCTTAGATACATTTGTGCCAGAGCTACCTCTACTTGTTCGTATCTAGATAGAGATATATTTTCTTGATAAACCACTTACTCTATAATCACTAAAATTTAGTGATTCTTTTCTTATACTTAGTCTTATCCCTAAGGCTTTCACTAGGGTTTTCGAATACTAATCCCAAAAATAACTAAAACTATCCTTTGATACCAACTATAACAACCCTGATCTTTATTTTATATTTAGACATGATTTATTACATAAAATTGCACTTAATCCTACCCAGAAGATCTAGAGTTTTAGTTTCTTTGGGGATTATGAACATTACATGAAAACTTAAGACATAAAATATAACATATTTATTGAAAACTTCTTTTACATGACCACAACATTCATTTGTACTTAGAATTGCATAGGATAACCTAAGGAGATACATAAGAAAAGGGTGAGCTATAAATCCCAGCAAGGGAGTAAATAAGGAATAACATGAAAAATACAATACATGTTAGGCAATAGATATATCAATAGAGAATAAGAGAAATATGAACATAAAGGTATGATATAACATGATCATCATAACATGAAAATGTGGCAAAAACTTAAAAAACTACATTATTAACATAAAGGAATCAGGTAAACCCCTATCCCAACACAAAGTATCAGGATAATAAACATTACCCAATGAATTAGAGTGCTATCAGGGCACACCCTTCACAAACATTTTAATCTCATGCTTAAGTATGCCACATAGATCATATAAAATGATTCATTCAACATCATCATTTATTCTACGATAAAGGAACATGGAATACATGTATGAAAGTATATAATAAATAAGTATATGTGAATAAATTTGAATACCCTTGATAGTAAAATGGGCATGATATTCACTACATGATGATTTTGACATGGGAAATCACAGTGCAATTTCGGCAACATAATGACATCACATAGGGATTCATAAAATGGATTGATGGGAGATAAATAGGTATCTCATCATTTAGACATGAAATGTAAAGTAATGGGATCATATAAATACATTTTATAATATGAGAAATTTGTAAATATAAGTAGTAACATAATAAATAAACTTGAAGGAGGAGGAATGAAATAACTCTTACGAAATTTCATCATTGTAATAGGTGTACATGGGAGATATTAATGAGAGATAATGGGGTATCTAATCATTAAAACATAATAATGGTAGTATGGGGGAGGTGAGAAAACATACCCCATCATTTTTAATTTAAAATAAAAGGGTGTAACAATATAAGGAAACTTGGATAAAAATGAGAAAGGAAGGAAACCCTTACTTGAGTGTGTGACTTAAAAAACTTGAAGAGGGGCTTCTTGAGAGCTTGGGGAACCTTAGGGAAATTATAGAGAAGGTAGGACAGAGTATAGTCATGATCCAAGGATTTTTAGTAAAGAGAAGTGGGATCTTGGGTGGGTTTATATAGGAAATGAGTGGGGAATTCTTTAATATTTCACAAACTTAGGTTTTGGAATCTAGATAATTAAATATTCAAAACCACAAACCTTACCATGATTTTTGGACATGGTTTTTGATAAAGAGGAGTGTAAAACATTATTTTATAAGTACATGGTCCGAATATATTAAAATATTAGTCATACTTATGTTGAGGTGAGTCACATTATTAAAGAAATGAACTTAACATCATAAAATATGTTAAACATTTTGGAGGATTCACTAATAAATTATAAAATAAGTAAAATAAATCTAAAATCACATTATTTTAAAGTTAAAATAAATATTTGGTCAAATATCCATTTTATTGTATTTATTACATCACTATTGGGTCATTATGATGTCATAAAATACACTACATATTTATATATTATTTAATTTTTACCAAAAAATTCGATTGTCTCAGAAAATTATGAAAATTCACCATTGGATAATTTCAACATCCTGATTCCAAAAATAATATTAATTTTATTTAAATAAATTTCTAAATATTTTAATTTTCACTTTTAAAATGAGAACCAATATTTATTGAAAATTTGGTGGGTTTTGAAAAAAACAGTTTTTAAAGATTAATAAAAATTACATTCGACTTCATAAAAATTATATAATCATTTATTATTAATAAAAGTAATTTGATAATAATATTTTATTAAAATATTAATTATTTAAAAAATTCATTAATTCCTTAAAATAAATTCTTTAAAAATACACTTTTTGTTTTATCGTATAAAAATATAACTCTTATCAAACCGATTACATAATCATTTACAGATAAGGAAATGATATAATAATCATTTATAAGAATTGTTTTTATAATATTATTAATAAAAACATAACAATTCATATATTTTTCAAAAGTACCATTTTTACCTAAAAAACTAATTTATTAAATTCATCATTTTTTTAAGAAAGACTATTCCCACAAAGGAATTGATGGGATAAAACTTTTATTTATCGAAAGGGATTACACAATAAGTAACTAATAACTTAATACATAACCCCTTATAACACCTACATAAGACCTAAGGGAAAGGTGTGTGATGGTGACATACTCTTGGGAAAGCTCGGATAATATCGCTCGGGTGGTAATCTCTATTAACTTGAACTTCTCCTGTAGGTGATTCCGTTAAATATTAATGTGTTGAAGCTCAGCTTGGTCTTGGTCAAGAGCAAATCCCAATGATGCTACCTCCTTTCCGAGCTCTGATAAGTGAGATTCGTATGGCCTAAGTCTACTGGATGAGGCCATCGTCTCTTTTTTTTTATGTCGAAAGGATTCGTTAAAACCTTATATTTATATTAGTTGTGTGATCACTGTTCAACGACTATATTATCAATGGTAATGATACTTAACGGTCAATTAAACCCAATAATAATAAAAAAAGAGTGCATGTGTTTTCTATATATATAAGTCATTAAAATAAAAAGAATTTAATTCATAAATGATCGGGTCGTTACATTGATTATCAGGATCTATCTTGTTAAATAGATTTGATTTATTCCCTCTCTATTCTTAATTCTAACATGAATGGTCCAAGGATGACACGAAAATGCCAAGATACATTATTTGGTAATTCTTTTTCATTTATCTCTTTTCTATAATCCTTCCACGTTCATCATTCTTTACAAAACATGGTTGAATGATCATTGTTCCTTTGATCCATGGTGCAATGATCTGAGACTGGGGATCTGGCACCACAAAGACACCACAGTGGTGAGAAGGAACAAGGTGGTGGTGCATGAAGAAGACCAGGGTAAAAGATCCAGATGGTTCAAGCAGATCGTGTGATGAAAAGCGGGCCGCTAGAGGCAGAACGAGGCACGACAGGGGGGTCCAGTGGTGGAGTGAGGCGTGGCCTGGCGGGGGGCAGGTTCAGGAGGAGCGTGAGGCGGACAGTCAAGTAGAAGGGATGTTGGTGGCGACAGAGGTTATAGGAGGAGAAAAGGTACATGATATAGAGGGGCTGCATGGACCCCAAAATAGTGGAGAATCTGTGGGGGCAGGCAGATGGTAGGCTGACCGTGTGAACGCGGTGCGACACAATGTAAAGCCGGGTGGACACACTTGGGTCGGACTGCGTGTGTTGCACTGAGCCATCCCACAGTGTGGGTCGGACCAGAAGAGAAAGGCTGGTTCGGGCCAGACCGGAACAGACCGGGTTGGGTCGGCTGGTGGTTCAGGCCAGGTCTGGCGGGTCGGATCGGACCCAGACCAGACCCGGGTCAGACGTTTCAGTAAAACAGTCGTAACTTTCAAATTGTGTGTCTGTTTGATGAGACGTTTGTGGAATTGAGAACCTTGATACGATAAGGTCCTTTTTATATACTCTAAGTGAGTTTTTGTGGAAGTTGGAATATGACCTAATGGATTGAGGATTAGTTTCTCCCAGTATAAGCGCGCTACAGGTAGAATCATGTGGCTGACTATGACTTAGTGACTATGTGACTTGGTGACTACGTGACTTGGGGGATACATGAATTTTCAAAACTCTTTATATTATAGACACTTCATGTGTTATCAACACTCCATGTGTTATCAAAACTCCATGTGTTATCGATACTCTGTGTGTTACTGATACTGGGTGTTCTGTGGACTACGTCTGATACTCATGCTTTTCATGATATAGACTTATACCTGTATGAAATGATTGCACTTTATGTGTTTCCTTTATGGTATATCGTGTATTTATTTGAGGTGAATTTTTTTATTTATTTGTGATGTACTTCATGTATTTTTTAGTGGTATTCCTTTGTGGGTTCAGGGTGTCCTACTGAGTATTGTTTTACTCACCCCTACATGAGCTTTGCTCGCATGTGTCGTGTCTTGTGCATACGATTGATAATTTGATAGAGTTCTAGGTGGACCAAAACTAAGTGGTGCTCAGAGTTCTCAGACAGAAAAGGTGTTATCATACAACTTCAGATAGCTATTCTACACCTACCCTTCAGATAGGGGTTTTTGCGGGCGAGTTTCAGGAACTTGTATATTCACTATTGCAGACTCTTTATTTGGTGGGCCTATATTATAGCCTTGTTTAATTTCTAGTTTCCTACTGTCATACTCTATGGTTGGTATCTTAGTGTATGCATGCATTGTCTACTCAATGTTTTTACATTTCATTATTTTGAGGCTTAGAGATCGTGTGCATGTGTACAGGTACTTAGGTAAATGCCTCCCATTTTTGGGATACGCCTACTTGGTGCTAGTCACCATCCCCTGATCTATTAGAGGAGAGCTTGGGGTAGTCATGGCATGGACCCTCTGGGATGAGTCATGACAATTAATCTTAAGATTTTTGTTGGTTAATTTTAGAGAAGATCATGTAGCTATCTTTGGAGTATTCATATTCAACTATGGAAAATATTTCTCACATGAATAATTTTTTTGAAAAGATAAATAAAATAAAAGCAGTCACACAAAGCCTCTTGAAACATAAGAGAAGGGAAATTTCTTTATATTAAAAATAATAATAAGAAAGTTAGTGCTACATATCAGATATTCAGTTTTCCAAAAAAAACCACTAAAGGAGTTGGATTCCGATATTTTACTAGAAAGTTTGTAAAGAAGAATAAGGTTTTCTAGGAGGCCATCTATTTAGAAGTTCATGGAATTAGTGTGGATTACTACACCATCCTCAGTGAAATTTCTAATTATTGTTCATGGAAGACAAAGTTGGTTACAATAGGAGCAATGGGTTCTATCTTGTAATAAGATCAATGAATTATTCTTTGTTTAGTGAAGGTTGTAAACATGGATGGTCAGTGTGACTGCTCCATATTGTAAAAGAAAAAGTAGTGCAATTATTGTTTCAGATTCATCAACACATAACCATTGCATGCTCCATGGATTAACTCAGTTTGGGTAAACCAAGTAAATTTTTTGTGTCTCTTTTTTGTTGTTTTATCTCTTTATAATAATTGTGTGTGTGTGAGAAAGTTTCTAATTGTTGGAGTTGCTGTCCTAATACCAACACTTTGTAATCTGGTTACATGTATATTCAATGATTTTAATATTAATAAAATATCTTATTACATATTGGTCATTCTTCAGCATGAATTTAATATAATACTATCCTAGGGTATCTTTTGCACTAATAAGCTCTTAGTAGTTCCCCACTATGATGAAAACCTTGACGTTCCATGATGATATTCTTAAATATAGTTCTATAGATAACTTACTATGAAAAGACACATAGTACACAAATTTTCATGTGTGAGTACTTGTAAGTAGATGCAACTTCTTCTCATAAAGTTTATACTTGATAACCTCCAAGATGAGAGATTATGAGAAGAGACCCGCTTGTAGAAATTTTGCATGTTTTGGTGTCATCATATATTCCTATCTACTAGCATGTAAAATGGTACTTAGACTTTAAGATTATTATTAATTCATATTATAACCCAAGAACTTAGATGTATTTTGTAAACCATGATGATGTAGTTCAAAATGAAGTTGGATACGATGGGTGTGTCACGAGTGATGTGTTATTAATAAATAATTCAAGGATTTGTCCCTTCCATCTTTACGGAAGTAGATATCTCATCTATTTGATTAAAATAGAACTATCGCCTTAAATTCCATAGCCATGATATAATGAAATGTTTATTTTAGATAGTCAAATAAATATGTATCAAGCATATAAGTTGATGAAATATATGTGAAAATTTCTTGATGAGATATTGGGATAAAGGGATTATATTAAATAGTAAGCATTCATATATAGTTGTCGATGTTTCAACATTAAGTTATTTCTCTTGGGTGTATTAACCCATTCCTAGATAGTAAAATTGGAATTTATGCAATCCCACCTAATGCCAATGAGAAATAATCCTAGAGGTCCATACACTAAGTGTTTCTATTGATCTAAATTAAACTCTATTTGAATTTAATTAATTAACTAATTATTATTCTCAAGACTGAAGAATATTTTTCTTCATGATTTATCGATCATAAATACTTATTGATGAATTAAATATTTAATTAAATATTTATTTGGGTATTTAATAAATGTCGGGGAGTTTGAATGAACCAAGACCACACTCAGTGATAAATATTAATTTATAAGCTGGTAAAATAATATTTATTATTACGTAAGTTAGAATGCACCATAAAATAATAACATTATTATTATTATTTTGCATGAGGTTTGTTAATGATTATTATATTATTTAAGGGGTGATACACAATTAAATAATATTTTAACCTAAACCCTAGCTCTATAAATAGATGGTTATGTCTATTGTGTAGGGTTAATTGAGAATATTGAATCATTGTGAACAATAGACTTCTCTCTAAAATTACTCCCCCTCCTCTCAAGAATGAGAATAATTCCTTCAAGACTAAAGGATCATAAAGAAATCAAGTTGAGAAATGTAAGAAAATTGATTCTCCATGCTAGCACCCAAAAATCAATTAGCACTGCTGAGAGATCAAATGAGCACATGTGGATCACCGCTAGAGGGATCCTATAATTGGATCCTATCAGTGCAATGAAGGTAAGCTGAAAAGGGTTTATGAAGATCAACATCATCAATGAATAAAGATCATAATACAAGGTGCTTATTTATTCAGATATAATTAAATAAATCATAAATTTAACTTGAAAATATCCTCTCCAGGTTCTAGGTCTCCTTACATTAATATTCGATGGAAAAAATTTGTTGGTAATGGTGTTCACGTCAATGAAAACATTGCGAAAGATCCATCAAATCGACAACATCTTTTTGACTTATCACCATGCCCAGTGCTTCCACTGCACCCAAAACCTTCAAGTGATATAAAACAGGTTACATTAAAATTTATAATTATTTAATTTAATTTTGATTGTTTCACATTTAAAAGTTAAGATTCATTTCATGTTTTGATTCATTCTTGATCTATCATCTAAATCAATTCTTCCTATTCTTTGTTTCTCGCAAATATTACCAAGATCAATTAATAATTAATGAAGTTTATATATAAAGATCCCATCTAGAAGTGCCAAGGATCCTGGCTAGATAACATAATAATACATGATGTGTACTCCTTTGTTACACACCATGTATCCCTGTTCATTACACAAGGATAATTGTGTGGATTCTGGGTCATAGTGTAATAAGTTCATGCCACATGAAATAAATGTACCATGTGTATAATGACCAGGGTGGAACACAACTTTTCTAGAATACACACTATTTAGTTTGACTACACGCCATGTAGTCCATGAATTTTCAAGATAAAAACATGGGGTTAAACCTTGTTGTGTAATTAACCCACCACATGTATATAATATATGAAACAAATAGACTAGAAACCATGTAACTATAAGCACAAATTGTACATCCTCTATAAATTTTATGTACTTTATAAATCTTCACAAGAAGTACACATCGAGTCCCTAGGTGTGTACTGTAAATATTCAGTGAAGATAAGTACACGCCGTGTAACTGGCTTTCACACGTCGTGTACTTTACCTATTTATGTAGAAATATTAAAATTAATTAATTGCACCTTAAACCTTATCGACTTGAGTTTCATGGGTCATTAAGGTTGTTCGCTCGGTTTTATATTATATAAAATGATTAATTAATTCTGTGTAATATTCGAGACTATGTATCATGTATGATTATTGTATATTAATGAATCAACACATTAAATTTTATAGGTTACATAATTTTCATGTGTTCCACAGTACATTAAATTTTTAGTACAGACTGTGAAATTATGACACATTTCATGTATGCAATATGTCATACGAGTGTATTGTTTACAATTAAACCATACTGAGTAGTTTGGATAGGCAATCGATGGGTTGCTTCCAAGTACAAATATATGTATTGTTTTATTAAGTTTTAAATAAAATTAAACAATTTATTTTATTTAAAATCAAAGAAAATGGAAACTTTAGGATTATTAAATGAAATAAGATAAAATGAATTAATTTATTAATAAGATAATTTATTGGATTAATTTGTGTGAATTTTATCTTATTAAAGAATGAATTGAAATGAATACTAGATAATTATTTTAAATACTTAATCATTGTATGTGTACGAAAAATCATGAACTTGACTAGACCTGTATATGAGTTGACATTATTTAATTTAATTTATTGCATGTTTTTTTAATTTTAATTATTAAATTAAATTTGATGACCTGCGTATCATCTCTCCCTCAATTATTATGTAGGACTTGCATGTCCAAGGCCATTTATGTAATTCCCCTTGAACCAATCCTTTGGTTCCCCTCACTTGTATGTGAGTTATAAATAGTCGTAATAAATGGAGCATCCCAAGGTACATAAAGGCAGTTTAAGATAGAACCAAGATGTTATCAACCTAGGAGACACACAGGTGGAAATATGGAATGCTACAACTTATTCCAAGAAAGACACAAGGAGTTATCTCCTTGGTCATAGGTTGATTTATTGTCTGCTCAATAAATAGACCATTAGATAAGTTCATGATCAGGTCATTTATTTATTTCTATCTTATAAATTATTTATTTTATGGATTCAAGACCACGATCACATAAATAAATGAATTAATATTTAAAGATGAAATATAAATAAATTAATTATGCGTAAATGTTTTATCCAATATGGTTAATTAATTAAATAAGATCCACTTAATATTAACAAGACATGTAAAGGATAAAAATAGATAAATTTTATGTACAATAAAACGAAATCACTCAAGTTAATATTAATTCATCAAGCCTTCCATCATCTAAATTATGATGAACGCATAGTTTAAGTGTCGGTTCGACCTCCATCATGGGAACTTTTAATTATAAATAAATATTAACTATGATAGTGGGTCGAATTAAATGAATTTTTATTGGGTTTAATGGCCTTCATCTGTCTAATAAAAATTTAGAGGCAAGTTTTGAGGAAATCTGAGTAAGGGTTTCTGGAATGGGGAGTCCACTCAACGAATCAAGGAGCTGTAAGCTCGCATTTGGTAAGACTGCCTACCTAAAAAATTTCTAATAATTTTCATGGACTCCATCTTGGTTATAAGAAAATAACTATGGATCCTTTCCACTAGAATTTCAAAGAAACTAGACATATCAAGTTCAATTGTGAGGACTATTGGGACTGATAAAATAGTGGGATATTTAATAAAATTTTAATTATTATCATTCCTCATATAATGTGAAATCAAGAAAAGTACTAATAATCTACTATTTAAAAATTGTATAATAAATGGAAAGTTCTTAATTTACACTATCCATGTAATCTATTTTAGAGAAACACCATATCCTCACTTGCTGAAACTACTAGGACTATTTTAGATACATTTGGGTTGTGTTATACCAAAAACAGAAATCTTATGTGCTAGAATCCTCACTTCCCAAACCACCTGCTAAGGAGGCAAGTGATGGAGAACTTCCAGTCTATGAAAAACATTTTAATAATACAATCGATGTTTAATGTTTGATTCTATCATCAATGTATAGTAAACTTATAAATTCTCATGAAAACACATATTATTATATAAATATTGATCATATTCATGGTCTATAATAGGAGAGACAAAGACATAGATGATTGGAGATATCTAAGGTACTATTTTAGAGTAAACTTGGGGAGGGTGCAATAGCTGGGCCTCACATATTCAAACTCATTAGACACATTGACCACCTAGAGGTTCTAGGGTTTAAACTACCTGATGAACTATGCACCAATCTCATTCTCGCATCACCCCCTTAGAGATTATCCAGCTTTTTTGTAAATTTTAATATGAAAAATATTGATAAGTCTCCCCCAGACCTGTTTACTTTCCTTCACCAAGTTGATAAGGAGACAAAACCACAAAAATCCTTCCATATTTATAGTGAACAAACATAAAGGTCAAGCAAAGTGATTTAAGACAAAAGCATCTTCAAAACACCCTTCCAAAAAGAGGAAGATCAAGGGGAATGTAAGGGAGTATAATGTTGTTTATTTCACATGTGTTAAGAATGGCCATTGGAAGAAAAACTGAACCCATCCAAAGAAGAAAGAGGAAGCTTTAGGTGCAATTTTTATGGAGTGAAATTTATCTATTTCTAAAAATTGGGTATTAGATATAGCCTGTGGTTCTCACATATGTTTTCAAATATAGGAACTAAGTAGATTCAAAAATATTGACTAAAGGGAGGAATATATAAGAGCATACAATTGAGATAAACTTGTTGTTGTATCTATCAAGGACTACAACCTCACATTGCTGACTGGAATGATCTTGGTTTTAAAAGGTTGTTATTATGTTCAATTACCAAAAACATTATTTTTGTATCCAAACTTGATATAGATTGATTTATCTTCAATTTTGTAATCAAATGTTACTTATTTTATAAATATAGAATTTTTTATGATAAGAAACATTTAAATAATGGTATTTATGTGTTGGATTGCACAAAATAAGTAATGGAAATCAATAACGAGGCTTCTTCACATGAATCATACCACACACAACTATAGAATCACCTTCTAGGTCATGTAAAAAAAAGAATTTGAATAAATAACACAAATATGGATATTTTGATTCTTTTAAACTAAAACCGCTTGGTGTATATCACACATTTTTACAAGGAAAAATGACTAAATCTCCATTTATAGGAAAAGGTTAAAGGTCCAAATAGATTCTTCAATTAGTTCATATCGATGTGTGTGGACCATTTTCTATTTAAGTAAGGGGTGCATACTCATACTTCATAACTTATACTAATGATTTTAGTATATATGAACATGTCTACTTGATGAGGTATAAGTTAGATTCCTTTGATAAATTCAAGGAATACAAGAATGAAGTTGAAAACCATCTTGGTAAGAAGATTAAGAAACTCTGCTCAGACCATAATGAAGAATATCTTAATCAAGAGTTCATTAATTATTTATAGGAATATGAGATTCTATCCCAACTCACTCCTCCTTATACACCTCAGTGGAATGGTGTAAGTAAAATGAGGAAATGCAACTTAATGGATATGGTGAGATCAATGATGAGTTATATGAATCTTACATTATCCTTTTGGGGATACGTGTTACAAACAATAACACACATTCTAAATCGAGTTCCAAATAAAGTGGAAAATGATATTCTATATGAACTTTGGAATTGAAATAAACTTGTTTTTTCACATGCATGAGTGTGGGAATGCGAAGTGTTTATTATGCCTATTTTTCGTAAAAAACATGCATCCCAAGGCACTAAGTGTATCTTTATAGGATATCCCAAGAAAACAAGGAGATATTACCTATATAAACCTCCAGATAAAAAGGTTATGGTTGATATAAATCCCACATTCCTTGAGAAGGATCAAATATATAAAAGAAATAGTGGGATTGAGATATACTTCGATGAAGTATAGGCTCAAGATATATAGGAGTTTTCATATGAACAAATTCTAAAAAAGCCCCATAGAAGAAGATGTTCCAAAGACACAAATACTACATTGGAGTACAAGAGAGGTTAGAGAACTAGAAATATATGGTTTCCTAGTCAACGAGGATGGTGACTCATTATTAGTTGATAATAATGATCCTATAACCTACAAGGAATTATTTAGTGGAGAAAATATTTCCAAGTGAAAAAAATCCATGAATTCTAAAATGGATTCCATGTACCAAAATCAAGTTTTTATTTTGATAGATCCTCCAATGGATGTAAATACCATTGTTTGTAAATGGGTATTCAAGAATAAACTAGACATTGATGGGAAAGTTAGTACCTATAAAGTATGACTAGATGCAAAAGGGTTTAAACAATGTCAAGATATTAACTATGATGAAACCTTTTCACTAGTTTCTATGATGAAATCCGTCAGAATTCTAATTTTCATTATAGCCTTCCATGATTATTAGATTTGGAAAATGGATTTAAAAATATCCTTCCTTAATGGGAACTTAAGGAAGATATCTATATGACACAAACAGAAGGGTTTGTGACCCCAAAGGATACCAATAAAGTATGAAAATTATAAAAATTCATTTATGGATTAAATCAAGAATCAATTTCATGAAGCATTCGATTTGATGAATCCATAATGGAATTTGGTTTCATAAATAATGAATGTGATCCTTGTGTCTATAAATGGTTTAGTGGGAGTGTGGTCATTTTATCAATAGTAAATATTGATGAAATATTACTTATTATAAATGAAATACTAATCTTATAGTCTGGTAAGGCTTGGTTGAATAAATGCTTCTCCATAAAGGAATTAGGTGAGGCAACATATATTCTTGGGATCAAGATCCATCATGATAGATCCAAGAGGATTATCGGCTTATGTCAAGGTACATATGCTGATACGATACTGAAGAGATCCAATACAAAACAATTCTAGAGGGGATTGTTGCCAATGTCACATGAAATTTATCTTTATAGAAAAATATGTCCTTATACATATGAGGAAAGGAAAAGAATGAAAAGTATTAGATGCACATCAGTGATTGGGTTAGTCATGTATGTTATTCTATATACTAGGTTATATGTCCCCTATGCTCTGAGTGTATTAGGAAGATATCAATCTAACTTAGGTGACTACCATTAGATGATAGTCAAGAGCATCCTTAATTATCTGAGGTGTACTAAGGATATGTTCTTGGTCTATGGAGGAGATGAGAAACTGGTCATTAGAGTATATGAAGATTATAGTTTCCAAATATATCATGATGATATAAAATCACAAATGGGATACATCTTCACTTTAAATAGAGGTGTTGTGAGCTAGAAGAGCTTAAAGTAGGTTGTGGTCATAGATTCTACAGCAAATCCTGAGTATATTGCGGATTCTAAGGCAGATAAAGAAGCAATTTGGATACAAAACTTTATCCAAGAACTTGACACTGTACCTAGAATTAAAGATCCTATCACACTCTATTGTGATAATACTGCAGCGGTGACCCTTTCCAAGGATCCAAGGTCACATCAATGGATGAAGCATAAATTTTAGAAGTGTCATCTCTTAAGGGATTTTTCTTAGAGAGATGAGGTTAAAGTGAGCACTATTTCCATGTAAGATAATGTGTTAGACCCATTTACTAAAGCATTGACTTAGCACAAACATGATCATCATGTTAGGTCTAGTGGACTAAAATTCATAGGCAGTTTGGCTCTAGTCCAAGTTGGAGTTTTTTTAGAGTTGGTGTCCTAGGACCAAATGTTTGTACCTTGGTTACATGTATATTTTATGATTTGAATATTAATAAAATATCTTATCACATATTTTTTATTGTTCTACATGAATTTAATGTAATATTTTCCTAGGGTATCTTTTACATTGATAAGATCATGGTAGTTATCCACTACGATGAGAACCTTTAAATACAATATTTTAGTCAGAAAATGTACTATAAAGGGAATATAGTACACAGACTACCAGGTGGGAGTACTCGTAAGCAAATGAGGCTTATTCTCATAAAGTTCACACTTGATAATCTCTAAGATGAGAGATTATGAGAATATAACCACTAGTAGAAATTCCATATGTTTTGGTGTCATCAGATATTTCTATCAGCGAGTGTGTGTATTGGTCCTTAGAATTTAAGATTATTATTAATGCATATCATGACTTATACAATTAGATGTATTTTGTAAACCATGACAATACAATTCATGGAAAAGTTGGAAACATTGGGCGTGTCACATGTGATGTGTTATTAATGAATAAGTAAAGGAAGGATTTATCCCTTCCATCATTAAGGCAGTTGATATCTCGACCCTTTTATTGGAATAAAACCATCACCTTAAATTCTATGGCTATGGTGTAATGATGTGTTTATTTCAGATTGGCAAAAAAGATGTATCAAACATATAGGTTGATGACACAGATGTGCACCTTTTTTAATGAGATATTGTGATAAAGTGATTATATTACATAATGAGTGTTCAAATGTGGTTTTTGACACTGTGACATTAAGTTCTTTCTCTTAGGCGCCTTGAACCATTGCTAGATAGTAACCTTAGTCTTTAGGCAATCCCATATAATGCCAATGAGAAAGAATCCTAGAGGTCCACACAATAAGTGCTTCTATTGATTTCAATTAAATTCTATTTGAATTTAATTAATTAAATAAATATCATTCTCAATATTGAGGAATAATTTTATTCATGATTTATCCATTGCAAATACTTATTGATGAATGAAATATTTAATTAAATATTTATTCAGGTATTCAATAAATTTCGAGGAGTTCTAATGGGCCAATATCGTATCTGGTGATAAATATTAATTTACAAGCTGGTAAAATAATATTTTTTATTTCACAAGTTAGTGCACGCCATAAAATAATAATAATAATATTATTTGGCATGAGGTTTGTTAATGATTATTATATTATTTAAGGGCCGATACGTAATTAAATAACATTTTAACCCAAATTCTAGCTCTATAAATAGATGATTATGTCTATTATGTAGGTTTAATCAAGAATCATTATGCCAAAGTAGGCATTCAGCGATGGTTTAAACGGCCACTAAATCGTTTTGCGATAGTTTTGAAAAACCACCGCTAAATCGTGTGTCGACAATCATTTCACAGTGGTTTTTCAAAACCATTGCGAAAGGATTCATTGAAAGTTTTTTAAAATCAGGAGAATCATTTAGTAGTGGTTTATTTTAATTTTTTAATTTTTTTCAATTAATTTTATTTATTTATTTATTTATTATTTTGTATTTTTTAATTTTCATAATTATGTTATTATTATTTTATTATTTATTTATTATTTATTATTATTTATTACCATGCACATACACATGCACATGTCATATACGCCATGCATAAATTCTATGTTGGGTGAGATTTGAACCCCTTACCTCTTGGTTATTCTATAATGACTTTACAACTCCAGCAGACTCTTCATGTACCGAGTAAATAGAATTCAATATACTCATATATATATCGATAGTAAAAACAAATAATATATAACAAATAGATACAGACTAAATAATTAAGAATTAAATATTAAATATTAATAATTAATAATTAAATATTGAAAATTAATAATTAATAATTAATAATTAAATATTGAAAATTAATAATTAATAATTAATAATTAATAATTAATAATTAATAAATAATAATTAATAAATAAATTATAAATGAATAGTAAATAGTAAATATATAATATGGTAGTAAATAATAAATAATAAATAATAAATAATAAATAATAAATAATAAATAATAAATAATAAATATATTATATATAAGTAATGTATAAATAATAATCAATTAAAAAATAAATTAATATATGATAAATAAATAATAAATTAATAAATTAATAAATAATAGATAATAAATAATAAATTATCAATAAATAGATAATAAATATATAATGAATAAATAATAAACAAATAAATAATATATAAATAATAAAATAATAATGAAAAATAAATAAATAACAAAAAACAAAAAACAAATAATAATAAATAATAAATAATAATAAATAATAAATAAATAATAAATAAATAATAAGTAAATAATAAACAAATAATAAACAATTAATAAACAAATAAATAAGAAATATATAATAAAATAATACTAAAAAATAAATAAATAATAAAAAGATGTTAATAATAAAATAATAATAAAATAATAATAAAATAATAAAATAATAATAATAAAATAATAATAAGATAATAATAAATTTAAAATAAAGCAATAATTAATGTATAAATAATAACCAAACAATAAATAGATAATAGATAATAAATAATAAATATATAATAAACAAATATATAATATATAAATAATACAATAATAATGAAAAATAAATAAATAATAAATGATAAATAAATAATAAATAATATATAAATAATAAATAATTACTAAATAAATAAATAATAAATAATAAATAATAAATAATAAATAATAAATAATAAATAATAAATAATAAATAATAAATATTAAATATTAAATATTAAATAATAAATAATAAATAAGAAATAACAAATAAGAAATAATAAATAAGAAATAAGAAATAAGAAATTATAAATAAGAAATAAGAAATAAGAAATAAGAAATATTAAATATTAAATATTAAATAATAAATAATAAATAATAAATAATAAATAATAAATAATAAATAATAAATAAGAAATAAGAAATAAGAAATAAATAAATAAATAATAACTAATAAATAAATAAAAAACAACATGTTAATTATAAATTTATAATAAATAATAAATTAAATAATAAATAATAAATTAATAATAAACTAAAAGTATTTTGTAATAATGAATAATAAATAATAAATAATAAATAATAAATAATAAATAATAAATAAAAAATAAAAAATAAATAAAAAATAAATATTTATTTAAAAATAATTTAATAATAATAATAGATCAATAAATAATGAATTCATAATTAATAAATTTTAAAATAATAAATAATAAATAATAAATAATAAATAATAAATAATAAATAATAAATAATAAATAATAAATAATAAATAATAAATAATAAATAATAAATAATAAATAATAAATAATAAATAATAAATAATAAATAATAAATAATAAATAATAAATAATAAATAATAAATAGTAAATAATAAATAATAAATAATAAATAATAAATAATAAATAACAAATAACAAATAACAAATAATAAATAATAAATGGATATAAATATCTATAAATATCTATAAATATCTATAAATATATATACACATAACAAAATTTACATAAATATATATAAAGATATATTTATGTTACATAAATATTTATAAACACACTTAGATATATGATTGTATATAAATATAAAATTATATATAAACACAAGTAAATATAAATATCTCTATATATATTTACACATATATGATATAAAAATATATAAACATGAATATGTATAAATATTTAAAAATGTGTATAGATATACACAAATATTCAAAAATACATATAAACTGATATATATAATTGATAATAAATCACCAAAAGAGGGGACACCATAATAATTGGAACACCATCAAATCAACAGGAATGTAAATCAATACAATAAAATTATAAACAATATAAAAAGCATATGAAGACACTCTTAAATAAAGATGAAATCTCATCAAATGTGTATGATATATATATATATATACACTTAAATTTATTTAAATATATTATGTATTAATATTTATTTACATATATTAGAATATACAAAAAGGTCTAGTCAGAAGCCAAAGTTCTTGACCATTTACTAAAGATGAAATAAAAAGAAATTAGACAAGTAAGAGCGGAGATAGAGTCTTGTAAAGAGCCATGCCCTCATCTAGATAATAAAACTATGGATCAAGAAAAACTGGATCATTAGCAAAATCATAATCAGAATCATCATCATCATCAGCAGCAATTTCCCACTCTAACTGTGAATTTCCTTAATTAAGGATCCCAAGGATCCTCTCCTTGGACCTTTCCTACTCTGGAGTGAGCCGGTTCTTTAATGCTTTGGAAGATGGCCTGGTAGACACAGTCCTAGGAAAAATGAAATAATATTTCCGCGACCATATTTTTGGAGGAACTAGAGGAAGACCTCCACTGCTGACCCTCTTGCCCTTATAACTTAAAATAACATCCTTAAAAGGAACTGGGTCACCACTGCTCATAGATCGAAGATGAGTGGTGTCCAGAAAAACTATCTTCTTTCCCTTATCAATTTCATCATCCAAAATATTACCCCATTTTCCTGATATTCTTGGAGAACTAAAGACATTCTGAATCTCTTCGAGAAAATACACCCTATGTTGAACATCTGATTATCCAAGTCCATCATCTTGTCTTACATTCCCTGAAAAGGTCAGCATCTAGCTGTTGTACAATACAACCTTGCTCATTAATTGGTGAAAGAGAACAACTGGGCACAATACCAATAACCTCATCTACAGACTGCCTGAAAAAAAAAGGTTTATATGGATCTCCATGAAGAATCACACCCAAAGAAACAGCATCACTGCTCCTATAATCTGGTTCCTCATTCCTAGCAGTAGGCTCACTAATAAAATTGACATCCTGATTATGCTATACTCCATTCTCTACACTATCACTAACAAGGACAGAAAAATCAGACTCCTGCGGCTCAAGATCAACAACTACCTTAGCCCTGAAGATTTTTCCCTACAATATTGACATTGTGCCCTCCAAACCTAATGTAGGATTATTAGCCCTAACTTCCATTGGCTTCACCTTGGATTGTCTAGGCAAATTATAGGACTACCCATGTTGTGAAGACTTGAAATCCTACTTCCCTTTGGATTTAAAAACACAATCCATTACAGGGTGTCCCTTTGAGCCACAGAATTCAAAAATATTCCTCCTACAATTCTAAGTCAAATGCCCAACAAAATTACATACACAACAAAAATATGGACATTTCTCATACTCAATCTTGATTTGAATATCATTAGTTGGCATAGAGAGAATAACGTTATCTACAAGGGTGGAGTTAAGGTCAATCTCAATCAACATCCTTGCATATATTATAATACACACACACACACACACACACACACATATATATATTTTATTGACACACACATGTTTTTACATAAAAAATTACTTATATAGGTATAGATACATACAAATTAATGCATTTTTGTAAGGTAAATACAAAAGATAATTATTTATTTTAAATTAAATTAATAATAAATATCTATTTACATATGGTTTATATGTTTAAAAATACATTTATATGCAAATATGTATTTATATAATTGATTTATTATAAGTAAATATAATAAAATATGCATATATTTAATTATAATTGAAACTACAATATAAAAAACGATAAAACTCCAAAACCATAATATTAATATAAATGTAATCCATGGTAATAAATTTATTCTCTATCTAAAAAAGACAATAAGACCCCCTTAAATGCGGATATAATTCCATAGAATGTTAAAAAATCGGGATATCTCGACTAAAAACTCAGTTTTGGAGGCCTTATGTTCCTTATTTGGCCTCAAAAAATGTGATCAGGGTTTTTTGAGAACATCAGGCTGTAGATATATTTGTAGGATTTAGTTTGATATGTGGTAGAGCCCAAAAAGACACCTGAATCAAAAGTTATGGCCGTTTGGAGTTGAAGTTTGATTTCTAAATTTTCTTAAAACAAAAATAAATTTTATTCTTTTAATTATTATAAAATTATTATCTAATTTGGTTTTATTTCATTTCATATGCTTCAATTTGATTGATTATGGAGCTAAAATGGACTCCCGAATCAAAAGTTATGATCATTTGATGCTAAAGTTTGATTTTCAATTTATTGAGGAATTATTTTAACTAATAATTATAAATATTTATTAATTAACATATTATAATTAATTAAAATTATAAATAATGAACAATATATGATATTAAATAATAAATAATACATAATAAATCATAATTAAATATTTTATATTTTTTTTCCTTTAATTTAGCGGTGTTTTTAAAAAACCACTACTATTTCATGACCGTTTCTAGAAAACCACCACTAAAAATAAATTTATTTTTTAAAAATAATTTAAATTATAGAAAAATCAAAAAAAATTAAAACTGGATTTAGAAGTGGTTTTTAAAACCGTTGCTAAAATTTTTCTTGAAAAATATTTAGCATCTGTTTTTAAAACCGTCACAAAAAAACCACCGTGAAATATATATTTTTCTATAGTGAATAGAGAATTGTTGTGCACAACAAACATATCTCTTGAATTACTCATCACTCCTCTTAATAACAAGAAGAGTTCCTTCAAGTCCAAAGTATCATAAAGTGATCAAGTTGATCAATGAAAGATAATTGATTCGCTGCACTAGCACCCAAAAATCAATTGGTGTCGCTCGAGGATAAAAGGAGCATGTGTGGATCACTATTAGAGGGATACTATACTTGGATCCTTTTAGTGAAACAATGGTAATCCTAAAAGGGTTTTATAATATCAACATCATCAATGAATAAATATCTTAAGATGAGGTATTTCTTTCTCTATATCTAATTAAATTAATTATAAATTTAGTGTGAAAAGATCCTCTTCGGGTTTTGGGTCTCCTTATGTCAATATATGATGAAAAAATTTCATTGTTCATGGTATTCATTCCATTGAAAATATTGTGAATGGTCCATTTAATCGAAAAAATATTTTTGATTTATCACCCCGCATAGTGCTTCTGCTATGCCCGGAACATTCACTAATAATTGTAGAACAAGATCAATGGTGAGGGATGATTAAAAATATACTTATGTAAATTTACACCCTCTACCTATTATGGTATTAACCTTGTTTTAGACCAAAAAGTGGTATTAGAGAGAAATGTTATTATTGATGTTTCTATCTCTCTAAAAGAACAACAATCATTATCAACCACAAAGAAATTATAAATTTTAACAGCAATAATTTCAATTTATAGAAAAATAAGATTCAACATTATTTCTGATCATTAGGAATATATTTAATCAAAACTATCATTTATGGGATTTTAACTATCATGGAAAGTGGATCTTTATCATAAAAAAAATGGATCTTGACATCGATGTAGAAGGATTTAATGTATTGGGAGGAGCATTATCCATTTCCACATACATAAAGGCGATGTTATGTAAATCCTTAGAATCCATGCAATAAAAACTCTTAATATTTTTGAAAAATATTCCAAGGTATGTGAAGATAATTTATAGGTACTTTAGAAAAAATATAAGGACTTGAGAATTCACTCGAATGAGTTAGCTGATGCATTCTTTAATCAGGCGAACATCACAGTGGAGCACATGTATGAACTCATAATAAATATCAATGATATCAAAAATTTTATGTGGATCCTTAGAATATTACAACCATGTTTCAATGTGAATGTCACATTGCTTAAAGAAAAATACATAAAGGAGGTGATAATGGAAAGCCTTCACAATGCACTCATTTCATATGAGGTGAGGGACAATGACAATGAATCTATGGAAAAGTAGAATTATCAGGAAGTAACAATAAAAAATATGGATAAATTCATAGTGGAAGATGATCTCGAGGATAGATATGCTGATAAGGTAATGTATTTTCTCTCTTCTAATTTCAAAAGAGGAAATAGAATATCTAAAGGAAAGCTTCCACTTGCTGAATTTTGGTGTTTCAAAGTTGGGAATTTCATAGAAATATATCTAAATAAATTATAGTATACAAATGAAGATTAAGAAACCATAAATAAATCATTTAAGGGTGAAAATAGAAAGAGAGGAATGTGATAGAGATTTTTAAAAAAGAATAACATCCTTTCCCAATAAGTTGTTAGCACAAAAGAAATGGAAGTGGAAGATATTGAGGACAATAAATAAATCTGTGAGGAAGTTCTTGTGGTTATCATAGATAGACCACAAGTGGAGGGTATCAATGAAGATGGTTCTAAAATTGAGGGAATATTTTACCTCAAGGATTATATTGAAGCTTATGTTGAATATTATGATATTTAAAGGGCTAAGAAGAAGAAAGAAAATAGAGTGGTACATGAATAAAATATTTATATATATTAGTAACAATAAGAGAAGTCCAAGTTGAAATAAAATATTGAATGACTTAAGTATGTAATTACTAGGAACTCGAAGAAGGAAGATGATATTATGCTCAAAATTGAATAACATTCCTATATTATTGATGGACTGATTGATTCAGTGACAAATTATTTTAAAAGAATTTAGGAACTCAATGGGGAATACATGATGATTTGATGAATGTTTAGTGATTAGAAAATACTTCTAACCCTCGACATGACATCAATAACTTCGAGTGCATCGGCTTCTAAGGAAGCTAAACAAGAATACAAGGAGTTAATAGAAAAATATCTACTTTCCCACAAGTAAAAAATTTCAAAGACAAAAGTAAATATATTGAGGGAATTTATTGCAAGAAAAAAGTAGTCACAGTTGAAGTGAAACCATAAGAACTTACTCCCAAAAATATATGTTAATTTAATTACTCAAAACAAACTAAAAAATATACAACTATATAAGAAACGACACACAATAATACACAAAAAATCCAGTGTTATTATTTTGGGAAGATGAGACATACAAAATATACATGTTCAATAAAAAAATACATTTCAAGGATCTAGGGAAAAAACTAAATTTACACAAGATAAAAATAACATTAGAAATACACTAATATCATGATTTAAACAATACATCTCACAAACAATCACATAACCCAAAGAATAAAAGATTTAGTATTTTGGAAATTATCAATATAAACAACTTACTTTAAAAAAACTTAAAAAATTTCTTTATAATCTTGTTCCTCTAGACCATTTTCAAGAAATATCACATGATATAATAATCTTCATAACCTAGGGAATAAAAACATAATAAAGGGGTGATATTAGATGCTCAGTAAGGAAAAAATATATCAAAACATGAAGGATAACATTAGAATGAAATAAATATCATAATAAAAGATCATAAGAACATAGATGATAATCATAAAATATCTTAGAGTAATATAAGATAATAAAAAGATCATTAAGGAAGTATAAAAGATATGTCATGTCTCAAAATGAATCTCAATAATCATATAACATGTGATATTGATATAAAAGTTTGGAATACTTTAAAAATAAAGAATAATCATGAAAACATGGAATTTCATGGAAATGAAATGCATTTTAAATTTTTGGCATAACTTGATAAACAACTTGGAAATATGAAAAAACCATAAGCATATTAAAACTTATGTGAGTAAACCCATCATTACCATTTCTATGTGAACAAACTCATTATGTCCACACCTAAAAATTTGAGTAAACCCATCATGCACACACATGTGTGAACAAAATCATTATGTCCATGATTGACTATCTCATGATATATAAACATAAACTAATGCATTGGAGGGTGATATATGACCCCACCCATCATCATATATAAACATGTGTTCTACGTAAAATCAATCACCATCATATCTTAAATAAACCATGGAAAAATAATTGATTCCTTAAACATACAAATAAAAATCATTCACTTTTAATAAAGAACCCATGAAAATAATACGAGTTTCAAAAAACATACAAATGGTATAAAATAGCATCATGAATTAAATCATTTGATATCAATAACTTGATCACCCAAAATAATAACATAATAAATGAAGATATATGGTTTAAAAAACATGCTCCAAACTTCTTTGGAGTATAACAGAAGTATATAAAATCATAGTAAGGAAAATATTTTAAAAGTTATAAAATGTCTTTATTGAAAAAATAACTTTATTAAAAGGATATTGAAACCTTTCATTTAAAATGGATAAATGGAAATAAAAGGATCATAAAAATTATTAAGTTTATATTAGATAAATGAGAATATTGGTGGGAAGTAAAAATATGGATATAGAAGAAAAATCCATTAAAAGAAACGAGAATTATTCTTAACAAAAATATATTTTAATGAAATAATAGAATCATCAAGGAAGAAAGATTTGGTGTGAAACATGATTTCACCAAAAAATAAGGTGTAAATACAACATAACATCATATAGTTTATAATATATTCATCTTGAAATATAATATTAAAAGAAGAGTGATTATGACCCAATGAAAAGATTTGAGTCACGAAAACCCCTTACCTTTATTCCATCTTAGTTAAAAATGATCCAAAATCCTGTAAAAAAAATAAATATATTAATATAATATTTTAGAACTATATTCATACCTAAAAATATTTATAATTTTTTTTATAAAAATTATCTACATATGTATTACTTAGTTTTTTTATTTTACCACATTAGGTGTTTATATTTTTGACCATTTGTAGTAGTTTCATACAAATAGTGTCAGTATTAATTCTTCTTCTAAATTTCATCATTACATGTTAATTAAATTTACTATAATTTATGAATTTTAAATTTACTTTCATGAATACTTTGTATTTATCCTAGAAGATGAAATCGACAATGAATAATTTTTGGATATTTCAAACCTATGAAGGGTGTTTTAATAATTAATGAGTTAAATATTGATGTATTATTTCCTAAAAAAATGATTATTTACATATTTATATCATATCATACTAGTAATTAAGTTTTCATAATCTTTCATGATACAATTTTATAGCATTGTTTAAGTAGGTGGTCAAATCAACCCAAACATGAACATACCATGATTATCGATGATTATGAGGTGATTTAGTTGTAATATCATCACACCAATAGAATAAAAATATCATTTAATATTTATTAGTGTGACATATTATAATTATAAATTAATTAGAATAAGGATTAATGTATATGAAAAATATTACATAATTTTAATTAAATATCTTCCCCTTAGTATGCTTGTTTTAAAAGATTGAATTAACAGTAATCATTTACTGATCATATCATTAATAAGTTCTCAAATTTGTAATAAAATAACCTTAATGATATCATAGAGACAACATTTATCCTTTTAAACCATTCTCATTATCATCTATGGAAGGCAGTGATGAAATGAAAAACAGAAATCAATCGTCCCATAGAGGTGGTAGTCCACAAATACGCATGGTTAAGGATTTCATTTTCCATAGAATGGGGAAAATAAGTAATATGGGTTATAATTTAAAAATATAAATAATATATTAAATATAATAATTATATATTAAATAACCTATTATAATAATCCCTGTAAGGTGGTTATGTAAAATGAAAAATGTTTCATTGTGGTGGTGGTAGTCCGCACAACGCATAATTCCTGTTTTCATTTTTCTTAATGGAAAAGGGGAGGGAAGTTGATGATTGAAACATAAGTATAATAATACAAAAGTATAATAATTAAAATTATGTTATAATTATAATATGGTAAAATTAAATTTATATAATAATAAAATCACATAAATAAATAGAAAAGAGAAAGAGAGGTTAGGAACTTTTACCTCTCTTCTTGGATTATCTTCTTAGTGAAGGGAATTAAACCTTTGAGAGATGGTATTTTGAGAAGAAAAAAACCTATTTAATGTGTCTATGAGTGTCTATAATAGGTAAGTGTATATTTTGGTATGAAATTAATAGGGTTTTATGTGTGGGGAAGTTAGGAGAGGAGTACCCCTTTTATAAGTGAAAAAAGTGACACTTTTGTAAATACCAAAAAAATTTCAATAATGGGAAGTCACTCTCAAGGAAAGTGGATAAAAAATTGAAAAATAATGGAGTGAATAATATATAAGGCTGATAAAAAACTCCACCACTCAATTATAAACATGTTTTAAATATTTTTCCCCTTTACCTCTAAGGTTACTCAATTTTACCATTTTTGTTTTCACCATGATAATTAGTTTTTTCCTAGGTAATTTATCATTTATGCCCAAAAATAAAATGGTCTTTATTATGTAATTTTTACCTAATGATTATAAATTTTAAATCAATTTTGTTTGATTATTTTGTGAAAAGTTATAAAAATTAATTTTAAAACTCTAAATTTATAATGTATTAAAAACATTAAAAAAATAATTTAAATAAAAAAATGTAAAGTATATGTTTATAAATTAATTTTTTTAAAAACTATAAATTAACTTATAAAATGATTATTTGGTCTTATAAAAAGGTTTAATAAATTTTAATTCATACTTATATACAAATAATTTCATAAAAATCATTTATTTGTAAAAATAGTATTTTACACTATTCACCTAAAAATCAATCTTTTTAGAAAAATACAAAAAAATAATCCTAAGATAATATAGACATGATAAATAAAAAAATGATGTTAATTTTTTAAAATTCACATTCTAATATTTTTAAATTTTATTTTTATTTAAAAACATAAAATATAGTTGTTGACGCTCCTTTTCATCACATTGTCTAAAAGAATGGAAATAGAAATGACTTAGCACAAAGTGATTCATCCTTTGAAGAAAAACATCAAAAATCGACAAAGGAATGAAAAAGGAGTCAAAGGACCTAGGGGCGCGCAAGTTACCTTACTATCACGCAAGTATACTTGCGTGCCACCTAATGGTCACGCAGGTGACTTGCGCTCCCTAAGTGATAACCGCCCGGGGTCTTCTCCAGCCTATAAATACCCCCGGTGGGCCCCCCATTTAAAGGAGGATTTTTTTTCCAGAATTCACACACAGAGCTCTGAACGCCCAAGTCTCTTCTTCAAGTCTTCCAAACACTTATAAGGTAATTATTTACCTAGAATGGAAGGTCTAAACAAGAGGAGTAAGGTCTAAGTGTTAGAATTCACTAACACTTGCGTGCCTAAGTGTTTTACCCGTAAGGGAAATGGACTCACTTGCGTGCCGCCCTAATTCTTCACCAGAACTTGCGCGCCATCTTCTGGAAAGTCTCTAGGGATAATACCAAGGGTTTGAGCCAAGTCTCACCCAAGTATTACCCTAAGGGATGATAATCGCGCAAGTACCCATGTGCCGCGCAGGTATACCTGTGCAACCAGGGACTTGCGTGCCCATGCAGTACCTGCGCGCCTACCAGGATTTCCGAGCCCCTATATTTTTGGGTGCCTTTCCTGCCCATTTCACCCCTCTTATGCCATTCCACCTCTCTTATTCAAGATTCGGTCTTCAAGACACTCTTCAAATCCATTTATGTCTTGTTTTCTTGATTGAATTCCTTATCCGAAAAGAATTTCATGAAATATCTCTCAAAAACTAGTGATTTACACATCATTATTTTACTAAATTAGAGATTTCATTCATTCAACCTCATCCTTTAAGATGAGAGAACCCTATTACTGGGTATCCTCCTTAGGAGTAACCCCCAAGTCCTCATTAATCTGGGCCTCCTTTTCAGGAATAATCCCCAGTCATAATTCCCATTAAATTGGACATCCTCATTAGGAGTAAGCCCCAAGTCCTCTAATATGGGCATCCTCCTTAGGATTAATACCCAACCATAATTCTCTTAACCTGGGCTTCCTTTTCAAGAGCAAGCCCCAGTCTCAGATATGGGCCTCCTTCTTAGAAGTAAGCCCCAAGTCCCTTTAATTTTCAAATCCCTTTAACCTGGGCCTCCTTTTCAGGAGTAAGCCCCAGTCTTAATTTCCTTTTGATACGGGCTTCCTTCTTAGGAGTAAAACCCAATCATAAGTCCCCTCCTAACTTGGGAATCTTCCTTAGGAGTAAGCCCCAAGATTAGAGTATTCAAATCTCCATGAAGCACATATACCTTTATGGACCATGTTCCTGGATTTCTTCCCTAAAGTAAATCTTAATACTCATCTATTTGGGCAGTCATACACACATAAGTCCCACATCATTGCATCTTTCGTGGCACAATTGTCTGGTTTCACCAATACCTCTTGTTTCTCACACCGATCATGACTCACGTGAGCTTAGAGTGTAAAAGTAATCATGACATCTTTCTTTGAGCCATCAATCATGCGTAAATATCATACTCCCTTACTCGAACTATGTGGGTTCTGATTCCTTTTCCAAAACAAAGGATATGTAGGTAGACCATCTACGGGTACGATCCCAACTCTAAAATAATCCATGTCCTTCTGAATGACAATAAACTTCAAGTGCCCCACTGAGTGGCTTTAAAACCAGTATGGTCATCATAATGACCAAGAGACTTTTATGTATTGAAGGATACCATTGGATAAGAATCTCTAAACAAATACAGATGATTCTCTATCGATAAAGAACCTCGAATACATATAAAAGATTCTCTAAATTTCCTACATATCAATCATTGATTGTCAGATCTAAAGGAAAGATCATTTTAAACTGGGTAATGTAATAAGGATTCATGAACATAACTTAAATCTATAAAGAGAGTCCTGGAGTAGACAATAATTCCCCTAAAAAATGTGTGATGAATCCGACCTCCGATCCTCTCGACCAATGCAAATTCCTAAGCCTCATCAGTCCACAACTAATGAGTGCCTACATTTGGAAAGTAGGTTCAAATGAATATGGAATCATTGAATGTTTCTGGTTCTACGAACAAACCCGTTAGAAACCGCTTGGAATGTTTGAATCTTAAATCAATGAGATCATCCCCAATTCTAGAGGGAAACAAAAAATGGTGAACCCGACGTGAATCCTTAACCAAGTTAAAATGATGTTTTACTTATTTGTTAGGCCCCTATTTAAAACTCAATGAGAGGGAAAACAAAAACAATCATTGACATATGTGCTCATCCAAAAGATGTAGTGGCTGAATTTATCTTGATTATGTCTGTTATATCAAATAGGCACTCTTTTCCAAGATCTTCTGCATTTCCAAAATGGATTCTCTTAAGTTCACACCCGTGAATACGTCTGTTGTGAAAACCTCTAATGTGAATGCCACTGCTGCTACTCCTGCTGGATCATCGTCCGCTCTGAGGATGACATCACCTACTCAGTGTCTTCAACGCTGGGTATCAAATGTGCTGGTTAAGGATTACCATCAAAACGGTACTATTCCAACTTTGGAGGATACTCGACGAGCCCTCCAAGTGAACAATTCACCCTGGTCATCCGGATAGCGACGACCAGTGATCAAGAAGCAGGCGGTGCTAACCACCGTCTCCAACCGTTTCGGGTTGTTATCCCTGGAATGCAATCACCATTCACTCCAATATTCTGAGGAGGTGAATGAGCAGGTCCCTCAGGGCCTTAATTCAAGGAGACAGGAGTCCTAACCGAGGGCTTCCATTAACAATCACCACCAGACTCGTGCGGCAGTGCGCCCTCAACATGATGAGGGTATCGTCTCCAGGTGTTCGGCTCAGGTTCCTCAAAACCGAGAAGGCAAGACGAATCACTAGAGGCGACAACCGGTTAACAGTGAGCAGGTTCTTATCTCTGCCGTTTCCGGAGAAGTCCACCAACCTAACTTGGTGGCAAGAAACGAGCGGGAACACACACCCATCTATTTTAATTCCGCTGTCTAGTAGACTCGTCTGGTAGCATCACGCCAATCCTGCCAGGCAATTCAAGCGAAGTACTATAGGCAAGAACATATACCTGTTTTACATCATCAGCTAGTCATCAGGCTCGTCTGACTACATATGATGGAGATCATCAACCATGTTCAGCGAAGTGCAATCAACAGGCACATACACCTGCTAGTACTGATCAAGCCTACCAAAAGTCTCACTTGGTAGCATTCAGAGAAGTCAGTCGAAAAGCTCTAACGACGAACAGGAGGCAGACTCAACTCTCTGCCCCTACACTTGAGTACTGTCAGGATTCACTAATAGGAAAAGTAGGACAGGAGCAGGAACACACACCTACTCCAAGCATGGAATGGAAGTATATCCCCATTTCGGCAGTTGAAGTCACCAAGCATATTCTATCAATGGTGAAAGAGCAGAAGCAAATCCCTGGTCATATTCTGGATGCTTTCCAGGATATTATAACAGCTTCAGCGGCATCTCAGGGAAAGACACATAAATCTATCCCTACCAGTAGAGTGACACATCAACAGTTCACTCCAGAACAGACACACACATCTGTTTTAGTCCAAGAGGGTTGTGGGGAATACTCCCCCATATCATAAGGACAACCAAGTCAGGCACATACTCCAGATTTGAGTAGAGATCATCAGCCTAACCTGGTCATCTCTCCTGATCAGGCACATAAACCTGCTCAGAGTAGCCACTTTTGTCAAAAAGTGGTTTCCAAGGCGATTAAGAAGGTGTCTAAGAAGAAGACCCACCCAGCACAGTCAAGAGATCAAGAGCCAATCTGTAACAAGGTCTTGCTCGATGATGGAGTTCTTGAAGCCCTCAGACAGTTATCTGTTGGAATTCAAGATTCTACTCCCTCATTTCCCAATAGTGGTAACATTAATTCCGAAGGTCTTCAACAGACACTTACTCATGAAGGCTTGCTTCATGACAATTCAGTCGATCTCGAAGTTTCATCTTCAGATGAGATCCACAGGAACCCTCTGTGTGGTTAGAAGACCAAGGAGAAAGAGGTCTCGTCTTTTGCTGTAACCCACCATGGTGGTCCTACCCATGATGATGAATTTCGCTGTGAAAGTCTTCTCCGCAATAGTGATGCACATTGCCCGGAAAATACTCTACTGGACAATGTAGTGCCGAGAAAACCCTCTTATCTTGAGGCACTTGAAAATGCAAAACCAGTTATGTCTAATGTTTCATCGCTAGCAGGTGAAATACTTTCTCAATCGGAAGATAGCCCAGGGTGTAGGTCATTCTCCGAACCACCCTTAAGTCATGAATCTTCTATTTTGATTAGTGATTTCTCTACCAATCCTGTTGAATCCAATGAAGCAACAAGGAAGCACCAACTCTGGTCAAAACAGGTAGAAGAATCTTCATTGAATGATAAAGAGGAAATGCTGAACATGAGAAAACAACTGGTGAAAGGTGAAGTTCCAGTCATGTTTTGGCCTCTGGATGAATCTCAACATGACATTCCAGAGATGTTGACGGAAGATGGAATTCATGATATTTGTCTCAACATATGGAAAACTCTTTGTCAGTTGAAAAATAAAGTACTATCTTATGATGAATATGAAAATAATGTTAAGATAATAGAAGGGTTACAACGCCAAATTGACTTGGAATCTCTACTAGTATCTCGATATCCGAATCCTGAAAAGCAGCAGAGATCCCTTCAGCGTTCATGCCTTGGCGCACTAAGAAAATTGCGCCAGTTAATTGCCAATTCCCCATCGGGTATTCATGTCAAAGGATGGGGTGTTCATGGAGTAATACATTTCACTATGTTCTCCAGTCAAGAAAGCCCGCCAAAAATGGTTTCATGCAATGTTATTGCCCATGGCCGGCCACAGTCAATGGGTTTTGTTTGTAATCAAAAGCTTACCCAAGAACAGGCCTCAACTAGTTCTTCTCAAAATAACGAATACAGAGAAAAAGTTGTTGAATTACTCCTATATCAAGAAAATGAGAATATTGAACAGACCTCTCGTATGGAGAAAGCACATCATCAAGTGACAGAAGTGTCAGAAATCATCCAATGGTCTTTCGAGCCGGGTGATAAAAGTGGATGTCGATTGATGCATCCAGCTATTTTCTGGACTAGGGTCCGCAAGATCAGGAGAGATTTTAAGAAAGTCTCAGACATAGCATGTCAAGAGCCACCCCAACTCTCCAGACTAGGGACTCTTTTAACCCAAACCTCAGAATCAATGAATAGGATTCAAGGAGTTGAGCAAAGACAGCAGGAATAGCCCCAGTCCACCGGACTGGGGACTTTTTCAAATCATCAATCCCCTCCTCATAGAAAGTCAGTCTTTTCTTGATTGGGGAAGAAGCCTCAAGAAGAACGAAGATCCAAATTATTAGGAGATTCTCTCCAAATTACAGTTCGCCAAGAAGTTCCTGAGGGATCAAACCAACAAAAGGCAATGTATCATCAAGGGCATGGTAGAAGACAATATCACATAAATGCTAATGGAAGGGATGAAATGCATTATGAATCCATTAATTTCATCAATGCCGTTGTTGCTGATCCACCGGATGAGGCTCACTCAGAGGGATCAGAATAAGAGGTTCCCGTTCAAGAAGTTGTACGCACAGACACAAATGAAGAAGGTGTGCGTACACAAAATCAAAGGTTTACCCAAAATCTGGGTGTTCCTTCAAGTAACCCACTTCCCCCTCTCCGAAAGGGATCAAACAAGGGGAAGAGAAAGAATCAGGTTACATATCCTTCCTCTGGAGAAGGCCAATCGCTCTCACTAGAGCAAATATTTGCGCAACAATAGGAAGAAATGAAATAATTGAGGAGGATGAATGCATAACTACTTTAGGGTAGTCTTCCTCCTAAACGTGATGGAGTCAGTCAGCCAAGGGAGTTTGTTGCATCTACTAAGATGGATCAAGAATATCCTCCTTTATCAGTACACCCTCACAGGTCTAATCCTACGGGTCAAGTGCAACAACAATTGGCAGTGCTGCCATCAGTTGTAGTACCAACTGCCATACCTGTCCAAGCTCTAGTCAGTGCACCTATTCAGATTCAAGCTCAACTGGATGTTTCTCAAAAGTTAATAACTACCATTGGGTCATTAATATCTCGGTTATAGACTATGGAAGTGAAGCGTGTGCAGGTTCAACCAGAAAAGAAAGCTTACCCTAAATGGGTAGATTCAATCTCTCCCCAATCAAGTTTTGGGAACCCTGTATTCCCTATTTTCAATGGATCAGGCGACCCTGAACAGCATTTGACGCATTACATGTCTTGTTGAAATCCTATGATGGGAACTCCGGAACAGAAAGAAGCAGTGAAACTCAGATGCTTCGTGCAGATCTTGCAAGGACTAGCCTTTGTCTGGTACACAAGCTTGCAATCCTGGTCAATTACTAGATGGGAGGATCTTCGCCAAAAATTCCTTCTCCAATTCAGCTCAATTTTTCTAAAGACAATAGTTTTTGATCTTAAAAACTGTAAGAAAAGGGAGAATGAAAGGGTCTTAGATTTCATTGCTCGCTGGAAGGGATTAACATATTCCCTAAGCTTAGCACTCCCTCAAGAGGAACTGTTGCCAATCTATTTGGAAAATCTGCGTGATGAATTACGCACACCGCTGATCCCTGTGAAATACATAGGAGGGTTTCGAGACCTTAATTCAATCTCTCAACAGATTGAAGATTATCTTATACAGACTAAGGCTAAATCTCATGTAATTCCATAAGCTCTAGGAAGAATAATGGGTAAAGCATAAACTGCTACAGTTATGCTCAAACAAGCACCTATACCTGCTTCTACTTCAAAACCTTCATCTTCTCGAAGGGATCCACCTCCTGAGCACAAAAAACAGAGGCCGTTTCATCAAGATAATCAAATAGATCAAAGGCGAAAACAATTTGAGGATTTGAAAAGCAAAGTTTACTCTTTCATAAATGAACAAGTTCCTGGTTATTTCATTTTGGCTCTAGAAAATAATTTGGTTCAATTTTCAATGCCCAAAAGGCCAAACAAGGAAGGAGATGAAGACCATCCCAACTATTTCCCATTTCATCAGATGTTGGGGAATCCAATCCAAGAGTGTTTTGTCTTCAAAGACCTTCTGCAAAAGATGGTCGACTCGGGACAAGTCAAACTGAAAGGTTCTTCAGCTCAGGTAGCATGTGTCAATGCTACAGATCCAGAGGAGGAAGGCGAATGGCAAGAAGTCAAAATAAAAAATGCACAAAAATATGATGATTGGATGGTCAGAAAGGAGATTAACTGAACTCATGATATTTTGCGAACACAATTGAAGAAACCAATTGTGCCTTCTTCCATGAATGCCACAACAAAACCCTCTTCATCAGAGGGAAAATCCTCAAAGAAACGACACAATTCCAAGAAAGAGGAACAATCAGAAGAAGATGAGTATGTGTCAAAACCTAAGTTGTCTTTGACTCTGGCAGATTTCATGCCATCTACTTCGAAGGTACGGGCACCATCCCACCAAAATACACAGCCTAAACAGGCTAATCAGGCAGAGTCTTCATCAGATGAAGAGTTGATTTTTAGTTCTATTAATATGATTCAATTAACAGATCCATATGCCAGTTGCAGTTTCAATTTTGATGAGCCCAAATTCCCTATATCAAATAGAGGAATCAGAGGAAGTTCCAGAGGCTCAAGATACAGGGGAAGACGTGGATCTTTCAGAAGATACTATTCCAATTCTACCCCTGCTAGAACTGTGTATACAGCAGAAACTCGTGGCAGAGCCCTTCAACGAGCTCAACAAGAACAAACAAGTTCTTCCACTAATAGAAAATTTAGTCCTAGCACAGTTATTCTGGAAGACCGGTTGAAGGTTCCATCTTCTTACTCTCAGCAAGTAAATGGATCTAATCAGTCTAATCTTCCAAATCCAGGAATATTTCCAACTCCTATCCCGATACAAGATGCATCAACTTCCAAATCATCAACTTCCAAGACACCTACTAAACCACATGTTATTGTTGGGAAACGAAGACCTTTGGATCAAAAGTATGATATATTGAAACACCTGGACCAAGTACCGGCCAAGTTATCAATTCTGGATGCCTTGAATTTATCAAAGGATCTTCAGGAAGCATTCATTGAGGCTTTGTCAAGTCCTCAGGAGTTTGAAACTGAAATTGCTGCAGCTGAAGTCTATCATATAGAGAATAATCTTGCAGAACGCCATGCAGTAATATCTTTTACTGATGAAGATGAAGATAATGTCGTGCATGGAAATATTAGACATTTGTACTTATCTAGCAAGGTCAATGGCATAGAAATTCAGAGAGCTTTCATTGATAATGGTTCAGGAGTCAACCTCATCCCCATTCGTTCACTTCGTCGATTGGGCCTCAAGGAATCTAATTTATCTCCTTCTACTATGATGTTATAAGGATATGATAAAAATGAACAAGAACCACTGGGAAAGATTATGTTCAGAACTCAGTTTGGATATCTTGTATCCAATTCAGATTTCATGGTTGTTGATCAAGACTCAGCCTTCAACATCTTGCTTGGAAGACCTTGGCTACATCAACATGCGGCTATCCCTTCATCATACCATCAATGTCTCAAGTATTGTTTCGATGGTCAAGTTGGGACATTGTATGGTGATAAGGCCCCATTCAAGACATGTGAGTCTCAATACATTGAGGTAGAATTCTATCACATGAAGGGAAAGGATAAACCCACAACCAGGGAGATTACCAAAGTTAATGCTCCATATGGTTTGGAGAAGATTCCAATAAATCCATTTACACACGTGAGTACAGATTATGTGTTTCCTATCAGTCAAATTGACAAGATAGACCCAAATCAAAATACTCTTATGGAAAGATCCATAATGTCAATTATGGCAATCAAGCCAGACAACATGGGAGAAATTGGTGATCCTCCAGGAAATAATGAAATCTCAAATGGAGATGTCTTCATTTCATCTGCTGAAATCCAGAAAGTCTATACTTCACCAATCAGGACAGAAGAAGTTATAGCAACATCGGAGGTGAACAATGATGTTGATTCTCAATCCATCATCTCCTCTTTATTTCCCAAGGAAGTCCCTTCATCATCAATCGGGTCAGAAATGGAAGCTTCTTTTTCAAGATGTTCAAATTTTAACATCTCTTCTGATCATGGAAATTCTGCTTTATCATCTACTATGCAAGTAGAAATGGAAGAAATAACACATGTTAAAGAAGAAGAGGAAGATCTCAGGGATTCTCCTCCAGCATTTGAAGAGGGTATCTCTACCACCGTGGATGAACTCAGAGAAATAAATCTGGGTACAAAAGAAGATCCACGCCCCATTTTAATCAGTGCGACCATGACTCTTGAAGAAAAAGAGATGTATATTTTCTTTTTAAAGAAAAATCGAGACATATTTTCTTGAAACTATACAGAGATTCCCAGGCTTGATCCTGATGTTGCTACTCATCATTTGGGTTTACCAGAAGAACATTGAGGATTTAAGCAAGCCGTGAGAAGAACACACCAGACTTATGCTTCCAAAATTGAAGCTGAAGTGGATAAGATTATCAAAGATAACTTCATCAGAGAAGTTCAATATCCCAAGTGGTTGGATAATATTTTCCCTGTGAAGAAGAAGAATGGACAAATTAGAGTTTGCATCGATTTTAGAGATCTTAATCGGCATTGTCCTAAGGATGATTTCCCAGTTCTGATTACAGAACTTTTAATTGATGCAACAATTGGATATGAAGCACTTTCCTTTATGGATGGATATTCAGGATATAATCAAATCTGAATGGCCCCAGAATATGAGGAATCTACAGTCTTCATATCCTCTCAGGGTGCGTTTTGCTACCGGGTAATGCCTTTTGGATTAAAGAATGCAGGCGCAACATATCAGCATGCCATGCATCGTATCTTCAAACCCTTTTTAGGGAAGTTTGTTGAATGCTATGTGGAAAATTTGGTGGTCAAATCCAAACAACCTTCTAATCACTTGGCTGATTTGGAAGTCATATTCTGCAAGATTCGACAACATAATTTGAAGATAAACCCCTTAAAATGTGCTTTTGGGGTAACCTTAGGAAAATTTCTCAGCTTTGTTATACACCATCATGGTATTAAAGTCGATCCTGAGAAGAAAAATTCAATCCTTGGTATATCACCTCCTCAAAATTTGAAAGAATTAAGAGGACTTCAAGGAAACTTATCCTATATTCAGCGTTTCATCACCAATTTGGCAGACAAAAGTTTACCCTTCACCAAATTGATGAAGAAGGGAGTCACTTACCAGTGGACTGAAGAATGTCAAGAAGCATTCGATATTCTCAAGAAATACCTCTTGAGTCCACCGGTACTCATGCCACCTATTGAAGGAATACCACTTATCCTCTTCGTGACAACTTTAGAGCAATCATTGGGTGCCTTTCTTGCTCAGAAGAATGATGTTGGGAATGAAAACAACCTCTACTACCTCAGTCGAACTATGCTTGAAGCAGAAAACCTGTATTCAAGTATTGAGAAGTGCTTCCTGGCATTAATCTTTGCAGTTCAGAAGTTGAGACACTATATGAAACATCACGAGGTCCAATTGGTATCTCACAATAACCCGCTCAAATTCATCCTTAGTCGTTCAATTCTTACAAGACGTCTGGAAAGGTGGGAAATTATTTTGCAGCAATTCGACATTCAGTATGTGTCTTAAAAGGCAATAAAGGGCCAAGCTCTGGCTGATTTCCTAACTGAAAACCCTTCAGTGGAAGACACATCTTCAGATATTGAACTCCCTGATGAGGAAGTCTTCTATATTCAAGAAAGTCCTCAGGCATGGGAAATGTATTTTAATGGTGCTTCTAGAAGTCCAACAGGGAGGAAAATGGAAAATCCCAAATTCAACAAAGTTGGCTTAGGAATTGTTCTCATTTCCCCAGAAAAGGCAGTGTTACCTTATTCCTTCTTATTGTGGGAAGGTGGTACCAATAATGAAGCATAATACCAATCTCTCATTGCAGGATTGGAGTTGGTGATTCAAGCACAAGTGAATCACTTAAAGGTGAAAGGTGATTCAGACCTGGTAATCAAACAAGTCAATGGGGATTATGCCATCAGAAAAGAAGAACTAATCCCTTTGTATGATTATGTCAGAGATTTAATGGTGGAATTTCCTTCGGAGCTGACATTTTCTTATGTCCCAAGATCACAAAATGCTCAAGCTGATGCACTGGCTAATATAGCCACAGCTCTGGCAGATCCAAATTGGGACGAGACAACCATCAGTATTGCCCACCATCATGCAATTTCTCCTTATGTTCAAATTATAATAGAGGAAATTAATGAAATTAGTCCCATTCCTGAACCATATGGTCATACTATAGGATAGATGTCACCTATCAGGGAATACCTTCAAAATGGAACACTTCCACCTGATAGATCCGAGAAAGAAAAAATCCGGCGATGTGTGGTCAATTTTACTATTTATGATAGCCTAGATCACCTAGAGAAAATTCTCTACAAATGTGGTTTTGATGGAGTTCTCTTCAGATGCATTGATGGTGAAGAGACAATGGCTTTCATGAAAGAAGTGCATGTAGGAGTCTGTGGTGCCCACCAGTCTGGACATAGACTGTCTGTTCAGATTTGAAGGCTTGGATACTTTTGGTCTTCAATGATACAAGATTATGTTGATTTCAAAAAGAAGTGTCATTCATGCCAAGTACATGCCAACTTCATTCATCAATTTCCATATTTGCTTCATACAGCTAAATACTCGTTGCCATTTTCCACATGGGGAATGGATGTGGTGGGACCTTACCCTTCAGCAACGACCAAGCAGTTTAAGTTTATTCTTACTGCTACTGATTTCTTTTCCAAATGGGAAGAGGCAATAACTCTTAAGGAAGTCAGTTCTAAATGCATTGTTATCTTCATCAAGTCTAACATCATTACCAGATTTGGTGTCCTTCATACCATATTGACGGACAATGGCACCAACTTCTGTTCATCCGAGGTGAAGAAGTTGTATCAAGAATACAACATCAAATCCAACCATTCATCTCAGTATCATACAGCGGCCAATATCCAGATAGAATCCTTCAATAATACTCTTTCAAATATACTAAAAAATATGATGGATAAAGATAAGAAATCATGGACTGATAAAGTCTTTCATGCTTTATGGTCTTATCGGACTACCACCCTCACTGCAATGCGGTCAACTCTATATTCACTAGTATATGGAACGGAAGCCATCTTTCCCATTGAAGTTCAACTACCCTCGCTCAGAGTATCCATTTGTGATCAGTCATCTACAGATGAACAATCTCAAAATCGATTGAATGAATTGGAACGGTTAGATGAGAAAAGATTGTGCACTTTGCACCACTTGGAAGTCTATCAGAATCGAATAACACGAGCTTTCAACAAAAAAGTTTTTCTTCATTCATTCACTCAGGGAGAATTTGTATTAGTTCTCAGAACTCCAATGATACCAGGAAAGAAATCTCCCAAGCTTGAGCCAAAATGGGAAGGACCTTACTCAATACATAAGGTCTACTCCAATGGAGCTTATTCTTTAATCTCAATGGATGGAGAGCTCATCACTACTCCAAACAATGCTAGATTTTTGAAGAAATATTTTTTATGAACAAAGAATACAGCAATGTTCCATGAATATGACCTTAAACTATTTTAACATCCCTTACGTCCAGCATGACGTTAAACTGCACCATCCAGGGTCAATGCATATGACCTTAAACTATTCGCACTTTCGTCCAACATGACATTAAACTGTGTCCCCCTTCATCGTCCTTTCTATATGATGTTAAACTATATAGAAGTCCCTTACGTCCAACAAGACGTTAAACTACATAACCAACGGTCCATGCATATGACCTTAAACTATTGGAACTTACGTCTAACATGACGCTAAACTGTATCGTCCCTTTTTCATCCAACATGGCGTTAAACTGTGAAAAAGTCCATAATACACCCAACATGACGTTAAATGGTGTACTCTTTTGTCCTCACTGCATGACATTAAACTGTACAGTCCCCCTTTTGTCCAACGTGACATTAAAACTGCATAGTCCCTTTATATGTCCTAAATGACATTAAACTGTGCATCGTTAAGGTTGTTTCTACCTCTTGTTTCTCACACTGAGTATGACTCATGTGAGCTTAGAGAAAACTTCAACCATAACACTATCTCTAGGCTACTAACCATGTGTAAGTCCAAACACTATTTTTTAGTTCGTTGTCCCCAAGGACAACTTGATCACTAATTCATTTTTTAATTGAACTACGCGGACTTTGATCCTTGAATTCTAGGATGGGTACGTAGGCAACCTCCCAAGGTTCAATCCCAAAACCAATCTCTTCACATTGGTTCACCTCCATCTCATACGATTTTGATTCATGAAACTGCCCCTATAATCAATATCTTTACATTGGTTCACTTTCGTCCTTACTATACGATGTTAAACTATACAACACTTTTTTCCAGTATGACAATAAACTACAATATTATTTGATACCCTCACCTAAGAGGGAATCATTATTTACATTTATTTTCAATCATGTTTCATTTCAAAGACTACGTGCATACAGGGAAATGGCCGAACCTTTTATCTTGGGTTAAACCATCATTGCACTAAGGTCCCCTTTCACCCTTCACATGTATGAACCAAATTTGTACAGAGGGTATTTCTAGAACTACGCGGGCTTGATTCCCATCCTTATGGGATATGTAGGAATGTTTGAGTGTCCCTAGAATCCATCCCCAAGTCTTTTGGGCCTAACCCCAAATTCCTCTTTCAGTCCCCCGGCTGAAAAGTCCCCATGAAAACACACACTGTGTTTTTTTTATAATGGTCCAAGCTCTATGACCCTAAACTAAGATCTCCAATCCTTTTGTCCCACACGACGTTAAATTTTAGTTCAGTAACTATGTATGGCTTGATTCCCATCCTTATGGGATGCATAGTGAAGTCCAACATTTCCATTCAGGACCTAGTCACAACATGATTATGGTCAGCATTGATCTCTGTATCTCTGCATACATTGGAATACCCATCTTTATGTGTCATAATCCTAACCTTAAATATTTTCAGATCTTCATAACACTTTTCTTAACTTCTAATCACAAAAGGCCTGAAATTCTGAGAGTTCTTTTGCCTAACCATGCAGCACGTGCCCTTAGGTGGCCTTGCATAAACGGTCTACATAACGGACCTGTCAGCCAAAAGATGCTATTATTTGACTATGCAGTCAATACCCTTAGGTGGCCCTGCATAATTCAACCCCCTAACGGGTTTTTTAAATAGTGGTAACTTCATTATTGGGAGGAAAACCTATTTTGTCTTTATTTGTCTTGATAATATGTAGGGATATGCAAAAATAGCCATCCTTAACATATTTGTCCCATATCCTTTTTCATGATCTGAAAGTATTCAAGTCTATGGTTTATATTCTCCTTCCCTACATTTGGGTTAGACCTTCGTAGAAGTGATATCCATCTAGTTCTTCGATAATCTTTTTTGGAAATATCTTCTCCATATTCAAGTACCTCTTTCCATACAGCAAACTCTATACTATGGAAAATTTGAATCTCCATAAACTTTCACTGGCTTTTTAGCACTAGGAATGTAAATTTTTGAGAGTTCTTTTGCCTGACTATGTAGCATGTGCCCTTAGGTGGCCTTGCATAAGTAGTCTACATAATGGACCTATCAACCAAAAGATGCTATTTATTTGACTATGCAGCCAATGACCTTAGGTGGCCCTGCACAATTCAACCCCCTAACTGGTTTGTAAAATAATGGTAACTTCATTCTTGGGAACTACTTATTCTAATGCCTTTTAGCTCTTTTTCATATCATTACTCAGATTCAAATATTCTTAAGTCATAGTTTACATATTTTCCCTCATACTTGAGTATGGTAATATGTTTTTAGATAAATTTTCAAGGAATTGAGTCAATTTTAATCCTTTCGGTCAAAGCTATTTCGACCTTAAACATTAGACTCTTTATGTTTGACATGCATGACTTTAAACTACCCACAAAATACAAAGGAACTCTAAATAAAAGTCATGTTCTAGAACACTAAACATACATTTTGTATGATTTAGGTAATATTGAGCAATTAAAAGATTCAAATTTTGTAGGGTTACTTATATTAATCCTAGTAAAAATCAAACTATGCTTACTAGACCCATTGGATTAGGTAAAATTTAAAGCAGGTAGCGAAAGAATAGAAGCATAAATGATTGAAGATAAAAGTACTCTCCATTGATGCACAAGAATTAGAAAGACATCCATAGATTGGAGCCTCTTCTCTTTTTCAGTAAATTACAAAAGACTGTCAACAAAAGTCTTCACTTGATGTACAGTATCCTGAGCTTCATTAGCAGCTACTTGAAGCTCGTGCACTCGACCAACTTCACTCTTCTCAGCTTGATGGAGTGCCTTCTTGGCATCTGCAATGGATTTCATACCATTCATTTGAGCTCCCTCCAATGGATTATTGAGCTGATCAAGTTCCCCAATAACAACATCTAACTGTTGCTGGAGCTGCACCTGCTGGACGACTTTTTCTTTGATCTTATGCTTTAGCTCCTTCATCTTGGTAGCATAGTCAGCCTCATCTCATGATATCGCAGCCTCAAATTCGTCGATATTGACTGAGAGTTTCACCCTGGTCAGATCTTCGCAACACTTTTGCTCCTGCTCCCTTCTTAAGATGACTTGTTTCACCGCGGTATGGATCTCTTGGTATCCAAAACCACCAAGTCCTAGCATGACGAACTGGGATGAAAATCAGAAAATCTTTGATGACATCTCGTCAAGAGGCACTTCAGATATGATTTTCCATATGTTGTTCCATGCCTTGCGTCGTGAAAAGCTGAGCGCCTTAAGCACCTCCGGGTCTGATTCGACATCATCATCACAGGGGGGCATGTAATTTGGGATTAATGCACTTAAAGAAGTGCCCTGTTCCACTCCTTCCCCCCTGATCCTGGTTGCTTAACCTTCTACTACTGTTTGGGAGGAGGTTGAGACTTTACCTCCAGTTCTAGCCATTGAAGTTGATAGCCCTGTTTGATCAATTAAAAGTATGGTTAGTTTCATAGAATAATGGAAGTTGGTTGTCTATCTTGAAAACTCAGTACAATCATTACCTAACAATAGATCAACAGCTTGAGAAGACTCCTCCCCATCTTTCCCAGTTTCAAAAGGATCTTAAAAATGGGTCTCAGGAGGGTTTACCGGGTTTATCTCCACTTGAGCTAATGTTTCTGCAATGGTAGGGTTGAGATCAATGTCCACACCCTCTTCAGGCATTGGCAGTTCAACAACTTCTATGGATGGAACTGCATATTATTTCCAGTCATGATTAGAAGTGTAAATTATAAGAAAATTTACTGGATGAAGGATAACACTCATGCCCAAGGTCTTCTAAATCACATGATAATTTAGCATGATCATAAAATTCTTCTAAAGACATTCCACGATTCATCATTTCATCCAATGATATTTTAGAAACCTGGTTAGTCTCACTAGTGGGAGCATTTGATGTGTCCTATTGGCGACCCTCATTCTGCGGCCCCTGGCCCTAGATAGCTTATTTAGGAAGGATGGAAGATTCAGTTGCTGCAGCCGCCAATGATTCTAGTGCAGGTTCTTCTCTACTTATAGCAACAACAGAAGCAGTACTGGGAATATATGTTAGATCTTTTTCAAGAGCATCCAAGTCAGCCTGAATTTGCATTTCTTCCACAGCACCCTCCGTGGTCCTCAAAGGAGGATCAATCCTTTCCCTCAAAGGGGAAATTGAAGAAGCCCCTTCAATCCCAAGGAAAATGAGCAATCTTTTTCATGGTTTAAAATTCATGATTATCTGAAGGACTTACCACTACTGATAAAGCATTTAGCGGTGGACTTCCTCCTTCGTCGCCTTTGTCCTTTTGGCTTTTTGGGAGTGTCGGTAGTCTCCCTTATTATAACTTGAATTGATGAATGGAAGGCCATGTCGAAATTCTCATTCATGTCCTGCTAGCCTGAAGATATCTCACCCAGTTCGCGAGGAGATTCATCAGCAGCCTCGATGGAAGTACCACCAGGGCTATATTGTGGCGAAGGAACCTCAATAGTTCCTTTATTTGCAAGCTGCAAGATGAAGAAAATAACTTCCTTAAGTAACAAAGCTTCGACTGGAATCATGTTGCAAAGAAAATAAGGAAAGAAAACTTACATCTTCAGGAGCCACATAATCATGCCACTCCTCATCTCCAGAACCACCAGCCCTCTCAGTGGCGCCACGATCAATCATTTCCTTCACCCGCCTAGTGACAGGAACAGACTCATTAGTGGAATATATGAGCATTTCCAGCTCTCTGATGTAATCCCGCACTTCATTGGGGTTATCCTCATATTGTATATCTGTATAATCCAGAAGATTCCCTATTCCAGGAAGTTGTAGGCCCTCACACAAATCCAGCCAGGTGGTCTCAGTACCATAGTATAAACTCTACCATGTCTGGACATCCTCTGGTCTTAGATATGAAGGCTGCGAGGAAGGTCCTATAATCTTTGATTTCAGTTTCTTCCCAGCTCCTGCAACTACAGATAGAGAATAAGAAAATAAGACTTATTTCTTTATACAGTAGTAGTGATTAAAGTACCCCAATGAAGTAACTCACCAGGAGTTGATAAAGTGGGTCTTTTGATTCTGACTGGAGGATTATATTGGGCATGAGGCCGCTTTTCCACTTGTTGCGCCTCATCATCCCCATCTTGGGAATCCGGTGAACCAGTCCTAGAGGAGGAATCTGGCGAATCAACTTCAGGTGGGGAAGCATCACCTTCATGAGGGAGGGTTTCTTTCTCTACAGTCCTCTTCCTTTTCCCCACCTGATAAACTGGTTGATTCAGCACCACTTTAGGGTATGATGCTATCCAATGCTCGGTATACCATGTAGTCATGTTATGTGCCGCTTTTTCAAATGGTATATAAAATACCGCCCTAGTATTCTACATTGATGTTAGTAGCCACAGTTGCCAAGCAACCATCAGATGTTGCTCTAACTTGACATGTACTGGGGGAGATACAAAAATCTTTTGCAGACACTTGAATTGACGTGAAAATCTATATGGAGCATAGGCCTCACATATAATTTCTCCGTCAATCCTGGAAACTAGCACACCATCTCTGCAAGCCAGCATGTATGCCCTTAAATCCAAGTGGGTTTTTCCATCATCAACAAACCGCCCGGTTGGCGGGTTTCCATAGGTAAAGAAGTTGAATTCCTTAAACATGCTCAGCCTCACTTTCATGTCATAGGCATTAAGATCTAATGGAGCAACTCCAGAGAATGCTTGCACTGATGGCCTGAAGGAACTTCTAGGAATTTTCACTCCATTATGTACATTATAAGTCCTGAAGTGAGTGGCGATCCATCCCCATAAAACTTGGAATGATCCCACTATTCTCAAAGGATATTTACCCATGAAGACATGAAGTAAACTCTTGTGAATCTTTGCTAAAATGGGGGTAGACAACCCAACCATTTTACCCTCAGCCAACTTTGCCGCAATAACAAAGGTCCCTGGCCTGATGCCTCCCTTCGAGTCCCTGATTGGAAAGAGATAAACGCTGAGCCACAAAGCCAAGAAGCCCGCCAGACGAGTCTTCTTTGGGATCCTTTGATTCACCTAATATCCCCATTTCTCAAACTCTCCTGATTCTAGAGTTGGATAGAATGTGCCAGGAGCACCCCTCTTCTCAGGTTTTGGACAGGTGGTAGGACGGGTGGGCCTCTTATCCTTGGATTTCTTTTTCTTGGATCCTTTCTCCTTCGGATCCTTCTCCTTTGGCTCCTTCTCTTTCTTCTCAATAAGAAATATATTCATCCACTCCTCCAGATGAATATCCTTTCTAGAATGAGTTAAGTAGGTCTATGAACTCTTGAGCCTGTGGAAGATTTTAAATAATTCCCGAGCTAAATCAGGAGTCTTCTCTGAATCATTCCAAGTCACCTTGGGAGGAATGAATTCATCATACATGTCGCCCAAAATTGGATCCCCTGAGATCCTATGGACATCCCACAGACTAATGCCTACTTCTCCATGATTCAGATGGAAAGAATTAGTTTCTGGGCTCCAGTGGCTGAGTATCTCCGGCATGAAGTTATCATTTCTGTAAACATATGTTTGCCCAACCCCGACAGCTTCGTATATCACCACTCCTTTCAAATCCTCGACAAACTCTGCACAGGTTTGTCGCACCCAGTATGCCCACATCCAAGTTGGATTCACACCTCCCCCAGGACAGAAGTCCCAACTTTTCTTCCAGCCTTTGGATTGATCCATCTGAGCGTTTCAGAAGATTGAGGGAGGTCAATGTGGTTGCAGATCGGGCTTATGAGGTTTCAGATCCGGTGTACAAGGGCTGTGATGCATCATATGGGCCTTCTCCACTGTTCCAGTATTTATAAATCCTCCTCCACATGAGATATTTGCTGAAGAAAAGTTGGTATAATTCTGAAACCAAGAAATTGGGAGATAGTTCTTTGCTTCTGGAATAGTGACTTCTCACAGATGACCATAGCCATATAAATGCAGATAAATGCTTTGGGGGAAGTCACAATGACATTTCTTCAGATACTTGGCCAAATCCGGAAGAGTGCTATTTTTGACGGTATAATAATCATGGCCAATGATATCCATCATATCATCAAGTCATTTTCTTTCCAGTTCATCAGCTATTCCGATTCTCCTGAGATCCATTGATTCTTCACAAAATTTACATAATTAACTCTTAAATAATTTAATTTTTCATAAAATTTGTGAAGGAATTCAGAAAAAATGGCAAAGGCATTAAGGAGCTCAATTCCAAAACTTGGCGTGCAAATGTGGATGTGTCGCGCAAGTGTGAATGTTTCACGCAAGTATTTGGCGCGCAAGTATCACCACGCAAGTCTAGATACCTTGACAACAGCGTGACAACAAAGGAAAAGAAGAAAAGACAGCAACTTGTGTGGCGGAGATGACCTGTGCAGTGAGAGGTCAAAAATATGAAGTTCTGTGCAATGCGTGAAAAATGAGCGCATATATATAGGACAGGCCGGCTACCTGCGCGCCTATAGCTAGCGCGCTCCAGCCCTGTGTGACTCACACCTGCGCGATGATGGTTGCGCGGTGAACACCTGCGCACCTCTTTCCCTTTGGTTTTCTTCTTTTTCTCAGAGTCACATCCTTATTCTTTCGGATCCAACTCTGAGGGGGGACTTTTGTTGACACTCCTTTTTGTCACATTTCCTAAAAGAATGGAAAGGGAAATGACTTAGCACAAAGTGATTCATCCTTTGAAGAAAAACATCAAAAATCGAAAAAGGAATGAAAAAAGAGTCAAAGGACCTAGGGGTGCGCAAGTTCCCTTACTGTCGCACAAGTATACTTGCGCGCCGCCTAATGGTCGCACAAGTGACTTGCGTTCCCTAAGTGATAACCGCCCGGGGTCTTCTCCAGCCTATAAATACCCTCAGTGGGACCCACATTTGAAGGAGGATTTTTTTTCCAGAATTCACACACAGAGCTCTGAACGCCCAAGTCTCTTCTTCAGGTCTTCCGAACAATTCTAAGGTAATTATTTACCTATAATAGAAGGTCTAAACAAGAGGAGTAAGGTCTAAGTGTTAGAATTCACTAACACTTGCACACCTAAGTGTTTTACCCTTAAGGGAAATGGACACACTTGCGCGCCGCCCTACTTTTTCACCATAAATTGCGTGCCATCTTCTAGAAAGCCTCTAGGGATAATAACAAGGGTTTGATCCAAGTCTCGACCAAGTATTACCCTAAGGGATGATAATCGCACAAGTACCCATGTGCCGCGTAGGTATACCTGTGTGACCAGGGACTTACACGCCCACGCAGTACCTGTGCACCTGCCATGACTTGCGCGCCCCTATCTTTTTGGGTGCCTTTCCTTCCCATTTTCCCCCTCTTATGCCATTCCACCTCTCCTATTCAAGATTTAGTATTCAATACACTCTTCAAATCCATTTATGGCATGTTTTCTTGATTGACTTCCTTATTCGAAAAGAATTCTGTGAAATATCTCTCAAAACCTAGTGATTTACACATCTTTATTTCACTAAAATTAGAGATTTCATTCATTCAACCTCATCCTTTAAGATGAGAGAACCCTATTACTGGGCATACTCCTTAGGAGTAAGCCCCAAGTCCTCATTAATCTGGGCCTCCTTTTCAGGAATAATCCCCAGTCATAATTCCCATTAAATATGGGCATCATTCTTAGGAGTAAGCCCCAAGTCCTCTAATATGGGTATCCTCCTTAGGAGTAAGCCCCAACCGTAATTCTATTAACCTGGGCTTCCTTTTCAAGAGTAATCCCCAGTCTCAGATATGGGCCTCCTCCTTAGGAGTAAGCCCCAAGTCCCTTTAATTTTCAAATCCCTTTAACCTGGGCCTCCTTTTCATAAGTAAGCCCCAGTCTTAATTTCCTTTTGATATGGGATTCCTTCTCAGGAGTAAAACCCAATCATAAGTCCCCTCTTAACTTGGGAATCTTCCTTAGGAGTAAGCCCCAAGATTAGAGTATCCAAATATCCATGAAGAACATATACCTTTATGGACCCTGTTTCTGGATTTCTTCCCTGAAGTAAATCTTAATCCTCATCTATTTGGGTAGTCATACACACATAAGTCCCACATCATTGCATCTTTCGTGGCACAATTGTCTGGTTTCACCAATACCTCTTGTTTCTCACACCGATCATGAATCACATGAGCTTAGAGTGTAAAAGTAATCATGAAATCTTTCTTTGAGACATCAATCATGCGTAAACATCATACTCCCTTACTCAAACTACATGGGTTCTGATTCCTTTTCAAAAAAAAGGATACGTAGGTAGCCCATCTGCGGGTACGATCCCAACTCTGAAATAATCCATGTCCTCCTGAATGACAATAAACTTCAAGTGCCCCACTGAGTGGCTTTAAAACTAGTATGGTCATCATAATGACCAAGATACTTTTATGTATTAAAGTATACCATTGGCTAAGAATCTTTAAACAAATATAGATGATTCTCTATTGATGAAGAACCTCGAATACATATAAAAGATTCTCTAAATTTCCTACATATCAATCATTGATTGTTAGATCTAAAGGAAAGCTCATTTTATACTGGGTAATGTAATAAGGATTCATGAACATAACTTAATTCTATAAAGAGAGTCCCAGAGTAGACAATAATTCCCCTAAAAAAGGTGTGATGAGTCTGACCTCCCATCCTCTCGACCAATACAAATTCCTAAGCCTCATCAGTCCACAAATAATGAGTGCATACCTTTGGAAAGTAGGTTCAAATGGATATGGAATCATTGGATGTTTCCAGTTCTACGAACAAACCCATTAGAAACATCTTGGAATGTTTGAATCTAAATCAATGAGATCATCCCCAATTCCAGAGGGAAACAATAGTGAAAAACTATTTTATAGTAATTGTTTTTGATATATTATCTACTATTTTTCCTATAAATTACTAATTAATCTAGTGTTGATATATCTTGTTATTTTTAAATAAAAATAGACTAGTCCCTTGAAATAAAATTTCAATTTTATGAAAAATATATTTTTATCCATAAAGTGAATTTAGAAAAAATGACTTTTTGAAAAGTATATAAATTAATTATATATTTATATAAATATTTTATTACATTTTTTATATAATACTAATTTCTAATTACATAACCCCTTATGATATCCATGTAATACCTAAGCATTAGATAAAATCTGGTTGTAGTTTGGGGTGGTAGTTCATCGAGCATAGATCTTTTGGCAATCTCCACAAGCTTGAACTTCTTCCATATATGGTTTTTCTAAAACTATAATTGATTAAGTTTGGTTTGGATTTGGTTAAGGGAAAAACCAATAAAATCTACCTCCCTTCCAAGATCATAAAAATGAGATTCATAAAGAATAATTACACTTCTGGATTCCATTTCTTCTTACTTTATTTATTGATTTTATGATATGGTTAGTTCAATTTATACTAACTAATTTAACAACTATGTTTTATCTGTTATATTTAATAGTAAAAAATATATCAAGTTTTTTCATTTTATTTTGGTTTTTTATGTGAAACATGCTATTAAAAAAATATTTGTTTAAGTATAATATATAGTGAAATATTAGGTTGTTACATTCTCCCCAACTAAATAACTTACATCCTCACAATTTTAATTATTAGCCACTGAACAAGTTATCTAAGGGTGTTTGTAAGATAACTCAATATTTAATTTTTTAATTAGGTATCAATCATGTATATTTACTTATAAGAAGTATATACCAATATTGTGTTTCTTTATAAACTTTTTATTTAAATACCTATCATGGTTTAGTGTTACAACCTATTTAATTTTTATTTGAGTTTATAGTTTAGAACTACAATGATATATTATCATAAATTTTTTAAGGAAAAAAATGATTCCCTATTTTTATAATAGCTACACCACACACAACTATCTCTCATACACAATGGTTCCTCAAATTGGTGGTGCCTATAAAAGTTGAGGTTGAATATTGAAGTCAATGAAGAATGCTTTTCCTCCTTATAAGTCTCATTGAGATACATGTTCAAACCCCTCCCAACCCTTTTTGGAGTAGCTATATTCAATGAATTAGACCATGTATACTTCATCTTATCCCTCACCTACATTGATAGCTTCAACAAATAACCATCCATTTCTTCATTCGCTTGTTGTACTAATCCTTATGCTGCCTGCTCTATAAAACCCACTCAAATAAAGGTTAGTGGGGGATGGATGCATCACCATGTCTACTCCAGGTGGATTTTCATCTATCCAAATAGATACTTCCATGAATAAAAATGTTTCCAACACATGTTGTACAATATCACGTGTTTTGGGGAATAAAGATTGATTCTTGAATTGTTCCCATCCCTAAGGTGACCAGGAAACCTCCTTTTTCACTTGAAAACTATGTCCTATAGACCTAGTCAATGGGAGATTTTATTATATATCTAACATTTTTATGGTGCTTTCAGATTATCTGGAAACATTGATGCCTACATGAAATGATGATACATTAATGGTTGATGGTGGAGATGACTCATTGCTTCCAGTTACTATTACAGTGTTGTTATGATCTCTCCATAATGATTTATGGTTATTATTTCCATCCCATCCATTTTTACATAGTGAGTATGTTGTGGGTAATCTAACCATGATCATTGAATACAAAGTTTATGTTGAAATAGTTAATCCATTATATTATATCCATCTAAATGACCCATACTAAGATTTATATTCTCATAAACATAGATTTAAAATAGCATCCATCATATAAATCAGATATTTTATTTGATAAAAAATATTAGGTTAGTAAACTTAGAAAACAATTTAGGAAACTTAGAGGGGCTATAATAAATATCCCATATTCATAATTCTATGGTGGAATAATTAGTTATCTCAATACACCTCATAAAAATTCATTGAATAGTATCTACCTTGTTCTATTGGTTATAATGGCTATTCATACCTATCATTTTTATCATCCTTGGATTTATGACACTGACTTGGGTAATGTACAAGTTTTCTAGACTTAAGGAATCATACTATTAATGGTTATTCTGGAAACATGCTTTCCACTCCCAAAATGATAACTTGCCTATTAATATTCCTATAGTAGTTTTATACTTAATGAAACCCTCTTTTATAAGTAAAGCATCCTATAGTCCCCTTGAGAGAATTCACGTAATTCTTCTTTCCACATTTTTTACATAAGAAATTGATCATTCGTTCCTTTATCATCTCCATCACATGATATTTTATGAAACTCTATTATTATATTCTTTTATTTGTTTTAAACTTTAAATATGTTCACATTATTAATCATATTTCATGATAGCTAGTTTGACACAATCATAAGGCTTCTCATTCCATCTCCCATTCTGATGGGTTGTTTGTTGAGGAAATCTTCACATTATACCTCACACCTATGGTTACTTCTAGTTCCATCCATTACTAAAACCAAAATGGTTGACATGAGTAATGAAAAATTAATAATATGGGGAAATTATCATAATCATAAAATTAATTTCAACCTTTAAAATCCTTATTCAATTACATCAGTACATTGTCCTATAGTTCCTTTAATTCAACTTATATAAATCTTAGTTTTACCTAGGTAACTTTTAGTTGGGTTTTCTTATAATTATAAACCCAATCCCTCAAAGTAAATACAAAATCAACCCTTAATATAGGTTTGTAAAGATCATATAAACAACCAGATCATATCTCTCAGAAGTATCAAACCAGTTGTGTAGTTAGGCTTCTTTGTTGTGCACTAGGTGACAATTGAGTAAATACCCAACACACTCTTTTCAGGGTTATTACCCCTAGGTACATCTTTTATAGATCCTATATATAGTTTTAATATACACATAGGGATTTATTTCTAGGGAAAACCATCTACTCAAGAATTTACTGATATTCCAGGATATTATCTTATACTTAGAATCATCTATAGGGTTTTCACTAAGGTTCTATAACCCTAACACCAAAGGTAACTAAAATAATCTCTTAAAGTAAATAAACCCTACACTGATACCCAAAAAATAAAATATAAAAATGATGTAAATAAAAAAATAGTATCATGATTTAAACAGTACATCTCATAAATAGTCTCATAATCCAAAGACCAAAATGTTTAGTGTCATGGAGATTATCTACATAAACAACTTATTTTAGAACACTTGAAAAAATTTCTCTATAATAATGTTCCTTTAGAAAATTTTCTAGATATCTCATATGATATAATCATATTCATAACCCAATTAATGAAAACATATGAAATGGGTGAGATCAGATACTCATTAAGGTAAAAACATATCATAACATGAAGAAGATCATGAGGGATACATAAATATCGTAATAAAATATCATAATTTCATAGATGATGATCATTAAACATGTTATAGAAACATATGATCATAAAAATATCATTAAGGAATCATAAAATATACAAAATGGTTCAAAACACATCCCAATAATCATATAACACGTGATCTTGACATAAAAGTGTGGAATACTTTAAGAATAAGGCATAATCATGAAAACATGGAATTTCATAGAAATGAAATGCATCTTGAAATTTTTTCATAACTTGATAAACAACTTGGAAATGTGGAATAATCATAATAATAAGAAAAACTGTGTGATAAAACCCATTATTCCCATGCCAATGTGAACAAAATCATTATGTCCATGATTAAAAATGTGATCAAACCCATTATGCCCATGCTTGTGTGAACAAACTCATTATGTCCATGATTGGATATCACATGAGATATAAATTTAAACCAATGAATTGGATGGTGATATAGGATCCCACCCATCATCTTCCATACACACACACACAAAGACACAGATATATATATTCATTCCACTTAAAATCAATCATCATCATATATTAAATAACCGAAGGAAAAAATAGGTTTCCTAAAAATCCAAATGGAAATTATTCACTTTTCATAAATAACCCATGAAAATAATATGGGTTTCATAAAACATCCAAATGGAATAAAGTAACATCATAAATTAAATCATTTGATAATGAGAACTTTATCTCCCAAAATAATCACATAATAAATGAATATATAGTGTTAAACATGAAACATAACCCCATAGATGAATAATCCTTTGAAAATGGAAGATAAATCATAAAAATAATTTCTCTTAAAAAGCATTTCTTAATATCATCTTTAAAAAATGTGATTTTTTAGGTTAATTTTCAAAAACCATTTTTTTGAAGATGAAAATAAGTCTTCTTAAAAAATTACTTCAAAATAAATTCTAATAAATAGACCTTTATGTGAAATAAAAAATATGTTAAAAATGTAAAGTAGAAGGGAAGTATATAAAATCATGGTAATGAAATTATTTTAAAAGTTATAAAACACATTTATTGAAAACCCGCATCATTAAAAGGATATCAAAACCTTTTATTTAAAATGATTATAGGGAAATAAAAGGATCATAATTTTTTTTGTTTCTATTAGGTAAATGAGAACATTAGCGGGAAGTAAACACATGGATATGGAATAAAAATCCATTAAAATAAGTAGCAATTATTCTCAACAAAAATGAATTTTAATGAAATAACAGAATCATCAATGAAAAAGGATTTGCTGTGAAACATGATTTCCTCATAAAAAAGTTTTAAATAAAACATAAAATTATCATAAGTTTGAATATATCCATCTTGTAATATAATAGTCAAATAAGAGTTATTATGACCCAAGGAAAGGATTTGAGTCATGAAAACCCCTTACCTTTATTCCATCTTAGTTTAATGTGATATAAACACCTATAAAAACATAAATATATTAATATACTATTTTATAAATATATTCATACATAAAAATATTTATAATTACCATTTATCATCATTATCTACATGTATATTAGTTAGTTTTTTCTTATTTTTCCACCCCGGGTGTTTATAGTTTTGACCGTTTGTAGCAGTTTCGTAGGACCGACGTCAGTATTAGTTATTATTCCAAAGTTAATCATTACATTTCAATTAAATTTACTATAATGTATTACATATAATGATTTATGATTTTAAATTTCCCTTCATGAGTACTTTAGTCTTTATCCTAGAAGATGAAATCGACAACGAACATTTTTTGGTGATTTTCAACATACAAATGTTTTTTTCTTAATTAATGAGTTAAATATTGATGTATTATTTATAGAACAAATAAATATCATTATTTACATATTTATACCATATCATACCTATAATTAAGTTTTCACAGTCTTTCATGATATAATTTTATATCATTGTTCAAGTAGGTGGTCAAACTGACCCAAACATGAACATACTATGATTATCAATTATTATGAGGCGATTTTGTTGTAATATCATTAAACTATATGTATAATTATATCATTCAATTTTTATTAGTGTCATTTATTATAATTATAAATTAAGTGTAACAAACCTGAACTAGATACCCTCTCAAATTGGCACCTGAACCGAATTGCCACATACTTAAAGGGCATTCCCGATCTCCATGGGCTAGTGACTTGTACTCAGGCATCAAATAACAACCAGGGGGAATAATTTCACCCAAACCAAAGAAAAAAATGGAATATATATATTTATATATAATAGAGATAAAAAATAGAAGAAATAAATATATTCTGTAACTGAAATAAGATAGCAGAATGATATAACTCAAAAGAATCCAGAACATCCCAATTACTAGACCAACATCAAAGGACTACAAAAATAAAAAAATGACAACTCCATGCGATAGTGTGGTAAACCTCCCACTATCTCACCACCTGATATCTAGATAAAGCTGATAGAAACTTCACTGCCTTAATGTGGGTCTTTCCTTTCCCTACATCAAAATACATACAAAGGTCTACGCACCATCGAAGGGGTGCGCAGGGTGTGAGCTAATAGGCTTAGTATGACCCCACCTAGGCATTCCATAACAAGTCTCTGTACAATAATATTAAAATGATCAACTTTAAAAAAAATCCATGATAAATAGTTTATAGTTTTTATATCAAAAGAATGGAAAAACATTCAATTTTACCTTTTTCCACACTTCCAAATAAATATACGTAAAATAGTTTCAAAGCATTTCATATACATCAAAGCAGTCATATCAAATGAAATCATGAATCACATATCATATCAAATCCAATATAAATCAGAAACACATGCAACATCACACTAAGGATCACTATAGTCCAGGTTAGTAGACTATGCATACCACAATCAATGACTAGTACACAATAAAGTCCTTAGAAAACAAGACTAAGGAGTAGAGAAACACCCCATGAGTGAATCCCACAATAAACTCAATATCAATTACCTAGAATAATGGTCCTAAGGAACAGTGGAAAAACCCATGAGTGAACCCCATTATAATACATGAACGATGACCCTAAGATAAAACTTCCACTTAAGTACCCAAGTCTTCCCCTTTTCTATATTTTCTAAACCATTTCATCAAAACTATCCTTTAAAAACCATTTCATAAATCCATTTCTCAATGCTTTGAAAATACCATTTTCATTTTTACCAAAATAAGGGAAAACCATCCTTTATCAAAAATACATTCCACACACACAAATCCATCAATCAATCATGCCATTTAATTTATAAAAACAATTCATCAAAACTAGAGAAATATAGTTCATCCAACATAGGCTAGATACAGAACCACCTACACCAAACTAAGGTCGTACATTCCTACAATGGGATCAACCAACATGTAAGAACACAACGATGAAAACAGAGTCCCTTGAATCAACCCCCACAACTCATAATGGATTAAATTTCACAAAAGGGTTGGTGAAGAGGGAAGATCACAATATACCTCAAAGAAACTCACAAGACACACCAAAAACAACACCAGGGTTAACCTTCAGAGAAAGATCTCATGAAAGATCTAGAAGGAAATAATAAGAATCAACACCACATACCAATATATCTATAACTATAGCATAATGGGGCTACTGTAATCAAATAAAAATAAGAAATAGTAGGATTAGTCACTCGTAGAAATGCACTACAACTGCAATGAATATCAATTGCTGAAAAATGATTCTTAAGTACTGGAGGTCTCCAAAATCACCCTAGTGAGCCTAAAGTTAAATAGGGAAGAGGGATTAAAAAAAATTATATAATCATCACTCATATGACACCCTAAAATCAAAACTCACGAGACTTACATGGTGTGAAACCCCATTTCACATCATGTAATCCATAAAACCCAAGTACGATGAAAAACCCATCACCTTTTTATTAAAAACCCAATTTTACCATTATATAGTGTGTAATACACATTCAAGGTGTGTAATATTCATTCCTTGTACCAGTTCATGGATTCTTATTGAAACCCATTACATGACATGTAAACTCAATACACGACATGTAAACTTCCCACACCCAATAATATGTTCATGATTTGAACCCAACTCAGAAAATATTCCTAGTGACCAATACATGGTGTGTAAACACTTTACACAGAGTGTATTTATATTAAAGATAGAAAAAAATCTACTTTTATCTCAAAATCCTCAAAACAACTCCAATATTCTATGAACTCTGGGATAAACCAACAAATCTTTTAACACATTTATACCCGGACTCCATTAATTCAAATAAACACACATCCCTGAACTTTAAGTCATTTTCTACCTCAAATGATCTCCATCATCAGGAGTCTTAAAATGAACCCAAATAAATAGGGAAACAAAAATTGATAAGAAAAATACATGAAAGTGGTGACAGGATGTTAGAAACTCCCCACCATAAGACTTTCCATCCCAAATAATTCATATGGAAGAATGATGTATGAAAAAGAGGTGAGGCCACTACTCCCTCATCAATGAATTACATTTCCAAGTCCCGCGAGAATATGATTTATTCCACTATAACAATATGACCCAAAAAATATAATTCCCATGAAATAATTTCACTTGAGAGTTAATAATCTCTACTAGATGTTCCACAACAGAAATATATGGATCTAGATAAATCTATTCCCAACTCAAAACATGAGAGGGGTCTCAATGGTATTTCCTGATCTGTGATATGTGGAAGACCTCATGAATACTTTTCAACTGAACCAGAAATGATAACTAATAATAAACCTTCCCAAGACACATAGTGACTTCAAATATCTCAACATATCTTGAAGCCAACATTCCCTATTTTCTAAGTTGATGGTGACCCAACCAAGGAAAAACCTTCAAGAAAACCTAGAAACCTATGGAAAACTCCAAAGTAAGACACCTTTGATCCACAAAATATTTTTTTTGACTCTGTGATGCAATTATATGACGATGTATATCCTGAATCCTCACCACCATCTCCTAAACAAGACTTGGTCCCACAAAAGAGGCCTCACCCACCTCTGCCCAACAAAGAGGTGATATGCACAGACGAACATAAAAAACCTTAAAAGAATCCATTCTGATCGATTACTGATATCTATTGTTATAATAAAACTCAATAAATCCCATATGACTATCCCAAGATCCCCTAAAATCCAAGACACAAGCATGAATCATATCCCCAAGGATCTAAATAACACTTTGTATGACCGTCTGTCTATGGATGGTAAGTTGTAGTCATCCTGAAATAAGTCCCTATTGACTCTTCGATAATCCTCTAGAACTTCAAATTAAACCTATGATCCCTATATGAAACATTGGAAGAAGGACCCCCATGTAACCTCATGATCTACTACACATATAACTTACCCTATTTTTCAATGTTTATGGCATCTATTATTAGAATGAAATGAGATGACTTTGTTAAACAATAAATCAACACCCAAATAACATTTCTCACTTAGGAAGTATGTGGTAATACAAAAAAAAATCAATGGAAACCTCATCACATTTCCAAACTATCACTGGAAGAGGCTGGAGTAAACTAAAATGTTTTAGATGCTCCACCTTTATTTGTTGGATGGTGTAATAGCATGACACAAAATCTACAATGTCATGCTTCATACCTAACCACCAGAATCACCATCTCATATCATAATACATATTCCTAATTCCCAAATTAACAACCCATGAATAACCATGATGATAAATAAAAATGAGATCCTCACTGGTGTTGGGATAACAAACCGATCTACAAAATGGAGAATACTATATGAAGAGAGAAACCAACCAAAAATGGTATCCCAACCATATAGGGTTTCTTTAATTCCTATGAACTCATCATACTACTACTGGATCTGTAGAGTAAACTCAAAGAGATATGATGATAACTAAAAACTAGTCAGAACCATACCTAAAACACCCTTCTGAGCATCTAGGTGAAATTGAGCAAAGAGTCCCATAAGGTTCCAATCCTCCTTCGATTCTAAAATAGACTACGATGACATGTTCCTATTGAGAGATTCTACAATGAAATTAACCTTCCCTTGGGTGTATCCAATTTAAAATTCAAACATCTGAAGGTATTCTATCTACTTCATCTACATGAGATTCAAGTCCTTATAAGAAAATATATAGATCAGACTCTTATGGTAAAAAAAGACGATGAACCTCTCCCCAAAAATTTAGTTCCTCCAACACTTAAGTGCATACCTAAAAATGAGAATCTATAAATCATGAGTGGGGTAATACTTATCATGAATTCATAGCTAAAGAGATCCATAATCCAATATATGGTCATCTTGAATAATCACACAACCCAAACCAGTGCCAAAGGCATCATATAAAACAACATATCCCTTATCAGGATCAGGTAAGATTAAAATAGGAGCTGATGTCATAATTTATTTCAACTTGTCGAAAGAAGTATAAAACTTTTCATCCTATATAAATTTCACCCTTTTCTTAGTAGGATAAGTCAAAGGTGACACCATCTTTGAGAAATACTTGATGAACCATTGACAATATCTAGCAAGACCAATGAAACTATGAATATAAAAGATGTTACATGGCTCCTCCCCTGACAAGAAAACCTCTAACTTCTCAGGATCAACTGGTGATCTATTCTTAGAAATCAAATGCCTCAAGAACTTCACTTATTGGATCCAAAAATTACATTTCAAAATCTTTCCATAAAAATAGTGACTCCTCAGGACTTCCTGAACCAAACTCAAATGGTGCTCATGATCATGATCAGATCCTAAATAAGCCAAAATATCATTCATGAACACTACCAAAAAAAGTTTCAAGATACTCATGGAATACCCGGTTCATCAAAGTCATAAAAACTGCATGAGTGTTAGTCAGAAAAAATGACATCAAAAGATATTCATAATGGTTATACCTTCTCCTAAAAACCATATTCGACATATCATCCTCCCAAAATCCAAGCTAAGATAACCCGACTGAAGATTAATCTTTGAAAACCACTTTTCCACTTTAACATATTAGATAATCATCCACATGATGAAAATGATATTTGTTCTTAATCGTTATCCTATTCAACTTCCGATAGTGCATTCATAATCAGAGTGAACTATATGACTTCTTAGTAAAGAGTACATGGGCTGCCCAAGGAAAAATACTAGGGTGAAAAAAACCTTCCACCATTAGTTCATCCAACTAAATCTTGAGCTCTTACATCTCTACTAGTTTCATATGATATAAAGGTATCAAAATTAGATGCTTATATGGAAACATTTTAATCGTAAATTCTACATTCTTCTATAAAGGATGTTTAGATAAATCATTTGGGAAAACTTCAGGAAAATCCCAAAAAATAGTGTAAATATCAAAAATAGAAGAAACACCATCGATCTTAACTATCAAAACAGACAAAAAAATACCTACCTCTGAGCAGGATGGTCTTGTATGACCAGACCTCAGATCCTACACTCCATGAAACACCCAAGAGATCCCATAGTCCATAAGAAATGAGACATGTAGATGATAAAAATCAACCTCATCTTGATGATTGATAATATAATCCATCCCTATGATGACTTCAAATAGATCCAAATTGAGAAAGAGTAAATACTAGGATAACTCCATTTTAGCTATCGATAGTGAACAAGGACACCAAAACCCCACTCTTTACTCTTCCCAAGAGGTGTAACTAACTCCATAACAAAGGAAATGAGCTATGTTGGAAGTTTAAGCATACAAAAAAATAGCCATATAATAATGAGTGGGAAACACTGGTATTAAATAAATAAATCTCTACTGAGGATGAAATAATGATGGTACCTTTCACTATCACTAGATCCACATCTACCTCTATCAGAAACTCATCTACTACATCAAGGGGATTCACTCTTAAGTCCTATAGCTAGATCCCTATAGTCTTTGAAGAATGAGACTTTGTCATAGTAGCCTTTTGGATCCAATGATCCCTAACCATATTGAGGCATAGGCATATCCTGACAAAAACATTGTTGATGACCATAGTGTCTGCAACTGTAACACATCTTCATAGGTACAAGACAAGAATTCTGGGTGTGTCCGACCTTTCCACACTGATAGAAAGTCAGAGGCACATCACTAGCTATAAATTAAGGTGTAAAGGAGGTCTACTACTAAGGACCACAACCACCACTCTTATGGTTATCTTTCCACTTTCTCCTTTTCACTCATGCTCTACTAGAGTAGTGATAGCCCTATGGGCATAATTAATTACCATAGGGTTATCAAATTTAGAAATTTATAACATGAAATAAACAAACCACTAAACTACAAGGTAGTTGTAACACCCCAAGATTTCACAGTAAGTTATTTTCTTTAAAGTAATTCAATAGCTTGCACTGTATGCAACTTCGAGTTTTAGCACACCACGACCAATCAAACTAGCCATTATAAATAGTAATACCCACATTTTAAAATTTTTAAAATTTTATTTTTCAAAATGGACTTCAGTTTTGGATTCGGAATATCAAAATTATCTTCAGGTGAATTTTTTGTATTTTTCTAAAAACTTTCAATTTTTGATGAATAGTGAAAAACACTACGTTACTGTTTAGAACCGACTTTTTATTTAAATAATTATTTTTAATTAAAATTTATTTTAAAGTCAAAATAAATAAAAAATAACTTTATTAGTCCAATTTAATTCATTAAAGTCATTTTATAATAAGATTAGACATAATATTTTATTGAACTTTTTACCGTCTTTTACCCACCTTCTAGGCACATTTGAAAATTTGCATAAAACATAATTTTACCGCTTCTATGAATTGAATTTAAAAAATGAAAGAGACACAGTTGGAATCATTAAGTAAAATGTGGTTCAATAGGATGAAAATAATTTTCGGTGAATAGTAACTTTTGAATTTTATTTACAACGATTAATAGTAAATAGGGCAATTAAAAGTAAAAATGATATTATAATTACCTTAACACATGTCCTAATTCTATTGGATAAGTGTTTTTTGACCAAAATAAACCTTAGGACCAAAATATGACCATTTTTGATCCACTTGGATTAGATTAGGACATTTATTATATTTTATTTAAAGAAAAGTTAAAAGTGTTAAATTCAAAGTTTAATAACTAAAACATTTTTAATATAGAGTTACTCAAAGGATAAATTAGACTATAAATATTCATTATAATATAAAAATATTTAATACATAATGGTATTTTATTTATAATTTTTAGACATTAAATAATAAAATTTATTTATGACACAATGATGATGCAGTAATTACCATATTAATGAAATATTAAAACAATTAATATTATAAATATCAAAATAAATGTAAATTGAGACTTTTGATGCATTAAACTAGTTTTCTAGGTTAATATAAAATTCTAGGGTTTATGTAATGTATTTTGTTTAAGTAATAAAGTTTTCTTAACTTTGAAAAGACCAAATACTAAATAGTGTCAAAATTGACATAAATGATTTTTTAAAACAAATACTACATTATTAAATGATATAATATTCTTAAAAATATAAGGTTAGGCCAAAGGAATTATATAATGATAGATATGTCATTAATGAACCACTTGAGGTTATTTTGTCATTTTATAGTAATTTTATTAACCATGTAATATAAAAATACAAGAAGACATGGTAAAAGTTAAACTATTTAACTAAGAATTAAATATAAAAGATAAGGTTAATATGATGACCTAAACTTGTCTAAAACCTATTTTTAAGGGCTCTTGCTTGGCATCTAAGAGACCCATGTTCAAAACCGGGTGGAGGTGAATTTTCGGGTTACCGTAGCAGTACTGTAGCAGTTTCTGTAGCAATCATTGTAGTAATTACTGTAGAAGTTATTGTTCGGTACTGTAGCAGATGAAAATTTTCATCCGATTTGGGCCTTCGGGCCACCGGTTTGGGCCTATGGGTCTCAAGGGCCTTCGGGTCATCAAAGGCCTTCGAGCCACAGGGCCTTCAGGCCACGTAGACCATGGAGTAGCCTAGTTCACACAGAATAGGTCTCAGAAGAGGATCAGACAACATGAGTAGTAGCCACCAGATGCAGAGCTAACCGGATTGGTAGAATGAGAGGGTGTGGCAGCCTCCATCGGGACCAGGCACCTTGCAGCTTTGTACGGGGAAATTCTAGCCGATCATCAATGCAAGGTGGGGAGTTAGGTGATCAATGACGCAGAAAGATGGGGATGGGAAGTTCAAGTGGGATGGGCCTACGGGTCATGTATTGGGCATGGTATGCCTCTGGGCCTTCATTTCATGTATTGCAGGTTTGTTGGGCCTTATGACTTGGGCCTATGGGTCATGTACGGGTTCCCCTTCAACCCTTAAAATGGGGATTATCCATTATAAAAATAAAAAAGAAGGCCTTCGGTCCATTCAGGCAGAATATTTCGTCCCATCTGCACCTTAGCCTCAAAATAAATCCATTTGGAGTCATTAGAAACCAAAAATGATTTTATAATAAAATAATATTTCAAGCTTTTCCTCAAGTGACCCTCACGTCTCTTATAAAAGGGTACTTCCCCTTATCTCAAATTCACACATCCAAAGCCATTTGGCTCAGCCAAACCCTGCTCAAATATCATCCCAACTACCCTCAATTAAACCTAGATGCCTTACTTTGATCAGAAAGCCAACCTAAGGATCCATTTTGATCAAATCAAAAGTAAGCACATGAAGAAGAGGTAACAATTTCACCACCTATTTCAAAGTTATTTTCTTCGTCCACTTACTCTTTATTTGTTGTTTCCATACCAAAATAATAACTATAGTACCTTATACATACTGTGATGTTATTATAAATATGTTACAACCATATTCATTATTCTATCCATCCTATGAATGAAAAAATCACCATATGTGCGTACGTATGTCTTACCATCTCCACATCGTGGTGTAGTTTGTTATTCAACACTTAATTATTTGGATAGGTATAATAATGAGTATAATTGATGTAAATAATAGTTTTATTGACTCTTTTTCTGATGTGGGTCTTTCAATGAAGTTACCAAGCCCAATTTTAAAATTTAGAGGACACAATTTCAAAAAGGGGGGAAGAATTTAACACCCCAAGATTTCATAGTAAGTTATTTTCTTTAAAGTAATTCAATAGATTGCGCTGTATGCAACTTTGAGTTCTAGCACACCACGACCAATCAAACTAATCGTTATAAATAGTAATACCCACTTTTTGAAATTTTATAAATTTTATTTTTCAAAATGGAATTCATTTTTGGATTTGTAATATCAAAATTAGCTTAGGGTGATTTTTTGGTATTTTTCTGAAAACTTTCAATTTTTGATGAATAGTGAAAAACACTACGTTACTGTTTAAAATCGACTTTTTATTTAAATAATTATTTTTAATTAATTTTTTTTAAAGTTAAAATAGATATAAAATACCTATATTAATAAAATATAATTCCTTGAAGTCATTTTATAATAATATTAGATATATAAAATTTTATTGAACTTTTTACAGTCTTTTACCCACCTTCTAGGCACATTTGAAAATTTGTATAAAACATAATTTTACCACTTCTATGAATTTAATTTCAAAAATTTGAGAGACACAGTTGAAATTAATATGTAAAATGTGGTTTAATAGGATGAAAATAATTTTTGGTGAATAGAAACTTTTGAATTTTATGTACCACAGTTAAAATTAAATAGGGTAATTAAAGGTAAAAATGATATTATAATTACACTAACACATGTTATAATTCTATTGGATAAGTTTTTCTCGACCAAAATCAACCTTAGGAAAAAAATATGATCCTTTTTGATCAACTTGGATTCTATTAGGAAATTTATTATATTTTATTAAATAAGAGTTAAAAGTGTTAAATTCAAAGTTTAATAACTAAAACATTTTTAATATAGGGTTACTCATAGGATAAATTCGACTATAAATATTCATTAGAAATATAAAAAAATTTAATACATAATGGTATTTTATTTATTATTTTTAGACATTAAATAATTAAATTTATTTATGACACAATGATGATAAAGTAATTACCTTATTAACGAAAGATTAAAATAATTGCTATTATAAATATAAAAATAAATTTAAATTGAGACTTTTGATGTATTAAACTAATTTTATAGGTTAATATGACATTTTAGGGTTGATTTAATGTATTTTTCTCTAAGTAATCAAGTTTTTTTGACTTTCAAAAAAACCAAATACTAAATAGTGTCATAATTGACATAAATGAGTTTTAAAAAAAAATACTATATTATTAATTGATATAATATTCCTAAAAATATAAGGTTTATACAAAGGACTTATATAATTATATATATGTCATTAATGAACCACTTTAGGTTCGTTTGTCCTTTTATAGTAAGTTTATTAACCATTTAATATAGAAATATAAAAATATATGGTAAAAGTCGAACTATTTAACTAAGAATTAAATCTAAAAGATAAGGTTAATATGGCAACCTAAACTTTTATAAAACATATTGGTTGAGAATATTTCGACCCATACCCACCTTATACTCTAAATAAATCCATTTTGAGACATTAGAAACCGAAAATGATTTTACAATAAAATAATATTTCAAGATTTTTCTAAAGTGACCCTCACTTCTCTTATAAAAGGGGACTTCCCCTTATCTCAAATTCACACATCCAAAGCCATTTATCTCAGATAAACCTACTCAAATATCCTCCAAAATTCCCTCAATTAAACCTATAGGTTTTACTTTTATCATAAATACAACCTAATGATCCCTTTTGATCAAATCACTAGGAAGCACCCGAAGAAGAGGTAATAATTTCACCACCTCTTTTAAAGTTCTTTTCTTCCTCCACTTCCTCTTTCTTTGTTGTTTCCATACCAAAATAATAAATCAAGTACCTTATACATAATTTGATGTTATAATTAATATGGTACAACTATATTCATTATTTTATCCATCATATGAATGACAAAGTCATCATATGCGTGTACGTACGACTTACCGTCTCCACGTCGTGGTGGAGTTTTATTATTCAACACTTAATTATTTGGATGGGTATAATAAGGAGTATAAATAATTTAAATAATAAATATAACATGTTAATGATTCTGTATATATGATATACCATCCAATTAAATACGATTTCACCATCAATAGAATGATGTTGTCGCTCGTGCGTACGTACGGATTACCGTCTCCACGAACACGATGAGATTCATTTCCCATCGTAACCATTCAAGAATAATTTTCATTTTATGATTCAAAATAATGTTTAAGAACTTAATATAATTCTGTATATGAATAAAATACATCTTATCCATAACAAATATGACTTACGTAAAAAAACATATAAAGGAAAACGAATTAGTTAACACCAAAAACAATGATACTACTGAAATATTATTAACAAAGAAATATTAGAAGATCATATATGATATCATATTTATGTATGTGGTTATTTTATAATTTAATAACAATGATTTAACTATTATATATGATTTTAATGTACCATTGACTAAGGAAAATTACAAGGTAATGGGTTTTTATCTCACTTTTTATTCCCGTGAGATTCATGCTATATTTGCCACTATTTCCTTTTGTGTGGTGTATGTACTTCCCATGATTGTATTATTTGTGTAATATACTTTAATTTATGGGTATTTACATCATAAATGTATGATCCTTATTTCTTGTGGTGTATGTTTCATATGTTACCAAATTGGTAAGGGAATTTAATATATCAATTTCCACTCATTGGGTTTTACACATACTTCATTGATTATTTCACTCTAAGATTGTGTGTGGAATCACTATTTATTTATTTATATAGTAATTTCCACTCCACTTTTCATGGATATACTTTTGATACACATAATCACTCTATTGATAAATTTTTAAGTCATTGATATGAACTTGATAAGGGTAATCTTAACTCAATTTCCATTCATTGAGTTAAACATCCAAGTCATTGGTTTTGTTTTTACAAGAATATGTGTTAATGTACTATAATTGATTTACACTGAATACTCAATCATATTGAGTGTATTTATATTTTTCACACATAATTATTTCATTGATTTATCCTTAATCTAAGGATATAGTCTTTATAAGGGATTTTGTCTCAATTTACATTCCATTTAGACTTCTTTGTTGTTATGTGCCAATTCACTTTTATATGGTGTATATAATGTATTTTGACATATTATATAATGAATCCATTTATTATCATTGTATTATAAAGTTTTGATTAATGTTATTCCTCAATTATTTGTATTCAAGCATCTCTTGTTTGGTTGAGAACTCTTTAACTAAAATATCATTGTAAAGATTTATTCTTCTAAATATTTCTCATTAATGTACATGTTTTAAAAATTATTTTTAAGGATTTATTTATATGGACATGAATTTTTTGAAATTAAAATTCCGTTAAAAAGTTTCAAAGTGCTATGGGAAACTTTGATTCAAAATTCTCTTTTAAAAGAATTCTTTGATAAATAGTGTGACTTTTAAATGTTTTCAAGAAAAAGGCAATATTTCTCTCAAATAGTTTTACTGATTATTTTCATCTATGTCAATATACTTAATTATTCTTGATTGAGGTTGATTTATTATAATAAAATATTCTATATTGTATTTAATGAGTTATGTTTTACTATGGATGTGCTATTTTTATACCATTCATGGTTTGTGGTTAACATATTCACATTTCGTATGCTAGTTTTAATATGAATGTTTAAATTATGTTTCAAACTTTTCATATAAGGAACATATTTGAATTATTAAGTGACGGGTGGAGCCCACTATATCTCCTCAATGCATCGGTATGTCTCATGAGAAAAACTAGTGTCTTGGCACAAGGCCTTGACAAAATCTAATTTGTAATCTTGTCACGAGGCCTTGAATATGTGGTTATGATGTCTGGCATTATGCATTCCATCATTATGAAATTATATATTTATATTACATGTGATTATTTGACTAGTAGAATATCCATGTGAATAAGTAAATGCCATTATTTGATTTATATTTTCCATATTATACTGAAGTTTAAGTTTAAAAGGCTTGTGTTTTAGTCTTATACATTGCCTTAAATGTTTATGCTTATTTATGAGAGTTTTTGCTATATTGTCATCCTTACTAATCATATGAGCTTACCCATTTCTTATGTTTTCTTTTTCCCAGGATGTGAAGAAGTATATTATGATTGACCTACAGGGATAGGCTATGGGATATGAGTGTGTTCAAAGGGGACACAATGTTGTTGTTTTTTTATTTCATGAGGTAATGTAAAACTTATGTATGTATCTAGTACTTACAAGGCTACTAAACTAATTGGCATTTCGAGACTTGATCTCTTGTGATCATACCAATGTTATGTAATAATGCACTGAATTTGGGTAACTAGGGTCAGGGCATTATAGTAGTATAGGAATTGAAAGTATGAGGTCAAACCCATAAAGATAGTATTAGATAAAATATTAATTAAATAAAATAAAACTAAAAAATTTGTGACTTGTAGAAATTAAATATAAGGTAATGGGAATGTGATTGATTAAGAAGGAGGGATAAGAGAATAGAAAAAGAGTGTTGGGTAGTAATGAATCCAGTTTCATGGGATAACATGGTATGAAATAATCAATTGAAAATCATGTAGTCATTGAAATCATGTCCTAGAAAGTCCAATGGTCATGGTAAACACTCTCCATCGTAAGTTATCCTTTTATAACGTCCAGGTAATTCAGATTGTAAATAATGAGTAACCCTTAATCTTATTTAAAAATAGGGAAGAAAAAACCCAATGGTCATAGAGGAACTCAAAAAACTAGATCCCATATCAAACAAATGCATCCAATCAACTCAGGAAATATTCATCCTCAAATAAATAATGAAATTAAACCCACTCGCTAACCCCACCCATAATGGTCATGAAAAAAGAAATTAGGGAAGGTATATAATTGAAGAACAAACATAAAATCCCAACATGAATTATAATAAAAAATAAAATACCTCATAAAATAAATACCTATTCATCATGAAAGCCATGACACAAAGAAATCACCCCCTCTTGTTAGTCATGTGAGGGTATAGAAAATAATAAGAAAAAATCTACTGAAAGGTGGCTAAGTAGGGCTCCACGGCGGTGCATGTATCTAGAAGGAATCCCTCATCGAGGATCCTTTTTTAGATCCACATGCTATGATACCAAGGCGTGGTTTTATAAGGGTTTTGTTCAAACCCTTTTCCGCACAATAGATCTCATGTTTCTATTTTTTTGGTTTCCTGAAACTGTCATGATGTATAAATTTACATGACGTTTAATCCACATCAACAATTAATTTTTCATATCTTCTATTGTATCGAACTCTCATGACATGTATAGTATACACGATGTGTTATTTCTTTCCATAATGTATAATGACTTCATAACTTGTCCTGAGCGGTAGTGGCTTCTCTAGAATCTCACATCATGTAATGAGATACATGATGTGTAAATTTCATCTTTCTAGTTTTTTATATTTCTCCACCATAAATTATCCAATGCCTCACCATGAGTGAAGCAAAGTTGTGAAAATTTTCTTTTAGATCCAATATTTTCCTATTTTCATTCCTTTTCCTAGTATCTATTATATCTTTCCATAAAATATAAAACAAGTCAAACATTCCCAATATTGGAAAGATTAATCATGTAAATACTATAATTAATGTATTAAAAATACCTTAAAATGTATGCATGAAATATAGATATCAAGCAGCCACTATGTGGAAGAAAAGGGGAAGAATAACCAACCTTTCCTGCCATATTCATCTCTTCCATCATCACCTAGTCTACCATCTTTGCATAGGTTGAAAGATTCAACATAAATACCTGTGATATAATATTTAGTCACAAACCCTACAAGTACTTTTGATCTTCAAATGTTCATTATTTACTACCACTAGAGAAAAATAAACAAGCTCAGCAAACCAATTAGTGTATACTAACACTGAACACTCTCCCTTCCATAAAGGGAGGAACTCCAGAGACTCTTCCATCATTAAGGACTCTGGATAAAATTACTGAAAGAATAGGGTCTTGAAACCATTCCAGCCCAAACCCACATGACTATTCGCCTGTACCATGGATCACTACCATCGTTGCTTAGACCCTTAAATCTGAATGCCGTACACTTCACCTTGATACTCTTAGGTTTATCCAGGAATTCAAGGATATGATCGATCTTGTCCAGCCAATCCTATACCTCTTGAGGTTCATTCATAACTTTAAAGGATGATGTATTCTTGTGCAAGAAATCCCATGATCGATCCCTTTCTCCTCCAATTCCTAGATTTACCTCAAAAATTTCATTCTATAATTGCGGTACATTCTGGTCGACAACACAAACTACCTAAAAAATTACCTCAATAATATTATGTTCTATAGGAATATTCCCTTGAGGAGAATCAACTGCACCCTCCTAAGATACCCATGGAACACGTCTTGGAGGCATATTATTGCACATTTAAATAGAATAAATGATTAAACAACATAATAATCTCATTCCAAACTAGAAAAGAATAAGAAAAAACTAAGATTAAGACCAAGAACTCAAAATAGTAGACACACATCCCAAAATATTATGGTAACTTGTGTCTCATCACAACAAGAGCTGGCCAGGCACTCACCGCAACATACCTATCAAGTCCTGAAAATCCTATCTCTAGTCTACCATACATCCCAAGATAGGGACTCTTGAGGATAGACCATCTTTGATAGAAAATTATGATGAACCTGACCCAAATACCCTCTCAAACCGGTACTCGACTCAAATTACCACATACCTGAAGGGTGTTCTCAATCCCCATAGGCTGGAAAATTGTACTCGAGCATCAAACAATAACCATAGGGAAATATTCTACCTAACATAAATCAAAAAATAACACACACACATATATATAGAATATAGAGAAAAAAATGAAGAAATAAATATACTCCATAACTAAAATAAGACAATGGAATGATACAACTCAAAAGAATTTAGAACACCCCAAGTAAAATTCCAACATCAAAGGAATACCAAAACAGAAAAATGACTACTCCATGTGATAGTATGGGAAACCTCATACCGTCTCAACACTATCTACCTAGATAAAGCTGACAGAAACCTCACTTCATTACTGTGGTTCCTTTCCCTTCCTTGTATTGAAAGACATACAAAGGTTTACACACTACTGAGGGGTGTGCATGGTGTGATCTAATAGGACCAGTAGTATCACACCTAGGAGTTCCGTAAAAATTTTCTAAACAATAATATGAACATGATAAACATTAAAGAAAAATAATTAATGATAAAATTTTATAGTTTTTATATCAAAAGCATGAAAAAACATTTAATTTCCCATTTTTCCACATTTTCAAATAAATCCAGGTAAAGCAGTTTCAAAGTACTTCATATACATCAAAGCAGTCATTTAAAATCAAAGCATGCATCACATATCATATCAAATCCAATATAATTTGGAAGAATAGGTAACATCATGACTAGGATCACTATAGGTCAGGCCAACAAACTACCTGTACCACAATCAATGACTAGTTCACAATCAATTCCTTAGAACACATGAATAAGGAGTAGAGAAACACCCTATGAGTGAATCCCCTGTCAATGTCAATATCAATTTCATAGAACAAAAGGACTCGGGAAAAGAGGAACACCACATGAGTGAACCCCTTTATAATACATGGATGATGGCCTTAAGATAAACCTTCCACTTAAGTACCCAAGCCTTCCCATGTGCTACATTTTCAAAACCATTTCATCAAAACCATTATTTGAAAACAATTTTAGAAATCCATTTATCAATGATTTGAAAATACCCTTTTCCTTTTTACTAAAATAAGGTAAAAACCATATTTTATCAAAAACCCATTCCACAAACACAAATCCATCAATAAATCATGCCATTTCATTTATAATTTTTTTTATCAAAACTAGAGGAATGCAGTTCATCCAACATAGGCTAGAGACAGAACCACCTACCTCAAACTAGAGTCACACATGCCCACAATAGGATCCACTAAAAAGGAAGAACACAACAACGATAATGGGGCCCCTAGAATTAACCCCCACATCTTAAAATGGATTCAATTTAGAAAAATGGTCAGTGAAGAGGGAAATTCACAATATAGCTCAAATAAACTTGCACACCACACCACAACCAACACTAGGGTTAGCCTCCAAAGAAATATCTCATGATGGATCTAGAAGGAAATAATAAGAATCAACACCAAATACCAATGTATATATAACCATTGTGCAATAGGGCTACAATGGTCAAAGAAAAATAAGAAACAAGATGAATACTCACCCAAAGAAACACACTGCAACCGCAATGATAATCAATTCCTAAAATAAATGATTTTGAAGGGTTAGAGGTCTCCAAAATCGCCCCTAATATCCTCAAGGTAAAGATAGAAGAGGGATGAAAGTTAATGATAGAACCATATCTCATATGGAACTCTAAAAGCATAATTCATGAGACTTACATAGTGTTAAACCCCATTTCACATTGTGCAATCCATGAAACACAAGTATGCAAAAAACCCATCACATTTTTATTAAAAACCCAATTTTACCATTACACAGTGTGTAATACACATTCATGGTGTGTAATATTCACAACCTGTACTGATTCACGAATTTTGATCAACACCCATTACAAGACATGTAAACTCAATACATGATGTGTAAACTTCTCATGCCCTGTAATATGTCCACACTCTAAACCCAGCTCAAGAAATATTCTTGATGACCAATACACGGAGTGTATTTCTCTTATAGATAGTGAAAATTCTAATTTCATCTCAAAAAACTCAAAACAACACTAGTATTCTCTGAATTTAGTTATAACTCCAAAAATCCTTTAATATGTTTATACTCGAAATCCATTAATGCAAACAAGTATACATCCCCAAACTTTAGGTCAATTCCCCCAGCAAATGCTCTCCACCATTAGAAGTCCCAAAACACACCCAAATAAAGAGGGAAATGAAAAGTGAGAATATAAATACCTGAAATTAGTAATGGGACGTTACAATAATTATAATAATATCTAATGGATATGGAAAATATTACATAATTTGAATTAAATATTTTCTCCTTAGTACGTTTGTTTTAAATTATTGAATTAACAATAATCATTTATTGATCATATCATTAATAGGTTCTCAAATTTTTCATAAAAAAATCTTAATGATATCATAGAGATCATATTTACCCTTTAAAACCAATCTCATGACCAACCATTTAATTAGGTGATAAAATGAAAAATGGAAATCAATCATCCCATGGAGACAGTAATCCACACATATTCATGGTTGGTGATTCCATTTTCTATAGAATAAAGAAATGGAGTAATATTTTTTTATCATTTTAAAATATAAAATATCTTATATTTATCATAATTATATATTAAATTCCCTATTATTACAATCCTTTCATGGTTTTTATGGAAAATTGAAAATGTTGCGTCGTGGAGGTGGTAATCCGCATAACACCTGATTCACATTTTGGTTTTTTTACTGGAAAAAGGGGAGGGTGGTTAATGATTGTACCATAATTATAATAACATAACAGTATAATAATTATAAGGATTTTATCATTATGATATGGTAAAAATAAATTTAGAGGATAATAAAACCACATAAATAAATAGAAAAGAGAAAGAGAAGTTAGGAACTTATACCTCTTTTCTTGAATTATCTTCTCCTTGAAGGGGATTAAATATTTGAGGGATGGTATTTCAAGAATAAAAAACATTATTAAGGGGTCTAGGAGTTTATAATAGAGTTTTTGGAATATTTTTTTTCTGAACTTAAGAGGTTTTGGTGTGAAGGTAAGCGAGGATAGGAGTGCCCCTTTTATAAGTGAAAAGAAGTGACATTTTTGTAAATACCCAAAACTTTTCAATAATGGGAAGACACTCTAAAGTAAATTGGATCCAATATTGAAAAATAATGGATTGTATAAGTTATAAGGATGATAAAAACCTATACCACTCAACTATTAAACTTTTTTTAAACATGTTTGGCCCTTTACCTCTAAGTTTACTCATTTTTACTATTTTGGAAGTCACTAAGGTAACTAGTTTTTACCTAAGTAATTAATTTTTTATGCATAAAATTTAAATGGACCTTATTATATAATTTGGGAATAATTATTCCAAATTTTAAATAATTTTTTCTTGATTCAATTTTTAAAATTGATAAAAATTAATTTTAAAATGCTAAATTTATAATGTATTAAAAACACTTTGTTTTTGAAAAATATAACTAAAATTATAAAATGTAAAATATGGGTCTATAAATTAAAACAAAAATTATTAAAATTATAAATTCACTTATAAAATGATAATTTGTCTTATGAAAAGGTTTTATAAATTTTAAATTCACACTTATATACTAATAATGTCATAAAAATCAATTTATTTGTAAACAACGTCATTTTACATTATTCACCTAAAAATCAATATTTTTAGAAAAATCATAAAAATTAATGTTAATATAATAAGACCATAATAAATCCAAAATCTATGTTAATTTTTTAAAATTCACATCCTAATATTTATATTTTTTTTAATTTTAAAATATAAAATATAATGAAAAGCTGTTTTATAAGAGAACGGCTTTTGGTGTATTAAATATTCTTGTTTCTATAAATTACTAACTCATATTAATTTAATATATCTTGTTATTATTCAATCAAAATAAAAATATTTACTTGAAATAAAATACCAATTTCTAAAAAATATATTCTTGGACATAAGTGAATTTAGAAAAAATGACTTTATAAATAGTATATAAATTCATGATATATTTATATAAATATTTTATTACATTTTGATATAATTATAATTTATACTTACATAACCTCTTTTGATCTATTCATAATAATTAAGTATAAAATAAGCTCTGGTTATTCTTTTGGGTGGTGGTTCAACTAGAATGGATATTTTGGTAATCTTCCAGACCTTGAACTTCTCCCGTATATAGTTTTTCTAAAACCATAATTGCATGAGTTTAGATTGGTATTTTTCAAAGGAAAACCTTAAAATATATTCCTCCCTTAAAATTTTAGTAAAATGGAATTCATAAGGTAGTCTTCCACTTCTGGATTCCATTTCTTCTTACTTTATTTATTGATTTTGTGACATGGTTACTTTAATTTATACTAGCTAATTTGATAGCTAAGTTTTAATGGTTATATTAATATTCAAAAATATATCATGGATTTTCATTTTAGTTTGATTTTTAATGTGAAACACACTATTAAAAAAATATTTATTTAAGGATAATATATAGTGAAATCTTGGGTTGTTATAAAAACAGATGAGTATAATTCCCTATACTAGGTATATTTATAATGGATATTATTTTTGGTGTGATGGTTTCAAACAAAAATACATTAATTGATCATCAAGGGTATAAAGGGGTGTACTAAAGGGGACTAAAAAAAGAAAATATTAGTAGTTGGAAGCTTTAACAATCAGGATGATAACATATAATAAATTTATAGTCTTGAAATATGAGGTTGATTTGATGGATCCAGAGGTGGAACAATATCATTCACCACCAAAGGAAAAAAAAGACATGGATCTAGAAAGGAAAAGATGAGAAGGCCAATGTCACTGAAATTTATTTGAAAGTGATGGATCGAGATGGAGTATGGGTTTTGGATAATTGTTTTACATCCCACATGATGGGAAACAAATATATTTTCAAATGTATAAAGTACAAAAAAGGTGTAATTATCTTTATAAATAATAAAGGATTGATGATCATTGGAACCAGAAAATCTAAAGGAGGAAAATACTCAAGGTGGATGAATTCCATTTTGGTTAAAGACCATAGTCACAACTTTCTAATTGTGATTAAATTATGTAGCTTTGGGAATGTGGTGAATTTCAATAAGAATTCCTACATCATCAAAGGAAGAGACAGTTCAATAGTAACACATGTAAGGTATGAAAAGGGGAATATATTCCACATTGGTGGATAATATGAGAAGTGATTTCTTACCAAATAAGGAGAGAATGGGTTTTGGCATGAATGTGTTATCCATATGAGCCAAAAGTACTTGGAATACTTAGTAAATAATTATAGAGTACATGATATTCCAAATATTTTATTAGATCACACTCACATATGTAACACTTTTCAAAAAGGAAAATCTTTTGAAAGACTTACAATTCAGAGGAAAAGGAATAAATGAAATTGATTAGGTTGATGTACATTAATGTGTGTGAGACAATATCACCAAAATACATGGATAGAAAGGGGAATTGCATTATTTTTATCAATGGTTATATTAGGATGGTATGGATGATGGAAATATCAAACACATATGAAGTATTAAAGTGTATTACTCATTATTTTAGTTTGGAAGAGAAAATGACCTGAAAAAAATTCATAAATTTTGAACTCATAATGTGAATTTAACTGGGGTTTAAGTTGTATTTTTTTCAATTAGGGTTGTTATAATTTTCAATGTGATCATGAAAAGGTGAATAATTCAGTGATGGATTGAGTATCCACCCCATGAATGAAGTGAAGTTTTTTCCATTTTGATTACATCAAAATGAATATAACTTCAGACAATTAGAGAGTTATTTATCAAGCCAAGATAATTATTTAGGTATGATAGTTCGATCTATAATAGTTGGTAATAGTTTTTGAAGATGCCAACCTATGAGGATATTGAAGATTTATTTATTTAAGAAATAAAGCTAGCTAAAGTTGTCGAGAAACCATCCAAGAGTCACTAAGCATGTGGGTTGCTGAAATCAGTGTTATACAACTCTTAGATAAAGTCTTGAGAAGGATAGTGTTGAGTTATCACAACCTTGAAGTCATTTGAATGAAATATAGAAAATTTATAAGTCTTAATTATGTATAAACATCATCTCCCTATACTGTATAAGCATCATCTCATCCAGAAGACATTAAAAACAAGGAAATTTTCTAAATGTGTAAGAATCATTATACCACTACATAAACATCATTCTTCTCGTGTTTAAGAATTCTCTAACACTGCGTATGCATGAAGTCAGTCCTATGTAACCATCAGATAGAGATGCATAAGCATCATCCTGGATCACGTAACCATTAAGATACATATGTAAACATGAAACATGTCTATGTAAGAATGATTACTATCTATTTAAACATTATCCACATGCATGTAAGCATTATTTCTATCTTTGTAAGAATCACTCCTTAAAGAAAATTCTAGTTTTCCATAGACTAAAAATAAGAGTTTTAGATTTTAAATATGAAGAATGAAATCGATTATGATAATTCCAAAGCTGTTCTTAAGTGTTCTAAACATCATGAAGTAATGATTAGCCATGATTCAAGCCAAATAAAATTATGATAAGATGAACATTAAGAGGTGGAGAAAAAGATATAATCTTAGTGAAAATTGAGAGACATTTTAAATTCATAATTTTTTTTGTTTCTAGAATTTAGTTATTTTAATGAGAAATACATCGGAGGATACTAAAGATGAGTTTTAAGTTCATAATATTACTGTAACACCCCGGACATAATCACCCGGTTTGTGCATGAGTGTTATATGACCTCATGTAAAACTCCCCATATGAAAGAAGATACTAATTGGTGGTGAGGGTCAGAATGGTTACATGGGGAGACTATACCCTTGGTATCATTATCCAAACATAAGAATCATAATGAAATGTAAATAAAAAATCCATAACATCACACCAGAACTAAAAGAGCGTCACCATGCTAGAATAAAAGGACATCCAAGTCATAAAATATAAATCAAAATATCCCCAATGTGGTAGGTTAACCCATGTATGATAACCAAATAAAAATAAAATAAAACACTACAGAAAAAGTTTAGAGCCTATCTTGAACTAATCTCCATCCACCAAGCTCCACCTATTTATATCCTTGGCGTAAGGCCCCTTACCTTATCTAGATCTGTAATGACCATTCTTTTAATGAAGGTAAAACTCATTTTATTTTGGTTTATATTCTTAATACGACCCTTATAATGTTACCTAATTGAGTCATGGAGGTCATGAGGGTGTTTAAGGCTTGTTCGGAGCCCAAAGACCTAAAATTTGGCAAATAGATTGGTCCATATGGTTAGAGAATAGTCAGAACTAACCATGCATCGTAACCATGTGGGGAATTTAGTATCCTATAGGAGTATACATTATTTTTCTTAAACTGTGTGATCTTAGGAGCATGACTGTGTGGGTTTCATAGGGTTTGGGACAATTCATTTTGCATGGATTATGCATGGTTAGGAAAACTGTGTGCCTAGCCTATGCAAGGTCCCTCCTTAGGCAGTGGTATGGCGCATGATTGGCATATGGTTTGGACAAATTTTTTTCCAAACCGTGCACCCCTATCAGGATAGGCAATTTTACATATTTTATCCTAAAATGTTTCTAACTTAAACCCCTTTTCCTCCTTCTTCTACAGCATATGGCAACTTCTTATACTCTCACGTGATATTTTCTTCCTCCTTTGCTAAGGATCAATATAGATCCCTCATATAAACTCCAAATCAAGCGCTGTCAGTTACATTGGATCTACATTGACAATAACTCCAACCCTCTTGCTTCATTTCATGGTTTCTCTTACCTTCCTTTATAAACTATTTTTGTGTAAGCTCATTCACCCTATTTTTACGGCATTGGACTGTTCTTTATTTTACTTCCAAACTACTTCAAATCTGAATCTGATATTGGATGAGGAGTTGTCTACGAACCTAAGGTAGGTGGTATAGAATTTATACCTCAAAGTTGAGTTGTTTTCATAGCACTTTCTTTCTTCCGAACACCAGCAATTTCCGCACATCGACTTAAAATGTATTCTTTAATTTTAAATTAATTGAATCATGTTGTTATACTCCCGTAGACCCTTACAAAGTTTTTAGAGGATATCGACCTCAACTATATCCACCCATTTGGGTGTGATGGCTTAATTTTCCATTTAATATAAATGGTTAAATGACCAAAACACCACTACGGGAAAAAGAGCTTTTTGTGACGGGAATAAATCCCGTCGCAAAAGGTCCGTCCAAGAGGTTATTTGCGATGGGGGTAATGACCAGTCGCAAATAACCAACTATTTGTGACTGGATTTCATCTCCCGTCGCAAATAGTTTGGCGCGAATAGCGCGCCAAACCGCGTGAAGGTTATTTGCGATGGGGCCCATCGCAAATAACCGGTGGCGGTTTATAGCCTTTTGCGATGGGATGTCTTCCCGTCGCAAATAACCGGCGGCGGTTTATAGCCTTTTGCGACGGGATGTCGTCCCGTCGCAAAAGGTGTCCCGCACGAAGGTTATTTACGACGGTGGGATCCCACCGTCGCAAATAACCGGCGGCGGTTTATTCCCTTTTGCGACGGGATGTCGTCCCATCACAAAAGGTGTGTCGGCAGAGACTATTTGCCATGGGTCCCGTCGCAAATAACTTTTCAACCACCGACAGTAATTAATGCTAGCGTAGGTATTTGCGACGGGTCCCGTCACAAAAGATACTATTTGCGACGGGTATCCCGTCGCAAATAATCTAACCTATATATACTCCATCCGTTTTTCCGCTCATTTCTCTCAAATTTTAGATCCTATTTCTCTCTAAACTCAGATTTTAGAGAGATAATTTTTCTAAGTTAATTTTTTTGTTCACGAAGAAGTTGTGAAGACGTCCGCATCAATAGAAAAGCAGTCTTAAAGGTATTTATGTTTTTTTAATTTATTATTTATTTCATTTTTTATGTTATTTTTTTATTGTTGACTAGTTGTAATTAAATTAAATTTAAATTGTTTCGTCATTAGTATTTATTTGTACTAATAAATTGAGATTTTTAGTATTAATTTTTATTAATTAGTAGTAATTATTAATTATTAACGATAATTAGTAATATATATAATTAATTTGTAGTAATTAATAATAATTGGTAATAAATATCAATAAATAATAATAAATAGGAATAATTAGTAATAATTAGGAATAATTAGTAATAATTAGGAATAATTAGTAATAATTAGGAATAATTAGTAATAATTAGGAATAATTAGGATTAAATATTAATAATTAGTAATAATTAGGAATAATTAGCAATAATTAGGAATAATTAGCAATAATTAGGAATAATTAGCAATAATTAGTAATAATTAGCAATAATTAGTAATAAATAGCAATAAATAGCAATAATTAATAATAATTAGTAATAAATTGTAATAATTAGTAATAATTAGGAATAATTAGTAATAAATATGAATAATTAGTAATAATTAGGAATAAATACTAATAATTAGTAATATTTAGCAATAATTAGTAATATTTAGCAATAATTAGTAATAATTAGCAATAATTAGGAATAATTAGAAATAATTAGGAATAATTTGCATAATTAGTAATAATTAGCTGTAATTAGTAAAAATACTAATAATTAGTAATAATTACTAATAAATATTAATAATTAGGAATAATTAGGAATAGTTAGCAATAATTAGGAATAATTAGCAATAATTAGGAATAATTAGCAATAATTAGCAATAATTAGCAATAATTAGCAATAATTAGCAATAAATAGGAATAAATTGTAATAATTTGCAATAATTAGGAATAATTAGGAATAATTATAACAAATTAGCAATAATTAGAAATAAATAGAAATAATTAGCAATAATTAGGAATAACTAGCAATAATTAGAAATAAATAGCAATAATTAGCAATAATTAGGAATAATTAGCAATAATTAGGAATAATTAGCAATAATTAGGAATTATTAGTAATAAATAGGAATAAATTGTAATAATTAGTAATAAATTGTAATAATTAGTAATAATTAGTAATAAATTGTAATAAATAGTAATACATAATAATAAATTGTAATAAATAGTAATAAATATTAATAAATAGTAATACTTAGTAATAAATAGTAATAATTAGTAATAAATAAGAATAATTAGTAATAATTAGGAATAAATTAGTAATAAATAGTAATAAATAGTAATAAATAGTAATAAATATTAATAAAGAGTAATACTTAGTAATAAATAGTAATAATTAGTAATAAATAGAAATAGTTAGTAATAAATAAGAATAATTAATAATAATTAGGAATAATTAGTAATAATTAGGAATAAATACTAATAATTAGGAATAAATACTAATAATTAGTAATATTTAGCAATAATTAGTAATATTTAGCAATAATTAGTAATAATTAGCAATAATTAGGAATAATTAGAAATAATTAGGAATAATTAGCAATAATTAGTAATAATTACTAATAAATACTAATAATTACTAATAAATACTAATAATTAGCAATAATTAGAAATAAATAGTAATAATTAGATATAATTAGATATAATTAGATATAATTAGTAATAATTAGTAATAATTAGTAATAATTAGATATAATTAGATATAATTAGATATAATTAGTAATAATTAGTAGTAATTAGTAATAATTAGATATAATTAAATATAATTAGATATAATTAGTAATAATTAGTAATAATTAGTAATAATTAGATATAATTAGATATAATTAGTAATAATTTGTAATAATTTGTAATAATTAGTAATAATTAGTAATAATTAGATATAATTAGTAAAAATTAGTAAAAATTAGATATAATTATTAATAATTAGATATAATTAGATATAATTAGTCATAATTAGTCATAATTAGTCATAATTAGTCATAATTTGTCATAATTAGTCATAATTAGTCATAATTAGTCATAATTAGTAATAATTAGTAATAATTAAATATAATTAGATATAATTATCCTTGCTTGGTTGATCACCTTGGAATTACCGTTGTAATTGGACAACCCAAGTCATGCACTTCTCATATATAAGAATTATCTCAAATGGACCTTTACATAGACCATTCTTCCTTGAAAATTTAAGGGAAAGATACTAATGTCCCCTCAAAATTTTAAGGAGAATGATCTATGTAAAGGGAGAAAGATGATCCTTAGAGACGAGAATGAGGTTACTTTGGTCATCCTATTGCAACACTACTTGCGAGGTGATCAACCATGCAAGGAAAATTATAGAGTTTACATTGGACATGGCTGATAAAAACTTTTTATTGCACATGACCTGACAATTGGCAACCCTTTGAGATTTGAACATGTTAAGAATAGAGCAAATCCTGTTGCGAATATTGATAATATTAATATTTTATGAAATTTTTATTATTTTAATAATATTAATATTGTTTTTTCATAAATATTGATAATATAATTTTTTTATTACTAATAATTATATATAATTATAACTAGTAAACGAAAACTGCTTGGATGATGAAGGGAAAATTTCTATTCATCTCCACAATGATGATTACGAAATTTCCTTTCATTATTCAAGCAGTTTTCATTTTGCTAAGTATTTCTATGTATTGCTGAATTAGTAATAATTAGAAATAAATAGTAATAAATAGTAATAATTAGTTAGGAACAATTAGAAATAAATTTTAATAAATTCCAAGAACCTGACACAATTTCCAGTGGATTGACGACACTCCTTTTGCTCGATGACTTTTCTCCTTTCAACTATCACCGACTCAAAACAATATAAAAAATGTGCTTCTACATAGGCATATTCAATATCATATACACGAGATTGGATATGCATTCGTAGGATCATATTTTTTATAATGTTTTCAAGAAGTGACAGTTGGAAGAAGACGATTCATCGACGAAAAGAGGGCTCTTTTGTCCGATTGATCATTTACTTGCATCTTTCTCACACTGAAATCACAATGAAGAATCTGGTCAGAGATACACATATTCATTCTCGTGCATACGAGAATGAATATGCGTACCTGTGACCAGATTATTCATTGTTATTTCAGTGTGAGAAAGATGGAAGTAAATGAGCCGTCAGACAAAAGAGGAGCCGTCAATCCACTGGAAATTATGTCGCCTTTAATTAATTGTAATTATTAAGAAGTAGTAGTAATTATTTATCTTCTTTTTTTAGATCATATTTTTATAATTTCAAATTATTCAAAAATAGTGATGATTTTATATTTTGTAGAAAAATATGGGACAAGAAAGTCGACATAAGTCATTATTAGATGATCACGCTTGGATAAATCAGCGTAGAAATCCAAATGATTTTGGTTTAAATACTATATATATTGAGGGTGTTGAAGCTTTCTTAGCATTTGAATAATCAAAACCAGAATATGTTTCAGAAGGCACAATTAAGTGTCCTTGTAAAAAATGTTCTCTGAGAACGTTTGACACATTTGACAAGGTTGGGGGACATCTCTTGCGGTTTGTATTTAAACTAGATTATGTTTTTTGGTTTCAACATGGTGAATGCAGTTACAGAGAAGATACTAATAACTTGATTCTGGATCCATCATAATTCCAAAATTTAGTACATGATGTTGCAGGTCCATCTGTTTAATAAACTGAAACACATGATGATATTGATTTAACTCCTGAGTTGGCACCATCTGAATTTTATGTGTTTTTGAGGTTTGATGAGGATGAATTATATCCTGGTTGCAAGATAAGAAAATTAGAAGTGGTTGCAAAATTTATGGCTATTAAATTAGATAATGCAATGTTAAACAACTGTTTTGATTAGGTATTTTTTTGGTTAAAACACTGTTACTTGAAGGGAATGTGTTGCCTACAAATTACTATAAGATAAAGAGGATGGTTTGTAATCTAGGACTTAGTTATCGGAAGATTCATACATGTGAAAATGATTGCATCTTATATTATCGTGAAAATGAGTCATTGGATAGTTGTCCAACATGTGGAAAATCGAGGTATAAAGAAGCTCAACCAGGGAAGTCTGGATCAATTCCTATAAAACAGTTGAGATATTTCCCCCTTACACCTAGGCTACAATGTTTATTTCTGTCTCATAACACAACATTAATGATTTCATGACACAAAACCAATATTTCAACTGGTAAAAGCTTGAATCATCCATCTGATGGTGATTCATGGAAATATTTTGATCGTTTGCATCCGTCTTTTGCTTTAGAAGCCTGAAACGTGTGATTGGGTCTTTCTATTGACGGTTTCTATCCATTTGGTTCTTATGGTAGTCAGTATTCATGTTGGCCTGTCTTTATAACTCCTTATAATCTACCTCCATGGATGTTGATGAAGGAGCCATATATCTTTTTGACCTTATTAATCCCAGGACATTCGAAAAAGAATATTGATGTTTATTTGAAACCATTTATTGATGAGTTAAATTAATTGTGGAGTAATGGTGTTAGTACATATGATGTTGCTGCGAAACAAAATTTCACATTAAAAGCTGCATTGATGTGGATGATTAGTGACTTTCTGGCATATGGCATGTTATCTGGCTGGAGTACACATGGTCCGAAATCATATCCTTACTGTATAAAAGACAACAAAGCTTTTATGCTCATCAATGGAAAAAAACCTTTCTATTTTGACTGTCATCGCAGATTTCTTCCAACCAATCATCCTTTTCGAAAAAACAAATCTCATTTCAGAAAAGGCACAATTGAAAGGGATGAACCTCCAAAAATGATCTCAGGTACAGAGTTAAAATTAGTTGTATTTTCATTACCTCCCATCACATTTGGGCCAACAGTAAACCAACAAAAAATTCATGGCTTTGGGAAAGAACATAATTGGATAAAACGAAGCATTTTTTGGGATCTCCCATATTTGTCTGATTTGTTGGTCTACCACATGTTGGATGTCATGCACATTGAGAAGAACTATTTTGATAATTTATTTCATACAGTTTTGGATACACCAGGTAAGACCAAAGATACTGTAAAAGTACGATTAGATCTTGCCCAAATTTGTAGGCGACCGGAACTTGAACTATTTGAAAATGTCAGATCACAGAGGTTAATGAAGCCAAAATCAGCTTATACACTGTACAAATAGATTCGTTTATTATTTTATCAGTGGATTGCAGATTTGAGACTTCCAAATGACTATGCTTCCAATTTGGGAAGATGTGCTAATAATGGTCATATTACCGGATTAAAAATTCATGATTGTCATGCTATAATGGAAAGACGTATGCCAATTGGATTTAGAGGTTTGTTGAATTATATTATTTTGGATTCGATAACAGACATATCATATTTTTTTCGAGACATTTGTGTAGCAACAACTGACTACGATGCGCTAAGAAAACTGGAAGAAGATGTTGCTGTAATTATATGTAAACTAGAAAAAATCTTTCCAACTGCTTTATTTGACTCAATGGAACATCTGATATTACATTTTCCACATGAATCTAAATATGGAGGTCCAGTATAGTTTCTATGGATGTACCCATTCGAGATATGCATGCAGAAATTGAAGAAAAAACCACATAACAAAGCATCAGTTGAAGGATCAATTGCTGAAGCTTATTTGCAAGAGGAAATTTCTTTTTTCTGCTCTCACTATTTTGAATCTGAATATCCCTCAAAACAAAAACGCATGGGACAGAACAGAAGAAATGTTAATGATGAAATGGAAAATCATTTATCAGTTTTTAATCATCCAAATCTTGGCTTCGGTGGAGTTCAAGAACGATGGCTTTCAGACGATGAACATCACAGAGATCATACATATGTTCTGCTCAACTGTGAAGAAATGACAACATTTGTATTGTGAGTACTTCTATCAGTTATTCTATAATTTCTATTATAGTATGTAAACTTATTTTATTTGTAGGTTATATGATAATCATATCAAGAATCAAGTTCAACAAATTACAGCAGCTGCTCTTGAAGAACGCAAACAATTTTTTTTCTCAATGGTTTCAAAAGCTGGTATCATAAATTATTGATGGTTTAATATCAATTCAGTTTACTATTTATTATATTGATAATTATTTTACAAATTTTCAGGTGTCTCAACATCCTGATAAAATTGATAAGCGACTGTGTATATTGAGTAACCCACTATCCAAAATGGTTAAATCTTATAATGCATATGTGGTGAATGGTTTTAGATTTCATACATGTGCATATGTGGAATAAAAAAACAATGAAAAATGGAGTTTGTTTCAGAGGATCGCATCATAGAGAAACTGAAGTTGACTTTTACAGCATTCTGGATGAAATTATTGAGCTATATTATCTTGGAAAAAATTACACAACGATGTTTAAATGTCGGTGGTTGGATACTGAGAGAGGCTTGCATGTTCATCCAACTCATGGAATCGTCGATATTAAATATAAAAGTCTTATTGTAGTAAATGAACCATTTTTACTGGCTCAATAGGCACATCAAATTTATTACGCAAAGTATTGTCCTACTTCAAGAGACCTGGGTGATTAGTGGAGAATAATAAAAATGAAATCTTGGGAAAATAAATTTACTCAAACTGAATGTGGTTCTACTGAAGTGGAAGAAATTAAAATTTTTCAAGAGACTACTCAAAATCCATCTTTTTTCACAAAGAAACGTGAATATCGATGAGGACACCCCACAATTAAGGGTCCATGGTGAAGAAGATGTTAATGATGTTACAAATGAAATTAAAATGACAAGGGATGATGAAAGTGAAACTCATATGGATATTGATGATTCCGAGGAGGAATATGAAGACACTAGAATCGTTAGATATGAAGATGATGATGAAGGTGAACATTGGCATAGTTAAATGCTGGTTATGATCATAACTAATATATATATATATATAATAGTTATTTTAAACTATCTAATAAAAACAATCATTTTATGTTTCAGATGGACTCTAATCTATTGCGTGAGTTAGAGGAGGCTGAGCTACCTTTGGATGAAGGGGATGTGGGATCATCTGACCCTTAGCCTACTGGTGGTTCAAGAGGTACGCAGAGGGGGTGTGGTCTTGCGTGACTGATGATTTTTGACCCTATCCCAAAGCGACGTCCACATCTTGGCTTCGATCCACGCACACGGAGGTACGGTAACCTATATATTTTAGTTAGATTTCATTTATTTATTTATATATATACTAATTATTTGATTATTTATTATTTTTTCATAGTTTTGTGCATGTAGCTGTTGGACAGGGGATCACTATCTTGCACAATTATTTTTCTCAGCCATGGACCACATGGGAACAGATTCCCGTTGATGTGAAGCTCAACATGTACAATCATTGGCTGGTACGTAAATAAATAATATTTATTTTAAAATTTATTTTATTAATAACTTAATATTATAAATTATTTGTAGGGTTTATGGTATCCCATCGATGATAGCATGCGTGACGATATCCATGCAGCATGGGAGGTGGCTATGTGTGAGCATTTGCGTCAGTTTTTGCACAATTTGAGAAAGACGACCATTAAGAAAGTAGGAGCGACAGTATTTGATGAGTCATGTAGAGCTCACCGACCAGAGTACATTTCATCTCAGGTTTGGGATGGATTATGTGCACACTGGTTGGGTGGTGGATTTCATAGGAGGTCTTTATTGGGTCGACAGAACCGGGGGAGACAGGAGGTGATGCATCGAGCTGGTAGCCGTACATTCAGTACGCATAGAGAGCATCTAGTAAGTATTTTTTTTAAATATTTTATATAACTTCAAATATAAATAGTTTATTTTATATTCATATAGGCAGTCGAGCATCCCGATATTATAGAGAGATTAGAGGTGATCTCCAGCATTAGATTTTGGTTAGTCTTATTTTTTTCAGTTTGACAATTAACTGCATATAATATTTTCACAATTTTAATTTAAAATTGGAATTTAAGGAGTCATATGAGATGCGACTTCTCAGACACAGGCTGAGGGTCAGGACGAGGCGACTTATCAGACCATTTCCCACCATTTCGATGAGGTGGCATGGATACAGGTGACTCAGTATGGCTTTGAGAAGGGCCGAGTAGTTGGTATCATCTCTCATGTGACTCCTGGTACTTTTTATGGTACGGCTGTGATGTCGGCGTCCAGCTCGAGAGGAGCTCGTGGAGAGGCATCATCTTCTGGATCACAGTATCTGGAGCAGTTCCAAGCTCAGAATGACCTTATAGAGAGTTTGCAGAAGCAGCAAAAAGAGATGTCAACAGCAGCAGCAGCAGCAATAACAACACGAGGAGGAGATGCGTTGATGGTAGTAGCAGCAGCAGCAGTAGCAGCATGAGGAGGAGACGCGTCGATGGCAGCAACAGCATCATGAGCAAATGGAGTACATGCGCCATCTGACTCGTAGTTTAGGGATGAAGTTTCTTACACTAGCTCCTTCAGCTTCTCCACCTCCTCCAAAAGACAACCCCCAATGATTTTTTTTGTCAAAAAAATTTGAATTTAAATTTGTTGTAATATGAACTATTTATAGTTTCTATCTTTTATATTGGTGAGATTATTACATAATTTAATTTTTAATTTTTTATGATTTGTTTTTGTGAATATTGAGAATTTTAATATTTTTTATTTTTTTTATTTTAATAATATTAATATTATTGTTTCATTAATCATAATTTTATTAAATATATTTTTTCAGTATTATATTTTTTAATATTTTTTTATTTTACTAATAATAATAATAATAATAATAATATTTTATGATTTTTTTTATATTTTTTTGTGAATATTGAGAATTTTATTTTTTTTATTTTTTTATTATTTTAATAATATTAAAGTTAATTATTCAATAATCATAATTTTGTTAAATTTATTTTTTTTAAAATTTATTTATTATTTGCGGCGGGATCTGTTGCGATGGGATCCCGTCGCAAATAGTCTAAATAATTTTTTCTTAAAAAAGGTATTTGCGATGGGCCCATCGCAAATAGTCTAAAAAAATATTTTCAAAAAACATTTGCGACGGGATTAAGTGCCCGTCGCAAAAAAATATGTGTGACGGGCCCATCACAAAAGAGCTTATATATATATAAAGTATATAATAGGATACTTATTTGCGACGGCGTTTTCTGCAACAAGCTATTTGCAACGAGATCCCGTCGCAAATAACCCGTCGCAAATACCTTGAATTCTAGTATTTCACCTTCTAACTATTCATATTTTCTTGTAAATGGATTTTACCACTCTCGTATAGTTGTTAAATAGACCAAACCACATCATAAGTGCTTGGATTTCCATGAAATGAAATTTAATTGACTTATAATTGAATATATTATCTTCAATATGGTTTTCCTTACTTAAATGAAGTAAATAGATTAATTAAGATGAATGATAATGAGTGGAAAGTCCACACATAGTGATGAATGCTTGTATATATTAATTATGTGAACTGTGACCCCCATTTATATATTGGGATTTTTGATTATAATGATTATTAGGAAATCCCTCAAGTTATTACTATTATTATGATACACCATTAATATTATCTATGGACAATGGTTAATGGACTTTTTGAGAATGATGTTTCACTCTCCCTTACATCGGGTATTGAGTATATAGTCTCTCACTATTATACGCGTATTCGAGCGATGTGAATGACATTCCATGTTCCTATATATCAGGTGTTGGGAATGATGGATTACCCCACCCATCTCAAGTGATGAGGTTGACATCTCACATTCATTATGAGATTTAGGGAATGTACCCTTTGTTGGAGCCTATAGCTTTTTAGACTGGTTATGGAGACTTGAGTTACGTTATTGGTCTAGAAAACACCTAGTATCTAGGTATATGACTACTTATTTCCTCACATAATTAGTTAATATAGGTGGATAAAATATATAAATATACTATATATATATTGTTACTATATATATGGTTTCTGATCAGACTCTTATTTCAGCCTATGCCGAAGCAGGTAGAGCCAGCTAGGTGTCCTGTAGGAACTTAAGTCAGATGGTTTTTATTTATTCATCTTTGTTTAAAATTATTATACCCGAACACTGCTGTTTCTATTTACACTGATTGGATTATTTCTAGACATCATTCATGGTGGCCTACTGGAATTTTATCTCATGCCCTTCTTGGGACGACTTTGGTACCCAAGTAGATTACTTGTCTGCAGGAATGGATAAGTCTAATCACCCTGCTAAAAATGTTGGATTAATTTTACATATAGTATAGAGAATGGTAGTAAAGTACTGAAAACATGCTCGAGATTCTAGTTGAGCAGTCTTTTGACATTTTTGTATTTTTGTATAGAATGCTGTGTATGCCTGTCCCGTGTTTACCCTTTTTATATATCAAAATGCCATGAAATATTCATTGTATATGACTTAACCTTTGGTATTTTAATATTATTATAATTTATTTGTTATTTATGCTTCCAAATTTGTTTATAATGTCTTTTTATATATGCTTCTACTATGACAGGTTACTAGTCTTGTTGTTAGAGATTCCGTTTATATTATGCTTCCATTGTTGCCTTTTGTTTATTATATACACTGATCCACTCTGATATGAAGGAAAAGTCTCCCCACTATACCATCTTGGACCCTCACTACTAGTTACTAGCCTCTAGAATATGGGTAGTCATGCTTGAGGCCATCTGACCCATCAGTTTGGGGCACCAATTTAGTGGATCTCAGGTCGGGATGTTACTGGATCCCTAACCATGAAATTTGCACACACATCGATATGTATATACATGGTGTGAGTATAAACCTAGTATGAAACCAAATATGTGTCATTAAAATAAGTTCAACAATATTAATTGTGTTTTCCACAACAGTAAAAAAATTCACAGTAAATAATAAAGCGTTGAGTCATTATGAACTAACCAAGCTACCAAAAATCCAAAATCTACATGCTCTAGAAACAAGCTGTAAGGATGATCATAAGTAATCATTAAATGACATAAGTCATGCCAAAACAACCACACATCAGCTTGAAGTATTCAGCTAATAGTCAAATTTCCATGTTCCACCTTTAAGGAACAACTCTATGCCTGCCTTTAATGAAAATTCACCATGACTACATGTCGACCCAATTCATGGCTCTAGGAAAAGCCAATTTTTTTTTATATCAACCAAACATCCATCTTTTGGGAATTTCTCATTTACATGTGTTTACCCAATATCCATCTATGTGGAAATCCATGTTACCACAATTCATTTTTGTAGGTAAAATCACAACCTATAATTCATAATGGAGGCACTTCCCTTCTAAGTGGACAACTATTCGAGCTAGGGAAACATGGTACCTTAAAACCAAACACAAAGAATACATATATTCATCTAGAGACAGGACACAACATAACAAGTATTAGGCATGAAACATCAAGTGGGATTATCATGGGACACACACACACCCATCCATATGTGAAAGATATCAAGTAAGGGTCTCAAAGAAATATATTCACAAACATGTGAATCAAGACACATAAATTCATATAAAGGTTAAAAAATGCTAAATAATTCCTACCTCAAGTGTATCAATTTCAATTACTAAGAGATATAACTGAACCAAATTCGTGCTCCAATGATTCATATAACTAATCCCAATTCATCACAATCAAGATTCTAGAATCAAGTTTCAAGAAGGCTCATATATAATAGTCTCAAAGATAGTTCATTTTACCCTATATGATCTGTCACTAATATTAGATCGAGATCTGTTCAAGAGAGGGATAAAGATTCTATAGATTTGAATTCTAACTACAAATAAACCAAGAATAATCCATTATATCATGATATATTCCATATATCTATCCAATATATCTTAGATTTGTGATTCAACTCAAGAGAAGAAGATGATTCGGTCTAGAAGAGATAAAAATTACTATTTAGAAGTCAACATATCGATCCAAGTTTGAAACACCAAAGATAGTGGAAGGAGAGAGACAATTTTATCAAATAAGAGTTCTTTGTGTCATTTTGGTTTAATAGAAATTGAAAAAGGAAAAGGGGATGTCAAAAAGATGCGTTAGAAAAAAATACGAGGTTCCCTTAATGGATGACCTGTCTGGACACCACCAGATGTCTAATGGATACATACAGAATCCTAGGATACTGCCTTATCCACTGGCCAACTAGTGGCTTTGTACTAGTTGGCCCGTGGATCCCAAGTAATTCCTAGGATATTTCCACCTCCATTAGCTAGCTAATGGCATGTCACCAACTATCCAGTGGTACACTAGTAGCTCTAAGCTAATGGTTAGTGCCCTTATCTCCTTCTATTCCATTTTCCATCTTTTGGAAACCTCTAACATACCTCAAAATATGAAAAACACTACCAATATATGCCAAAACTTAAACATAATATACTTTGTAATATCTAGGATTTCAAAAATCTCTCCCTCTAACAACTTCTTAGCCTTAAGAGGTATATATTATGGTCTTAATCAAATAAATCAGGTAATTGTGTCTAAACAAATGACTCTTACTACCAAGTCTCCTCTTGGATTCATTCATGCTACAATAAAACTTGAAAAATTGGTACCATCTCCCTCGTAAACTCATAATCACTTTGGTCCACAATCCATACTGTTCTCTCCACAAATGATGCATCTGGTTCTAACTCAACATCCTTGCTGTCAATCACATGCATGATATTGGGCTCATACCTCTAAATATGATACATATAGAACACGTTAGTCATTCCTTGATACTAGTGAGTGAGGTATAATTGGTAATCCACTATTATGATATGATAAATGATCTCAAACCATCCTATAAACTGTAGTTCCAACTTACCTTATTTATGTGAATGTAGATGACCCAACTAATGTGTCAAATGCAAGAAAACCTGTTCACCCATAGAGAAATCTAAAGTTCATTTCCTATAGTTATCATATGATCAACACCAACTATGATTAGAAACCAACCATTTCCAAATCTACTAAAATTGATCAGATGTACCCTGGACCATACTTGGTGTAACAATATTTGTCTCACCTACTCTAGTCTAACACAATGGAGAACAACATGACTGATAGTAAATATCCTTAAATGGTTCCATCTTAATGGAAGACTGGTAACTGTTATTATACAAAAACTATACCATGGTCAGATGATCATCCTCAGATTCACTAAAATATAGGATGCATGCCTAAAGCATATCCCCCAAAGTCTTTATTATATTATCTAACTTCCCATTAGTCTATGGTTGATATGCTGTACTCATCTTCAACTGAGTCCCCATAAATTTTTGTAATCTTTTCCAAAACCATGACATGAAGTGAGCATCCTGATTAGATATTATTCTCAAAGGCACTCCATACAGTTGTATTATCTCTCCAATATAGATATTTCCCAACTCATCACCTGAATGAGTCTCTCTCAAATAGGTAAGAAGTGTTCCAACTTTTTCACCTGATCAACCACAAATCACACAATATCTTGACCTCTTGGGGTCCTGAGAAATCCCATAACAAATTCCATCATCACCTCATCCCACTTCCACATGGGCATAGTAAGAGGATGAATTAATCCACTTGGTTGTTGATGACCAACCTTAATCCTCTGATAGGTAAGACAATGATAGAACAAAACCAGAAATATCCCTCTTCATACCTAGCCACTAGAACCATTTTTTTGCTATCACAATACATATTTATCAATCCTAGGTGCACTGAAAAATGTGAATATTGAGAGTCCCTCATTGGAACTTCCCTTATGGAAGTAGGAACCACAACTCTCTCATGATCATAGATCATGAAGTCTCTATCTAAAGATCATATTGGAACTATTCCATTCTCATCCAATCATTCTAACATCACCAAGCACTCGAAATCTGAATCTTGGTTGGATTTCACCCCACCCAATGAGGATGATTTGATAATTAAGGGGGAACATTTCATTACCCCTTGATCCTCTTATTTACCGACTGACTATTCTTCCAGCAATATCATCAATCTCCATTCCTCCTCTAAAGGTCTATATCTAAGCTCTTATATCTTCCCAATAAGAGAATATATAATAAAATTACCTTTTATAGGATCACAATCTATCTCAAAGTCAAAACTCTATAGATAATCAATCCAAATATTATATTAAATATTTATGCTCCACTGATAGAAGATATACCATAAGATATTTCAGTCAATTTAAATGAAAAAAATCTCACTGAAGAGATAATGTTTTCAACACTCTAGGTTATGGAAAAAAACTACCAACTCCAAGTCATGGATAGGGTAGTTACACTCATCATTTCATAAATAACTAGACCCATAAGCAGTTACACAATCTATCTACATTAGACCATCTCTTAAACCAACACCCAAGGCATCATATTAAACTGAATATCTAATCATAGGATCAATTAAGATAAAAATTGGAGTTGATGTTAATCTCCTCTTTAGATTTATCAAGTCCACTTCACACCCATCTATCCACTCAAACTTCACCCCCTTCTTGGTAAGACCATTCATTGGTGCTTCTAAATAGGATAGATCCTAAATGATTCGTCTGTAATACCCATCCAAACCTAGGAAACTCCTAATCTCAAACACATTCCTAGGGAATTCCCTAGACATCAATTCCTCTACCTATTTTGGATCAATTGAAATTAACATATCGGAAATCACATTCCCAAGTAATCACACCTCTTGAACCTAAAAGTGACACTTTGAAAGTTTTTCATAAAGCTGATGTCCTTGAAGTGTACTCAACATGATCTCAAGGCGCCTAGTAATCATATCTAGGGTTTTTGCATATCTCAAGATATCATTAATGATTCCAATGATAAAATAGTTATGTTATGGATGAAATGTACTATTCATGAGATCCATGAACACCATTGGGGAATTAATTAACTTTAAAGGCATGATAATACACACATAAAATCCATGATTATTTGTAAACATCTTCTTATGTATATCCTTCTATATGACCTGAAGCTAGTGGTAGTCTGATCAAAATTTAATCTTAGATAACCGCCAAGATCCCCTCAACTAATAAAAAAATAATTGATCCTTGTAAATTATTACCTATTATTTACCATGAATTTATTCATAATCTCATAGTCCACACATAATCTAAGGCCTCTATTAACCTTTTTAGCAAACAAAACTAGATAACCCCAAGGAGAAGTGATCAGTTTGATAAATCCCCTCACCTCTAAATCCTCAAGATGAACCTTGAGTTCCATCAACTCTTCCAGTGACATATAATACAGAGGAATAGATATAGGATAATCTCATAATGTGAGATCAATCTTGAATTCAATTCCTCTATTGGGAAGAAGTCTTAAGAAATTTTCTGGAAAGATTTGTCGGTAAAGGTCCAACATTGGGGGAAAATAGGAGGGAGCTACTGCCTAATTTTCTATAAGGTCCATGCATACTACCAATTCTATAATATATCCAAAATAACTTATTTCTAGTCCCATTATACCTACCCAAAAATCACATTCACCAGTTATTGAAAACTTCTCCCCCTTAGGAACAGTAAAGGCTAATCATTTCCTATAACAGTCAATGTGAACCCGATATCTAGTGAACCAGTCCATGATGAAAATCACATTGAAGCTAGTCATCTCTAAGATCATAAAATCCCACAGATTTGTATATCAAAAAACTACTACCAGAAACTTTAGGTATCTTTATAGATGACTTACCTTCTTTCCTAAGGGCATATCAAGAGATAAAAATTCATAAGATAACTTAATCAGAAAGTATAACCCAATAAAGGCTTGTGAAAATATAAAATAATTGGAAGACCCTGTACCAAAAAAGGTAGTATAAAGTTTATAGGTAATTAGAATCATACCTCTCTCTGTAGAAGGTACCTCTAAAACATCATATAGAACCTATTCCACCTCATAAAGATTTATTACATTGGATCCATGTTCTTTCCCCTAAGGTTGATGAATCATCTGGGCCACAAAATTCTATAGATTAGGCATCTGCTGCTGAGTTCCTATAACCACTCCATGGATTGATCTCCATGAACCCAATCATGAAGCCTTTTTCAAAAATGCATTGGATATTATCCGTATCGCTACATCAATGGGAATATTTAAGATGATTGGGATAAAACTTGAGATAATTCCATTTCCATTGATAATTATAACATCTGATAAAACCCCCTTCTATAGAGGGAGTTAAATAACCTTCACTCTACTCTGGATACTTTCTACCACCTTGGAGCATGTCCATTTACTTCCTATTACTACTAGAAAAGGAACTCAAAACACTAGCATAAATTACACTTATCATCCCATTGAGATATAAAAGAATACTTGTTGCATTGTCCTCCTTTATACCCTTCTTGATCATCTGGGCCTTACGTAGCACCTTAGAATATATCATCTTGTCAAAATTTCTAAAATGGCGTCTTAGTCCTAGTCGAAGGATAATACATAACTTCAAATCCTTTTTCACCTCATTCCCATCCAAAATAATAATGAAGTAATGAAACTCCATGAAACAAGTAGAATTGGTAGTTATTGACATTTTACCTTAACAAATCTCTATAAACTTTAGAGATTGATCCATATTTAGTGTATCTAGGAAAACCTCCTCAAAGAAGAGATTCTTGAAGGTCACCCAAGTCACACCCTCATTGTTGGAGTTGGTGTCCTAGGACCAACTATTTTTACTTGGATTACATAAATATTCGATGTATTGAATATTAATAAAACTTATTATTACATATTGTTTGTTGTTATGAATGAATCTAATGTAATAATGTCATAGAGTATACGTCATATTGATAAGGTCATAACAGTTCGTACTATGATGATAACCTTGATATACTACGATGATATTCTCAAATAATGTTCTATATTTAGATAACATACTATGATGGGACACCTATTACATTATTTATTCTCTAGATTGTTAATAAAATATTTATTTATGAATAAAATATTTATTTGGTTATTCAATAAATTCTAGAGGAGTTCAAACATACCAAGACTGAGTCCAGTGACAAATATTAATTAACAAGATAGTTACATAATATCTGTTATTGTGCAAGTTGGAACGCACCACAAAAATAGTAATAATATAATTATTATTATGTGGAATGGGATTTATTAAAGGTAATAAATGTTATTTAATGTCCCATATGAAATTAAATAATATTTTAACTTAAATCCTTACTCTATAGATAGATGGTTATGTTTATTGTGTAGAGTATCTGAAATTTAGAATAGAGAATTGCTATGAACAATGAATTCTATCTCAAATACCCCTCCTCTCTCCCTCTAATGAACAAGAAGTGCAAGAGATATTTCATCAATACTAAAGAATGAGCGATCAAGAATGAACAAGTCAAGACATTCGACTCTCTGTGCTAACACCCGAAGATCGAGTGATGTTGCTCGAAGATCATAGGAGCACATGTGTATCACCACTAGAGGGACTTTATCCTTGGATCCTTATAACACAATGAACGTAATATGAAAGGGTATTTTCAGATGATCAAAATTCAGCAATGAAGAAAGTTCATTAGCCCAAGTATTTATTTCTTCAAATATTAAATAAATTAATTATAAATTTGATATGAAAGATCCTTACTCTTGGTTTTAGGAAATAATTATTAAAATAAATTTTAATATATCTCCCACCTATGCACCCTTCTGCTGTGCCCAGAACCATCTAATGGTTTCAGATCAGTCATATTTAAATTTATAATTTTATTTGAGTGATGATCTATGCTCAATTGTGTTAGATATTCAATTCATGTTATTCGTTCTTTAATACAATTTGAATTAACATCTTATAGACATATTAATCATGTTCATTATGTGTTTCATTTTATTAAAGGTTTAATAAAAAATGAATAATGACTAGAGATTCCATTAGGAAGTTCCAAATCATTGTACTGTAAAACTATGTTACATGATGTGTAGCCAGATCACACATCGTATACCCATGTAGATTGTGTTTAGATGCACCAAGAAATTAATTACAAATAGCACTTTTATTTCACACCGCATGTTAACTGGGACTACCTGGCACATAGAAAGAAGATATAGGGTGCGTAGATGGCATGTACACACCGTGTAGTCCAGCTGAGTTAACACACTGAAGCCCTAGGCGTGCGACTTGGATATACGGAAATCAAGGTACATGGAGTGTAGTTGCATGTACATGCCGTGTAGTCTCCCAGTAATAGAAAAAAATTAAAATTACATTAAATTTTAAAAGTTCAGCATTAAAACCTTATTTTATTGATTTCCACACCATTGTGTGTTCGAAAATTTAATAATGGTTTTAAAGAATTTTAAATGATAAATTAATTTATTGAAATTAATATGTCATTATTGGTTCTATTTTTTATTTTCCATGAATTTAATTAATGATGGGTATCTCCAAATAAGACCGGATGATCATTAAGATGAAAGGTAATTAATTAATTAATTAATTAATTAATTAATGCAAGTGGGTTTATCTTAAATAACAAAATAATGAATGATAGCTATTTAATTTTGCATATTCGTTACATGTATGACCATTCATTAGCTTGACCAAGACCTATGTATGTGTTATTTGTTTTAATTTAATTTATTGAATGATTTTGTAATTATTTAATATTAATTAAATGATGGTCTGTAATTCATCCCTCCCTTCATTATTATATAGGACCTACGTGTCCAAGGATATTTATGTAACCCCCTTTAACTAATCATTTGGTTCCCCTCACCTACATGTGAGAAATAAATATTTGTAATTAATAGAGAATCCAAACGGGTATGGAGGCGATTCAAGATGGAACCACAATGACGCCAACCCAGGTGGTACACTGGTGGATATGTGGAATGCTATAAATCATGCCAAGGATGACAATAAGAGTTATTTCTCCCTAGTTAAAGGTTGATTTAATGTCTGCTCATTAAATCAACCATTAGTTAAAGCTCATGAATGGGTCATTTGATTAATTATTTATTTCTATCTATGTAATTATTTATTTTATGGATGCAAGACCATGATCACATAAATAAATTAATTAATGTGCAAAGATAGAAATTAAATAAATGAATTATGGGTAAATGTTTTATCCCACATGGTTAATTAATTAAGTAACATCCACTTAATATTAAAAAGATATGTAAAGGATAAAAAAGATAAAATTTATGAATAATAAATTTAAATCACTCAATTAAATATTAATTCAGACTAATCCTTCCATTACTTTATTGATAATGAAACCATAGAACTAAGTTTAGTACATAGACAAAGTCTGGACACTTACTTTTATACGGGAGTTCTCAGAAGAGTTTTGGGTTGACTTAACCGAAATTGTATTGAGTTTAATGGCCAAATTATGTTCAATAAAAATTTGGAGGCAAGTGTTGAGGGAATCCAAGTTATTATTTCAGGATAGGGGAATCCACCCAACGGATCAAGGAGCTACAAGTACACAGTTGGAAGGACCGCCTACCTAATTACTTTATTATGGTTTTCATAGAAAAAGTATGAATCATCAATAAAAGTAATCAGGATACTTACCACTATAATTTTAAAGAAACTAGAAATTATGAGTTAAATAGTGATGGCTATTGATACTTGATAAAATAGTAGGATATTTAATAAATAAATAAATAAATAAAAATATTTAATTTATTATATCTCACTTATTTTTTAGTCAAGCAAAGAACTAATAATCTGCTCTTTTTAATTTTAGAATAAAATTAAAAGTTCATCATCCAAAATATCCCAATAATAAATATTTGAGAAATATAACCTCTTAATTGGAAGTAAATTTCAGGAGTGGTTTAGATGCCTTTGGGTTGTGCGACGCCATGAACAGAAATCTTACGTGCTATAATCATCAATGCCTGCTCCACCTGCTAAAGAGGTGAGTGATGAAGATTTCCTTGTATATGAAAATAATTTGAGAGACATGGTCAATGTTCAATGTTTGATGCTTTCATCGATGTATAGTGCACTAATGAAGTCTCATGAAAACATGGATGCGTATAGCATGCTTGAGCACCTCCATGATCATTATTAGGAGAGAGATAAGCATGAAAAATTTGAGATTTCCAAGGATATTTTTCAAAGAAATCTTGGAGATATTTCCCAAATTGGAGTCAAGATCATTGGATACATTGAGTGCTTATAGGTTCTAGGGTTTAAACTCCCTGAATAAATTGGAACTGACCTCATTCTGGAATCACTCCCTCAGAGATTATCCATCTTTTTTGTGAATTTTAATATGAGAAACATTGAGAAGTCCTTATTATATTGTAAGAACCTAGGTTTTTAGAATGGGTCAAAATCCTGACCCTGTTTGAATTTTGACTTGTCCCTAAGAAAACTGGGAAAATCTGGGATGTTCTAGAAATTTCTAGACTACACGCCGTGTACCCTAGAGTACACGCCGTGTATAAGTTGGGCGAGTACCGGCCGTGTGCTCGCCGAGTACATACCGTGTGATGATAGTGTTGGAATTTATTACTACATGACATGTAGTTATAGACATGTCGTGTAACCTTGACCGTGTGGAGGCCATACATGGTGTGTAGGCCTGTTGGCTGGGTAGAATGTTTTTACCTTGTAAACATTGTATACTATTTGTACACACCGTGTAGAGGGGCCATTTATGGGGATATACATGGCATATTGGGGATGTTAGTAGGGTAAAGAGGTACACGTCGTGTAGTTACTAGACAAGTCCTTAGCGAAATATCAACCGTATTATGAACAGTAAAATGATACAAAGCATGTATTCCTAAAGTACACGCTGTGTATTTTTCTCTCTCTCTCTAAAACGGACAGTAGCCTCATTTTGAGGCAGAACCCAAACCCTTGATGGGTTTGATCAGGGAGAGCTGACTAAGACTTAAAATCCCTCCCATTTCTTCATCTGATGCTGAATTCAAACACCGTTTAATCCATTGGAACCCCCTTGGTTAGGACTTGATTCCACTTGATCCGTTTTTATTGATTTATTCTCTAGAAAAAGTTATAGGGGTTTGAGAATTTTTGATTCTTTTGTAGATCTACCACATTTTAGACCTAATTGGAGGCTGTTATTAGAGGATTATCATCGTACGAGCCTCAGGTAGGTGGTGCATACCTCTTTTTGTGTTTTTGCAGACTTTTGGGTGGTGCAGCCTTTGGCGCATTTTTAAGTATTTTGAGCGTGACCCTATTTTGCTTGCTATTGCCTATTTAATTGTTATTTGACCTATGATATGCCTTTGGGTATTCCCTGTTACCTGTTTTGTTTGAGCGGGGCTGGGCGAGTGGCCGTTTCTCATTGGGGGCATTTTGGCCGGGGAATTCTAAGATGGTTATAATTGAATTGTATTGTTTTAAACTGTTGAGTTTAGTTATTAAACCTTGATATAAATTGTTAAATTCCTTAAAGACCTCTGTGTGGGTATGTTACAACGCTTTCTTAGTGAAATTCTACTATTTAGATTGTTTTTCTTGTTTATGTGTTCTGTTTAAATATTTTATATATGTAATTTCTGAATTGCATATGCTGGAACCTTTGGGTTGTGTTGGGCATGGCCCGAATATTCTTGAGTGATGCTGATCACAGGCTGGGCTTTGCCCGAGTTACGTTGGGTGGTTCTGACTACGAGATTGGGTGTGATGGATGTCATCTTGGGGGCAGGGTGACTGTCAGGTTGGGCATGTCCCGGGTTACTTGGATGGCGAGACCGTCAGACTTGACTAGCATGGTCGTAGGGACATGAGATGTTAGAGACGTTGTGGCTTGAGTACTATTTTGGTGATTACCACTCACCCAGAACTTTGAGTAGTGTGCACACATAGAGACTCCGTGATGAGGTGTTTTTGACCACTCATGTGGGTAGAGGCCCCCGTTAGTTGCGGTTTAGGTACTTTTGGTTTGGGGGTTCTTTCCATAGGAATCCACATGGAAGGTGAGGAGCCTTCAGGGGATATCATTGAGGCTATTAGGTTGGGGGAAGAGGATCGCCATTATTTTTAGGGAAAAGATCACTGTCCCTCCGGTTACTTTTTTTGGAGGGCAGACATCGCTGTCCCTTCAGTTACTTTATTTTGGGGGCAGACATTGTTTTTCCTCTGGTTACTTTATTTGAGGGAAGACATCGCCGTCCCTCCTGTTACTTATTGGAGGATAAACATCACTGTTCCTCTGGGTTACTATTTCTTGGGCACGCCTTCTGGACGTAGGTACTTGAGACACATGGTGTCAAGGGGCACATGGTTTCAGGTTACATGATAGAGATTTCGACGTTGGCCGAAGCAGGTGACACTTCATGGTGGATGTAGAGAACCGGTGGAGTTTATGTTTACTTGTGCATCGTACTGTTTACTGTTTTCTTACAACTGCATGTCTTCTTAAACACTTATATTAGGTACACACTGTTGGGTGGTATCCTATTGAGATTCATCTCACACCCTGCATGGGCCCTTCAGGACACATGTAGACTTTATGGATTTACATGCAGGAAAGAGGCCCGCTTTAGGAGCTGTGCTGCATTAGCTATTGCATAAATATGGTATGGACCTTCAGGTCTTGACTATCTAGAGTTTACCTTGTTTTTTCTTAATTTCCTATATCAACATTCTTACTTGTTTTTAGCTACAGTTAGTTATCCATTCGCACCTTTACATATGGATATGTTTGAACTGATTTCATGTTTGTTGTTCAGTGGTAGTACAAGTGATCAACAAATTGTTGTGTTTACTTTCCGCTACCAATGTTTATATTTATTGCTTCCGCTGTTTATCGATATTGAATGTGATTCCGCTTTGCGGGTCTAGTTTGAGTCTTCCGAGACGTTTATTCCGCTGCATATTTATTTTTATACTCGGACCAGTACCATTATTATCCTCCAAGAGGGTATAGCCTCCCCACTATACCTATAAAGACCCTCGCTTCTAGTTGGAATCCTTTGGCATTCGGGGAGGTGCGCCTAATGTAGTAACACCCAACCCGTTTAGCACTGTTCGGGTGGCTGTTCGGGTCTGGGTCGTTACAAAGTGGTATCATAGGAGTTCTTGATAGGGATTTAGTAGCAGTGTTTTGATGGCTACTAATGAGATTGAAGTTTCTCTTTTATTTCAGCTAGTTTTACTATTTGGGATATGGTAGACTGAAGATAGGTTGTTATTGGAACTGGGTTTATAGCTTGTGCTTAGGTGCCTACATCCCCAGGTATGAGGGATGATCCAAGTTTCCATGGGTAGGAATTTCTATTTTATTTTATTCAGATTACAGTTTATATGATTTCCACCTTGGTGGCTCACTTGGTGTGTGATGTTATCGATTTTGATGTGTAACCCTTGAGCTGGTACGGTAAGGGAGGATTGGACCTTGGCCCAGTATGGAAAGGATTATTTTCTTGGATTTTGATAGGCACATTTTTAGGGTATTTCAATCTCATAACTGCATGTATGCTTTGTGAAGTGATAATTCCATGTGAATAATATCAAATTTCCATGCTTGTATTCTTTAGAATGTGAATAGGTGAAATTCCAGATAGAATTGATTATTTATTTCAATGTGTTATGCAATGATTTTTATATTTTTAGAATTGCATGTGGTAAGGTATTTGGGTCTGGCTCTTATGGGAGTAGGAAAGTACTATGGTTGAGGTGATTTTGATCACCAGGATTGGGCGACTCGATCGTAGTTTTGGGGCATCATTAGTTGTCAGGACGAGCATGGGCCGAGGTAGTTTTGATACTTTGCTCTATTAAGGGAGGGTAAGGAGGCCATGAGGCCTGGATGCCATGGGGCATGGTTGCGGTGGGGGAGAGTAAGGGTAGTAGTTATGCACTGCCTTTTACTAATTTCCTTATCTTTATTATATATGTATAAATTTTTATTTATGTGGGATGTCTGAACATTTATGGTATTCAACAGGTTCCTTTTTGGGCAACTCAGATGGAGCATTAGGCGGGAAATGATATAGTGCCACAGGATCAGGTTCAGGATCCGGTGCAGGCAGAGTAGGAGCTGCAGGTATAGGCTCAGGGATAGGATCAGGTTTAGGATCCAGTGTAGGTAGGACAACAGTCAGGTTTGGCAGCGTTCGGACCATGGCTCGATGAGAAGCTCCGAGCTAGCCTGGTACATGTTTTGTAGGGGATCGACAGAGGCACACAGGGTACAGATCCATCTATGGTATATCTGATGCGGGAGTTCCAGTCGTATCACCCACCACTTTTTTAGGGTGAGGGTGGTCCACAAGAGGCTAAGAACTGGATAGAGATCATGCAGATGATCTTTGTCAACTCGAGACACATCCAGGGCGGAGGGTCAAGCTGGAAACATACATGCTAAGAAGACCAACAAAGCGTTGGTGGGATGTGCGGGTTCAGGCTCGCAGGAATGAGGGAATAGCATGGAAGTACTTCAAGGAAAGGTTCTTTGAGAACTTTTACCTCAAGACACTGAGGAATGAGAGAGCTCAGGAGTTCTTGAGTCTTCAGTAGGGAGACATGTCTATCATGGACTATGAAACTACTTTCACTGAGATGTCTCTCTTTGCACCTGGTATGGTAGGCGATGATGCGACAAGGGTGAGGCACTTTGAGGATGGCTTACGACATGCCATTCGGATCTAGTTGAATATCTTCAGGCTGAGTTCATTCATATAGGTGGTAAATCAGGCGCTCATAGCAGAGGGAAACCAGAGGGATAGACCCCATGTTGGCCAGGGAACAGTTTCAGGTGATGGTTCAGATAGTGGGAAGCGAGGATAAGATGAGTTCCAACAGAGAAGTCAGGCCAGGGACTTAGCTATACCACCTCGTAGTAGCTCTTCAGTGGTTTTCTTTAAGTGTGGAAAACCAAGACATGTTAGGCCTTAGTGCGATAGGCCTCCGAAAGAGTGTCGGGCATGTGGACAGGTCAGACATCTTGAGAGGATTTGTAGGCAGCCTTATTAGAAAACCATAAGATAGGGACCGGGACAGATATTGACATCTAGAGTTGGTTCAAGTTCGGTATCAGGTGATGGTAGCTGAGGTTTAGCTGCACATAGAGGACGTTACAGAGACAGTGGGATCTAGCTAAGGGGTCAGTGGCCGGTGGATGGAGCAGAACTGTAGGGAGGTCAGGAATCAGGCAGTCGTACTTCAGGCTAAGTGCATGCCGTGGAGTTTCTAGAGGCTGAGAAGGTTGGTGAGACGATAAAGGTTAGAGGTACACCACAGGTGTGGCCATGATTTCCATGTTCTCTTTTTGGCATGACCTATAGAGGCATGCCCGTTTTGTGTGCAAGTGATACACATGACCTATGTGGACTGACTAGATGCTGGTCAGTGGGATTGGCGCCCTATCAGGTGCGTGATATATTTATATATATGTATGAGATGCATAGCATCAAGGGAATTGAAAATGTGGGTTACTTGAGGTGCCTTGGGCATCAGGGCATCAAGGATGAAGGTTACTTGAGGTGTGTGGCATCAGGTTTTACTTTGAGCGTCCAAGGGATACATGACCTCGTGGTGGCGGACACCGATATAGTGCGAGATGCGTTGGGAGTCAGAAATGACATAGGAGCACCAATGAGGTGCAGGGGTGATGATGCGTCACAAGAGGACCATGTGTTCGGAAAACAAGTTAGTGAACCTTTTCTTTTGTTGAGTTTTGTTGGGTTGAGATCGAGCTAGGAAATTCCTAAGGTGGGGAGCCTCCTGGAGAAATTTAGCCAGAACCTTTGAGACTGGGGAAGTCTGGGTTATTTTAATCAGGGGTGGTATGTTCGGTGCTATCTCCGAGTTTTGTTTGATAGCTCGGGGATGAGCTATGTTAAGGTTTGGAGATTGTAAGAACCCATGTTTTTAGAAAGGGTCAAAATTCTGACCCTGTTTTAATTTTGACTTATCCCTGAGAAAACTGGAAAAATCTGGGATGTTCTAGAAAGTTCCAGACTACACGCCATGTACTCTAGAGTACACGCCCTGTATAAGTTGGGTGAGTACTGGCCGTGTGCTCACCGAGTATATGTCGTGTGATGACCGTGTAGGAATTTCTTACTACACGGCATGTAGTTATAGACACGCCATGTACACTTGACCATGTGGAGGCCATACATGGAGTGTAGGCTTGTTGGATGGGTAGAATGTTTTTAGCCTGTACACATATTGTACTATTTGTACATGCCGTGTAGAGGGGCTGTGTATGGGGATATACATGGCGTGTTGGGGATATCAGCAGAGTAAAGAGGTTCACGCCGTGTACCATAGGTACACTCAGTGTAGTCATTCAGCAAGTCCTCAATGAAATATCATCCATCTTATGAACATTAAAATGATACACGACATATATTCCTAAAGTACACGCCATGTATTTTCTTTTTTTTCTTGCTAAAACGGGAAGTAGCCTCGTTTTGAGGCAGAACCCAACCCCTTGATGGGTTTGAGTGGGGAGAGCCGGTCGATACTTCAAATCCCTCCCATTTCTTCGTCCGATGCCATATTCAAACACCGTTTAATCCATTGGAACCACCTCGATAAGGCCTTGATTCCTCTTGATCCATTTTTTTTATTTTTGTTCTAGAACGAGTTATAGGGGTTTGAGAAGTTTTGATTATTTTGTAGATATACCATGTTTTAGACCTAATTGGAGGCTGTTATTGGAGGAGTATCATCACATGAGCCTCAGGTAGGTGGTGCATACCTCTTTTTGTGTTTTCATAGACTTTTGGGTGGCGCGGGCTTTGGCGCATTTTCAGTTATTTTGAGTGTGACCCTATTTTTCCTGTTATTGCCTATTTAATTGTTATCTGACCTATGTGATGACTTTGGGTATGCCCTGTTACCTGTTTTGTTTGAGCGGGGTCGGGCAAGTGGTCGTTTCTCATCAGGGAATTTTGGCTGGGGAATGACAAGACGGTTATAATGGAATTATATTGTTTTAATCTGTTGAGTTTAGTTATTAAACCTTGATATAAATTTTTAGAGGCCTTAAAGACCTCTGTGCTGCTATGGGACAACGCTTCCTTAGTGAAATTCAACTATTTATATTGTTTTGCCTGTTTATGTGTTCTGTTTAAATATTTTATATATGTAATTTCTGAATTGAATATGCTAGAACCTTTGGGTTGTGTTGGGAATGACCTGGATATTCTTGAGTGATGATGATCACAGTTTGGGCTTGGCCCGGGTTACGTTGGGTGGTTCTGACCACGGGATTGGGCGTGATGGACGTCGGCTTGGGGCAGGGTGACTGTCAGGTTGGGAATGGTTCGGGTTACTTGGATGGCGAGGCCGTCAGACTTGAGCAGCATGGTCATAGGAACATGAGGTGTCAGAGACGTTGTGACTTGGGTACTATTTTGGTGATTATCACTCACCCAGAACTTTAATTAGTGTGCACACAGAGAGACACCATGATGAGGTTGTTTTGACCACTCATGTGGGTAGAGGCCCTCGTTAGTTGAGGTTTAGGTACTTTTGGTTTGGGGGTGCTTGTTGTGGGAAGCCACGTGGAAGGTGATGAGCCTTTAGGGGATAGCATTGAGGCTATCGGGTTGGGGTAAGAGGTTCACCATTTTTTGAGGGCATACATCGCTGTCCCTTCGGTTACTTTATTTTGAGGGCAGACATCGCTGTCCCTCCAGTTACTTTATTTTGGGGGCAGACATCGGTGTTACTTCGGTTACTTTATTTGAGGGCAGACATCTTTGTCCCTACGGTTACTTATTGGAGGACAGACATCGCTATTCTTTTGGGTTACTATTTCTTGGGCGTGCCTTCAGGATGTCGGTACTTGAGACACGCGGTGTCAGGGGGAACATGGTGCCGGGTTACATGACAGAGATTTCGATATTGGCCAAAGTAGGTGACACTTCCTGGTGGTTGTAGAGAACCAGTGGAGTTTATGTTTACTTGTTCATCGTACTGTTTACTATTGTCTTATAACTGCATGTCCTCTTAAACACTTATATTAGGTATGCACCATTGGGTGGTATCCTACTGAGATTCGTCTCACACCCTGCATGGTCCATTCGGGACATGTGTAGACTTTATGGATTTACGTGCAGGAAAGAGGCCATATTCAGGAGCTGGGCTACATTAGCTGTTACATGGATATGGTATGGACCTTGAGGTCTTGTCCAGCTGGAGTTTACCTTGTTTTTCTTACTTTCCTGTATCAGCATGGTTACTTGTTTTGTAGCTAAAGTTGGTTATCCATTGGAACCTTTACATATGTATATGTATGACATTCTTTGGATGCATGTTTTTTGTTCAGTGGTAGTACAAGTGATCAATATGCTGTTGTGTTTGCTTTCCGCTGCTGTTGTTTATATTTATTACTTTCACTGTTTATCGATATTGAATGTGCTTCCGCTCTGCGGGTCTGGTTCGAGTCTGTCGAGTCGTTTATTCTACTGCATATTTATTGTTATACTCGGAACAGTGCCATTATTATCCTCCGAGAGGGTATAACCTCCCCACTATACCTATAAATACCCTCGCTGCTAGTCGGAAGCCTTTGGCGTTTGGGGAGGTGCACCTAAGGTAGTAACACCCGACCTGTTTAGCACTGTTCGGGTGGTTGTTCAGGTCTGGGCCGTTACACAGATATTCTTACTCTTATTTTCCAAGAAGATAAGGATATGAAGCGTGAAAAACCTTATATCCTTATTGTGAATAAATGGAAAGGTAAACTGAAGATATTTAAGCCCAAATATTATTCACACCCTTCCAAGAAGAGAAATATCAAGGGGAAATCAAGGGAATGATATTCTATTTGTTTCGCATGTGGCAAGATGGGACACTGAAAAAAAACTCCACCCAACCAAATAATAAATAGGAAGCTTCAAGTGAATTTGTTATCGAGTTCAATTTATCTATTTATAAAAATTGGGCATTAGATACAACTAGTGATTCTCACATATGTATTCAAACATAGGAACTAGGTAGTTTTAGAAGGATTGATCGATGAGAGGTAGATATTTGAGTATCCAACAAAGCTAAACTTGATGTTGTAGCTATTAGGGACTACCACTTCACATTTCCAACTGGAATGATCTTGGTTTTAAAGGGTTGTTATTATCTTCCTTCAGTTACCAAAAACATTATTTCTATATCTATACTTGATTTAGATAGATTTATTTTTAAATTTGGGAATAAATGTTGCTTCTTTTTTAAAGATAGAAATTTTATGGCAAGGCACATTTAAATAACAGTTTTTATGTGCTGGATTACATGAATCAAATAATGGAAATCGTTAATGAAGTAACTTCACATGATTCATACCACACCCAACTTTGGCATCATCGGCTCGGTCATGTAAATGAAAAGTGCTTGAATAAATTATATCAAGATGGATATTTAAATTCTTTTTAACTAAAACCACTTCATGTATTTCATGAATGTTTATAAGGAGAAATGACCAAATCACTATTTAGTGGGAAAGGTGAAAGGGATAATGAGCTTATTAAATTATTTCATATCGATGTGTGTGGACCATTTCCTATTAAAGAAAGGGGTGGGTACTCATACTTCATAATTTTTAGTAGTGATTTTATTAGATATGGATATGTCTAATTAATGAGGTATAAGTTCGATTCTTTTGAAAAATTCAAGGAATACAAGAATTAATTTAAGAACTAGATTGTTAAGAAGATTAAGAAACTCCACTTAGACCATGGCGGAGAATATCTTAATCAAGACATATCTATGGGAGTTCGGGATTTTATCTCAACTCACTCCTCCTCATATACCTCAACAGAATAGTGTAAGTGACAGGAGGATCTGCACCTTGTTGGACATGGTTATATCGATGATGATTCATGAAAGTGTTATATTATCCTTTTGTGGATACATGTTACAAACAACAACTTACATACTAAACCGAGTGCCAACTAAAGAAATATATGGTATACCGAGTGGCATAAATGTTGTCAATTGGAAAAAATCCATGAATTATGAAATGGATTCCATGTACCAAAACCAAGTATTTATTTTGGTAGACCCTCCAGTATATGTAAGGCCCATTTGTTTGAAATGGGTACTCAATAAGAAACTAGACATGGAAGGACAAGTCAGTACCTATAAGGCGTGACTGGTTGCAAAAGGGTTTAAATAGCGTCAAGGAATTGACTATGATAAAACCTTTTCACCAATTACAATTCTAAAATCCATCAAAATTCTACATTCCATTACTTCTTTCCACGATTATGAGATTTGGAAAATGAATTTCAAGAAAACCTTCCTTAATAGGAACCATTAGGAAGATGTCTATATGACACAACCTAAAGGGTTTGTGACTCCAAATGATGCCAAAAAGGTATGCAAGTTGCAAAGATCCATTTATAGATTTAAGAAAGAATCCAGGTCATGGAAAATTCATTTTGATGAGGCCATAATAGAATTTGGTTTCATAAATAATGAATGTGATCTGTGTGTCTATAAATAGTTTAGTGGGAGTGCACTCATTTTATTAATAGTATATGTTGGTGACATATTACTCATTAGAAACAACATACCAGTCTTACAGTATGTTAATGCGTGATTGAATAAATTATTCTTTACGAATTACTTGGGTAAGTAAACATATATTATTAGTATCAAGATCCATTGTGATAGATCCAAGAGGTTTCTTAGCCTAAGTCAAAGTATATACATTAACAAGATACTAAAGAGATTTAGTATAGAACAATACAAGAGGGGATTGTTGCCAGTGTCACATGACAATAATCTTTTTAGAAAAATGTGTCCTCAGACACATGATGTAAGAAACATAATGAAAAGGATTCCATACGCATCAGCAATTGGGCCAGTCATGTATTATATTCTATGTAATAGGATATATGTCACCTATGCATTAAGTGTGGTAGGAAGATATCAAGCTGATCTAGGTGATCCCCATTGGATGGAAGTCAAGACTATCCTTAAGTATCTGATGTGTACTAAGTATATGTTCCTAGTTTATGTAGGAGATGAGGAACTAGTCATTAGAGAACATGCATATGCTAGTTTCCAAACTGATCAAGATCACATGAAGTCACAACTAGGATACATATTCACTTTTAATGGAGGTGGTGTGAGTTGGAAGATCTCAAAGTAGGATATTTTTACAGATTCTATAGTAGAGTCCAAGTATATTGTGGATTTTGAGGAAACTAAAGATGTTGTATATATGCAAAAATTCATCCAAGAGATTGATGTGGTACTTAGTAGTAAAGACCCTATCACACTCTATTGTGATAATACTATAGTAGTGGATCTTGGAAAATAGAAAAGGTCACCTTAGTAGATGAAACCCATACTTTAGAAGTATCATATCTTGAGGTATTTTTCTCAGAGAGGTGAAGTTTAAGTGAGAAATATTTTCATGGAAGACAATGTGGTATACCCCTTTACTGAAGCCTTGACTTAGTATAAACATGACTATCATGTGAGTTCTAGTGGACTAAAGGCCGTAGGTAGTTGGTTCTAGTCCAAGTGGGAGTTTTTTTAGTTGGTTTCCTAGGACCGACTATTTGTAATTTGATTACATAAATATTCGATGTATTGAATATTAATAAATCTTCTTATTACATATTTCTTGTTTTTCTGCATGACTCTAATGTAATAATGTTCTATAGTATATGTCACATTGATAATTTCATAGTAGTTCCCCACTATTATGAGAACCTTGATGTGCTATGGCAATATTCTCAAATAATGTTCTGTGGTTGGATAACGTACTATGATGAGACACATAGTAAATAGACTGTCAGGTGGGAGTACTTGTAAGTATAGGAGGCTTCCTCTCATGAAGTTCACACTTGATAATCTCCAAGATGGGAGATTATAAGAACAAACCCTCTAGTAGTAATTCCGCATGTTTTAGTGTCATCAGATATTCCTATCTACGAGCATGTGTAATGGTCCTTAGACTTTAAGATTATTATTAATGCATGTTACAACTTGTGTACTTATATGTATTTTGTAAACCATGAAGATAATAGTTCATGGAGAAGTTGGATACACTGGGTCTATCATGTGTGACATGTCATTAATGAATAATATGTGGAATTATTTTTCCATTACATCTTTATGGAATCTTATATCTCAACCCTTTGATTATAATAGAACTGTACCATTAAATTCTATGGCTATGGTGTAATGACGTGTTTATTTCAGATAGTCAAAGAAAGATATATCAAGCATATATGTTGGTGACATGTATGTTCAACCTTCTTGATGAGATATTACAACAAAGGGATTATATTTAATAGTGAGCGTTCATATGTGGTTGTCGTCATTGTAATATTAAGTTCTTTATCTTAAGTTCCTTGAATCATTTCTAGACAGTAAGCTTGAACTTTAGAAAAGCCTACCTAATGACAATGAGAATGAATCCTAGAGGGTCACACACTAAGTGTTTCATTTGATCTTGATTAAATTCAATTTGAGTTTAATTAATGGAATAAATATTATTCTCAAGTCTAAGGAATAATTTTATTCAAGTTATATTGATCACATAAATTAAATAAATATTTATTCATCAGCATGTGAATAAAATGTTTATTTTATTTATTGAATATTTTAATAAATATTTATTCACTAGATTTTGAATAGAATATTTATTTATGAATAAAATATTTATTGGTTTATTTAATAAATGTTGGAGGAGATCAAACAGACCTAGACCGAGTGTGATGAAAAATATTAATTAACTTGACCATTACATAATATTTGTTATTGTGCAAGTTTGGGCGCACCAAAAAATAGTAATTATATTATTATTTTTATGTGGAACGGGGTTTATTAAAGGTAATAAATGTTATTTAATCTCTGCTATTCAATTAAATAATATTTTAACTTAAATCTTAACTATATAAAAGACGGATATGTCTATTGTATAGAGTATCTGAAATTGAAAATAGATAATTGTTGCACACAACAAATTCTCTCTCAAATCCTAATCCTATATCCCTCTCAAGAATGAGAAGTGTAAGAGAGATATCTTCAAGTCCATTTAATGAGCGATCAAGAATGAATAATGAAATGCATTCAGTTCTCCATGTTATCACTTGGATATCGAGTGGTGTTTCTAGGAGATCATAAGAGCACATGTGGATCACTACTAGAGAGATTCTATCCTTGGATACTTACAGGGCAATGAAGGCAATACACTCCTATACCATTATTTCATTGACTCTATTATCTTTTGATCATATTCCATTCTTATTTATTTCTTGTTTTAATAAAATTATTCACCCATTTTTCACAAGGAATCATTAGTACACCCACCCAGCATGATTCAAAATTAAAGAGAGGCAGAAGAAATCACTAATTAAAACAATAGGTGACCAATGATCCTATTTGATTCTAGAATAGGGGATCATGTGAGTAGCACAAAACTCCAAGAAAGATGAGTAGGAGGGGCTCTAGGACAAGCATGAAGCAGCTTCTTTCACTAGTCTGCCGCTGGAAGGAATGAAGGACCCCGTGAGAAAACTACTCATGCACAAGTGGGGAACATAATAAGTCCCCCATGGGAAAAATAGTAGAACCTCAAAGAAACTACCAAGGAGTACTAACCAACTGAGCCTCACTAAGGCACACTCACCAAATAATGCAAGTCAATTAAAGTTGTAGTATAAGCACATCGACATTTGGGTACCCACACCACTTTCCCACTAGTTAACTGCTCATTTCTAAAGGCTAACGTCTTGACACTACTACTCTTCCTATACACAATCCCACTACCACAACCTACCCAAAAACACCTGGGACTCAACCATACCACACATATCACCCACAGACACTTGGGCCACAACAACCACACCTCTCACCTGAAGACACTTGGGCCTCATCCCGAAGATACCTGGGAAACAAACCTGACTCACATACACATGATCCCCTCGTACACAACTAAACTACCCAAAGGATCTGGGATTATGGTAAGAATTAAGCCATTACATCCTATTTGGATACTCTTGAGCAGTAAGAACCCAAAAGAAGGTGCGAGGAGGAAATTCAGTAACTAGCCATCCATCCTCCCACTGGGATGTTGGGAAAGACACCCTCCCCCATGAAATGGGGGTGTTCGGAACATGGTGCTCAACTAGGGTGGGGTGAATATAGAAATAAAAACGATCGAAAATTTATATATATAAGTAAAAAAACACTCATCCCAACCTACGGATCCCTAAAATAAACAACCAGACAACCAGAACCACCTTTTTTGCTACCCCTAAATGCAAAAACCCACACAACAAGCCACAAACCCAACCCCTTTTTGTTTAACCTCTTTACATTTATTTATTAAGGGGTAAAATTTAGTTTATTATAGAACTACCTAGGGAAACTACCAAGCACAACATCTACAATAACCTCAGAAGGTGAGGAGCCTGATTAACCAAACACACAACAACTAACCCACTTCGTTCTTCGATACTACAAAATTTAATTCTTTAAAGTTATACCACAAAATCCTTATATAACAACCTAGTACTGCTGCCCTACTGCCCATACATTTCCCAAATGCAGTCCCACTGCATAAAAATTCCACAACCACACTACAACCCCACTACCCAACGTCCTTCGATGACCACAACACAAAAACGCAATCCCACTGCATACAAGTCCATCCATTCTACAAGAAATCAGTCTCTCAACATGAGAATACAACACACCACATATACTTCCCCACACACAAAACCCACAAAAACTACCATTTACTCATAGCCCCACTGAACACACGTCCCACACCCTTCTCATAGAACCAACTCCTTCGTCCAACCATGTACCCATAACTGTGCTCCCAATAGTTTCACCACACAACTCACACAAGGTACTTTCATTACCAATGAGGAAAGTTCATAATACCAAGTATTTATTTCTTCAAATATTAAATAAATTAATTATAAATTTTATATGCAATATCCTCAGTCTTGGTTTTGAGAAACAATTATTAAAAGAAATTTTAATATATCACCAACCTCTGCATGCTTCCGCTGTGCCCGAAACCATCAAGTGTTATTAGAGAAGTCATGATTAAATTTATAATTATTTATTTTATTGTTGATCTATGTACAATTTTGGTTAGATATTAATTTCATGTTATTCGTTATTTAATCCAATTTGAATTAACATGTTATCAATGTAGTAACCTTGTTCGTTCAGTGTTTCATTTTATTAAAGGTTTAAGAACAAATAAATAATGATTGAAGATTCCATAGAGAAGTTCCAAATCATTGGCTGGTAAAACTGTGTTACGCGGCGTGCAGCCAAAGCACATGTCGTATACCCATGCACATTGTATCTAGATGAGTTGAGAAATTAATTACATGTAGTTCTTTTATTAAAGAACACATGTTTATTGGGCTAACTTGACACATGATAAGAAGATGTAGGGTGTGTACATGACATGTACACACAGTGTAGTCTGACTAAGTTAACACGCTTAAGCCCCAGGTGTGTAACTTGGATATACTACAACTTAGATACATGGAATGTAGCTACATGTACATACCATGTAGTATCCCGCTAATAGAAAAAATTAAAATTAAATTAAATTTGTAAATTGTAGCATTAAAACCATATATTTTTGGTTTTCACACCATTGGTTTTCCACTAATGTATGACCATCCATGATCTTGACCAAGACCTGTGTATATGTTCGATGTTTTAATTTAGTTTATTGCATGATTTTGCAATTATTTAATATTAAATTAAATGATGGTCTATGAGTCATCCTTCCATCAATTATTATATAGGACCTATATGTATAATGGTATTTATGTAACCCCCTTTAACCAATAATTTGATTCCCATCACCTATGTGTGAGTAATAAATATTTATAATTAATGGAGAATCCCAATGCATGTGGAGGTGGTTCAATATGGAACCATAATGATGCCAACCAAGGTGATACAAAGGCAGACAAGTGGAATTCTATAACTCATGCCAAGACCGAAAATAAGATTTATTTTCCCTAGGTCAAAGGTTGATTTAATGCCTACTCATTAAATGAACTATTAACTAAATCTCATGAACGAGTTATTTAATTAATTAATTATTTTTGTCTATGTAATTATTTATTTTATGGATGCAAGACCGCAATCACATAAATAAATAAATTAATGTAAAAATATGGAATTTAAATAAATGAATTATGCGTAAATGTTTTATCCAACATGGTTAATTAATTAAGTAACATCCACTTAATTTTAACAAGATTTGTAAATTATAAAAAAATATAAAATTTATTCATAATAAATTAAAATCCCTCAATTAAATATTAATTCAAACTAAGCCTTACATTAGTTGATTGAGAATGAAACCATAGAACTAAGTGTAGTACATGGCTGAAGTATGGACACTTACTTTTATCGAGGATTTATCAGAAGAGTTTTGGGTTGACTTAACCAAAATTGTATTGAGTTTAATGGCCAAAGTCTATTCAATAAAAATTTGGAGGTAAGTTTTGAGGAAATCCAAGCCAAGATTTCAGGATAGGGAAATCCACTCAATAGATCAAAGAGATACAGGTCCATAGTTGGAAATACCACCTACCTAATTACTTTATTATGGTTTTCATGGATAAATTCCGGATCATTAATAAAAGTAATTAGGATCCTTGCCACTAGAATGTTAAAGCAAATAAAAATTCTGAGTTCAATGGTGAGGGCTATTGAGACCTGATAAAATAGTGAATTTTAATAAATAAATAAATAAAAACATTTATTTTATTATATATCACTTATTTTTTAATAAATTAAAGTACTAATAATCTATTTTTTTAATTGTAGAATAAAATGAAAAGTTAATCATCCAAACTATCCCAATGATCAATATTGGAGAAGGATAACCTTCTAAATGGTAGTAACTTCCAGGTGTGGTTTAGACGCCTTCAAGTTTTGATACGTCATGAATAGAAATATTATCTTCTATAATTCTCAATGCTTGATCCACTTTATAAAGAGGTGAGTGATGAAGAGTTCCTTATCTATGAAATTTTTTTGAGCAAAATGGTCATTGTTCATTGTTTGATACTTTCATCAATGTCTAGTGAACTAATGAAGTCTCATGAAAACATGGATACGTATAGCATGACTGAGCACCTCCGTAGTCTTTACCAAGAGAGATCTAGAAAGAAATAGTTTTAGATTTCCAAGTTGATATTTCAAAGAAATCTTGGAGAGGGTGCCCTAGTCGGGCCTCATTTAGTCAAGATCATTGGATATATTTAGAGCTTAGAGGTTTTAGGATTTAAATTCCCTGAAGAAATGGGTACCGAACTCAATCTAAAATCACTCCCTTTGAGATTCTCTAGAATTATTGTGAATTTTAATATGAAAAACCTTGAAAATTCTCTACCAGATCTTCTTACTCTTCTTCTCCAAGTATATAAGGATATGAAGTGTGAAAAACCTTCTTTCCTTATGGTGAATAAATGGAAATGGAAAGAGAAGATATTTAAGGCCAAATATTCTTCATACCCTTCCAAGAAGAGGAAGATCAAAGGGAAATCAATGGAACATGATGTTATCAATTTTTCATGCAACAAGAAGGGACACTAGAAGAAAAACTACACCAAGCCAAAGAAGTAAGGGGAAGATTCAGGTGAGTTTTTTATTGAGTGCAGTTTATCTGTTTCTACAAATTGGGTATTAGATATATCTTGTGGTGCTCACATATGTATTAAAATATAGGAACTAGGTAGATTCATAAATATTGACCAATTATAAGTAGATCTTCGAGTAGAAAACATATCTAAACTTACTGCTATAGCTATTAGGGACTACCAACTCACATTGACAGCCATAATGATCTTGGTTTTAAAGGGCTGTTGTTATGTTACTTTAATAACCAAAAACATTATTTCTATATCTAGACTTGGTAAATATGGATTTATTTTAAAATTTGGAAATAAATGTTTCTTATTTTATAAACATATTATTTTTCATTGTAAGGAACATTTAAATAATAGACTTTATGTGTTGTATTACATGAACCGAATAATGGAAACCGAATGAAGTAACTTCACATGACTCATACCACACCCAAATTTAGAATCATCGTCTAGGCCACGAAAATGAGAATCACTTGACTAAATTACATCAATATGGATGTTTAGATCATTTTTAACTAAAACCACTTGGTGTATGTCATGAATTTTTACAAGAAAAAATAACTAAAGATCCATTTACTGGGAAAGGTGAAAGGGCTAATGAGATTCTTGAATTAGTTCATACTGAAGTGTGTGGACCATTTCTTGTTGAATCATAGGGTGGGTACTCATACTTCATAACTTTTACAAGTGATTTTAGTAGATATCTATATGTCTACTTAATGAGGTATAAGTCAGATTATTTTGAAAAATTTAAGGAATACAAGAATGAAGTTGAGAACCAGCTTTGTAAGAAGATTAAGAAAATTTTCTTAGACCATGGCGGAGAATATCTTAATGAAGACTTCATTGATTATCTACAGGAGTTCATAATTTTATCTCAACTCACTCCTCCTCATACATCTTAGTGGAATAGTGTAAGTGAAAGGAAGAACCGTACCTTGTTGGATATGGTTAAATCATTGATGAGTCATGAAATTCTTCCATTATCCTTTTGGGGATACATGTTGAAAAAAGTAGCATACGTACTAAACCAAGTTCCAACTAATGTAACAGATGGTATACTGTTAAAACCAAGGCTTCTCGTTGCTAATAATGGATGTTTGTTTGTGTTTTTTTTCAATCTACACATGGATGATTAGGGAGTTTTTAAAGAATATGGTCATACATTTGAGGATGAAAGTACTATTGAAGGTGTCACAGTTTCCCAATGTTTTCCAAATTTTTGGGCCTAAAAAATCGGGAGTTTGGTAATGGTTCGCAACAACGGTATGCAGTGAAGGCATGTGGTACGGGATGAAGGTGTGCAGTACGTGGTGAAGGCACACGATACGCGGTAAAGGCATACAATACACGATGAAAGCGTGCGGTTTGCATAATGGTGCACATAACTGAAAACAGTTCGCAACAACGGTATGCAATGAAGGCATGCGGTATACAGAATATTTCCGAAAATGGTTCGCAGTGATGATATGCGATGAAGAGATGTAGTACACGGAATGAAAGACATATGGTACGTAGAAGGTTAAAAGTACGTGATAAAGGTTCATAGTTTAGAGTATTGAAGTACACGGTGGATGCTAACAGTATGTAGATGGAGTTTAGTTTATAGTGAAGATTGTCCCACATTGAAAATTTGGGTAAATCAGATTACCAAATTTTTTTGAGTAATGTGCCTATTTAAGGAGCAGTAATCCTCTTTGTTAAGGTATGGTATTAGAGATTAAAAATTTCTAAAGAAATTCGGTGAAGTCCGAAGTGGTACGTGGAGGAGAAGACAGTACACAGAGAGAATCATCCGCGTAAGGAAAACAATTTGCGGAAGAGAGCGCGGTTCGTGCAGGAATCTCTCATAGTACACAGTCGAGAAAGGTAGTACATGGAGTAGGATGGTATGTAGAAGAGTGAAGCAGTACATGGTGTAGGGGAGTATGTGGAGAAGGACAGTTCATAGAGGAGCTAGACGGTATACGGAAATAGCAGTGATACATGAATATAGCTGGATGGTACGTGGAAATAGTAGTGGTACGCAGAGCAGCTGGTCAGTATGCAGAAATAGCAGCGGTACGTGGAAACAACAACAATATGCAGAACACCCACAAAAGCCTGAAAATTGGTCAAATAAATTTGTGAAATTAATTTCCATAACATATGAGTGTACGAGAAAATAAATTACATATGGGAGTGATTATGAGACTTTAACAGAGCATCCATTTACACTTGGGGATGCATGAATTATTGCCAAAAAGTTGAAGCAACCTTCAAGTTGTTAAACTGAGTGAAGATTCTTCCAACGCAGTGAGCAAGGGGAAGTCAGTAGAAGTGATCTGAGGGATGTAGTTTTGTATCCCTAAAACCTTGTAAAGACAGTGTGCCTGGCGCAGAGTGACTTTTCTAAACTCTTGTAATCCACAACTCATGAAGATTAGTTATTTTTGGCATGATTGATACACTGCCAGTGTATAATCCTTGGATGTAGCCCTTAGTGGTGAAACAAGTAAAATTGATGTGTCATTTCTTTGCATGTGATTTTTTATTTTCTTCACTTCCTCTTCAGACAGGTTTAATAGGTTCCTACTAATGTGTAAACAAGATCCATCGGTTTAAAAGAAAAATTTGACACCCTGATACACCCCTCCCCTCTCTGGGTGTTCTGAGGTCCTTCAAGTGGTATCAAAGGGTAAAGGTTACTGGTGTTGAATCTCTATATCATATAGAATCCATTCAAAGTTAGGGGAGTTCCCCTATTACATGGAAGTAATTTTCAAATATGAAAAAATAGGATGAGATCCCACCTAATATCTCTGGGAATGGAAGTCTTATTTTCTACTACATAGGGAATAAAATTCACTGATCCTATAGGACTATCGATGAAATATACAGATAGTAAATTGATTGATGCTGATGTAAAAGCACAAAATTCTCTCACTACATCCCTTTCTAATCAAATTTATCAAAAGGTAATGAGTTTCACATCTTCCAAGTCAATGTGGGATAAACTGGAGAATATTTATGAAGGATATAGCAAAGTGAATGAGGAAAAACTTCAAGTACTACACAACATGTTTGATGATCTGAATATGCACCCTAATGAGAATGCATAATCCTTTCTCAATCAAATTACTAAAGTTGTAGGATAAATCCAAGGTTTGGATGAAGAAATCAAAGACATTGACATAGTGAATAAAATCTTGAGAAGACTTCCAACCATTTACAATGAAAAAGTGTCAACCCTTGAAGAAAGAGATCTCTCCAAACTCTCAGTGGATGATCTTGTGAGAAATATATCAGCTTATGAAATGAGAATCAAACCAGAAGAAGCTACGACTTGTGTGAGAAAGGAAATGAAATTAAAATACATGGAAAAAATAAAAGTTTCAGGAGATGGCGGTGATGAAGATGATGATGAAAAAAACAACTCTTCTCTCATTACAAAGAATATCAAGAATAGAATATGGAAATTTGAAGGCAAGCTACCTATGGCTTGTTTTCGCTGTGGAAGAGTTGGGTACATTGCCTCTTTGTGCTCAAGAAAATTTGATGATGAAGAGAGCGAAGTTGAAAACATGGAAAAGCCCTGAAAAAGATTTTTTAAAAAGGGAAACTTCAAATTTTCAAAGAAATTATAGAAGAAGTGTTTTGTCTATGAGGAGAAAGATGATGATAATGAATTCTATGATAAAGAAGAACCATAATATAAGACTAGAAACCATGCCTCCATTATGGATACCATTAAAAATTCAGAACCATTGACAGATAAAGTTAGAGATAATCAATTGAATACTAATACCGATCCAAAGTTGAAACTTAAGGATGTGTTTTGTAAGCTTGATATTAAATGTAAGAGATGAAATAAGTAGAAAGAAATGATGGATGAATCACCAGAATATATTGATCAGTTGGAAGAATAAATTGAACAACTGGAAGAACTGGTGAAAGTAAAATCATAAATCCATGAAAGCACTGATGATGTTATGGAACTAAAAATTATAATTGAATAAAAATAAAAGTTCATTAATGACCTTACCTCGAGACTGGAGGAGAAGTCCAAGACCATTGAGGGACTTAAAGAAGAAGTTGTTACTCTGAGAAGTAAACTCAAATGTGAATCAATTTCAAAAGAAGCAAAGAAGAAAATACAATTTTTAAGTTTCTTGTATGCTGACCCGCTAGAGAGAAAAAAATGTGGTTCTAATGGAGTTGAAAAGATATTTAGTGGTTAAAGACCCACATGCATGGGAAATAGTGGAATTGGTTGTGATGCCGGAATGTTTAATGCTATAAATAAAGTGAGCCAGAATAAAGGCAAGATGAAAGTTGATCATGTTGAGAAAATACCATAAGTACTAAAAATGAAACCCTTAAATGAAACTGAATGGAGAATTGAAGATTATCCTCAAGTTTCCAGAAATGATAGGCTATCAAACTATTTTCTTGAGTAAGAAGGCATGAGGAGAAATAGAAGTGAGAGGACACTTACTTTCATGGAGTGTCAGTTTTGTGGCTATCTAGGACATACTATGTCATACTATGAAGAGGCAAGGAGCTATATGAATGGGGAAGATTTAGGAGTTCAAGAAAGGAGAAATAATTCATATCCTAATTCTTATAGAAGAAATTAATTCTATGGATATTGTTTCCACTATTATAACTATAGTCATAAAGCTGTGTATTGCAGGCAGAGGTATGACATGTGAAATTATTTCAATGTTCAGTAATGGGTCAATACACATCAAACATGCATTATTTCTATTTCAAATAGGTTTTCTCCTATGGAAGAATAATTTGAATATAAAGAACCCATGTACATAGAAGAGATAATTGAAAGGTCATCAACATCCTACACTCAATCCAATATCTCATGGAAAGAAAAGAGGAAAATTGAAAAATACAATTTTGCAGAAGTAGCCCTCAAAGCTACAAAGAAAAAAGCACCTGGATTCTTGGCAGTAGATGTTCATCCCACATAATGTGTAATGCAGACCTATTAATAAATAGAAAGAAAAAGGTCTATATAATAGTGAGGTTAGGTAACTATGGTGCTTTGAAGATAAAAGGCAGTGTAAGTACAAAGCTTGTTAATGGAGATCTGAAGAAAACTGAAGTCCTGTATGTGGACAGTCTGCATCACAATATTCTTAGTGTGAGTCAACTCTGTGACTCAGGTATTATTGTGACATTCAATCAGAATGGATGTACTATAAGAGGAAAGTATGGGAATTATCTCATGAAAGGCTGTAGAATAGAAGGCAACTTATATCAGGTTGACATCAAAGAGAACATTTTCTACCTAATATTTGGAGAGGAAAACAACTTATGGAATCAGAGATTGGGGAACATCAATCAGAAATACATGGAAAAGATATCTAAGATGAAGGTAGTCATGGATATACCTAATATGAATCATGAATGAGGAAAAATCTACGGTGCTTGCATGTGAGGGAAACTATTCTGCAGTTACTACCTAGCAAAGAAGAAAAGAGTATCAAATCTTCTTAACCTCATCCATATAGATGCATGTGGCCCAATAAATGTTGTTGGAACACATGGATAGAGGTACTTTGTTCTTTTCATAGATGATTACAGTATAAGGTCATGTGTGATCATTATACACAGGAATGGACAAGTACTTGATTGCATGAAAACCTATCGATGAATCCCCGAGAATGATACTAAACGAAAGATAAAATTCATATGGTTTGAAAATAGAGGGGAATACATGTCCATTGATTTTGAAAATTAAATATAGAAGCATGGGATACAACATGAGGTGGAATATGTGAGAACTCTACAACAAAATGGAGTTGTAGAGCATAGTAATAAATAGGTAAACAACATGGCCAAAACTATGCTGATTGAGAGTTATATTCCTCAACATTACTGGAAAGAGGCAGTACAAGCTGCAGTGTATATTAAAAATTGAACAGGGCTATATATGGGTGAAATAAAGACACCATATGAATTGTGGCATGGAAGGAATCCCTCTTTGATTTTTTTTTGTGTTTTCAGAAGAAAATGTTTTATCTGAAACCAAGAATAAAATCAAGGGAAGTATGGAGACAATGCAGATGAAGGAATATTTCTTGGATACTCAATGAATAGAAAATCCTACAAGTGTTTCAATATGTTCTTGGGAAGAATTGTGGAAAGCAGTGATGTAAAGATCATTGAAGAGAATAACCCAAATGCTTCGAGGAATTATTATGCTGATGTGATAGAAGATGAGGAAGAATTTGAACATGGAACAAATGTTAATATAGAGGTAGAGGAAGGTGTGTAAAACTCTCATGAGTCACATCATGATGATGACTCTGAAGAAGAATCATAAGAGGAAGCCATAGCTAGAGAGAATTCATTTGAACCCCAAAGGAGAAATCAAAGAGTAGAGATTGATCATTCTAACATTATCAGGGATTGGAATGCACCTACACAGATAAGGATAATGAGGAATAATGCAAAATATTCATTTCTATCAATTGTGGAACCATTTTCATTTGAAGAGGTTGAAAAGGATGAGTCATGGGTGACAAAAATGGATGAAGAGTTAGATCAGATTGAAAATATTCATACATGGGATCATGTTAAAAGGCCTGAAGATCATAATGTGATTGGTACAAAGTGGATTTTCAAGAACAAATTTGACGAACATGGAAATGTGATCAGAAATAAGGCGTGCTTGGTCTGTAAAGGATATTCACAAATTGAAGGTGTTGATGTTGAGGATACATTTTCTCCCACAGTGAGACTAGAGTTAATCAAGCTATTTATTTCCATGGGAATCCAAAGAGGTTATAAAGTGTTTCAAATGGATGTCAATAAAAAATTCTGAAATAGATTATTGGAAGAATAAGTTTACATTGAAAAACCTATATGGTTCTTTCTTGGAAATGATGAACTAAAGGTTTTCAAATTAAAGATATCTCTTTATGGCCTGAAATAGGAACCACAGGCGTGGTACTCTCGGTTGGACTCTTATATGAGAAAGATTGAGTTTAAAAGGGGAGGAGTGGATCACAATCTCAATGTGAAGAACTCTAAACAGGACTAGTTCATGGTATTGGTATATGTGGATGATATTATTTTTGGTGGAAGTAGACTTGGATCAGTGGATGAATTTTCCAATCACATGAAATTAGAATTTGAAATGTCCATGATTGGTGAACTCACATACTTTTTAGGGTTGCAGGTACTTCAGAAGAAGGACTAAACTTTCATTTCTCAAGAAAATTATGCAAGAGAGCTACTAAAGAAATTCAATACACATGATTACAAACCAATTTCTACTTTGATTGTAGTTGGATCAAATATTGGAAAGCATGAGGAAGGGACTCCTATGGATACCACCATGTAAAGAAGAATCATTCGAAGCCTACTGTACCCAATGGATACACGACCAGCTATTGTCTTTGCAACTTTTTTTGTGATTTGATTTCAGAGTAATATGAAAGAATAATATATGACAGCAGTGAAAAGAGTCATTAGATACATTCAAGGTACACATAATTATGGGGTATACTTTTCTTCAGGATTATATAGTGAAATATCAGCATAATCTGATGCTGAATGGGCTGGAGATGTATTGGAGAAAACGTCTACCAGTGGTGGAGCATTCTATATTGGGAATAAATATGTGGGATAGTTAGGAAAGAAATAGGAAAGTACTTCATTTTGTACTAATAAAGCTGAATATATATCTGCTACCAAGGCGAGCACTCAGTTACTTATGAAGTAGCAACTGAGTTATATAGGTGATGAGGTTAAACAACAAATGGTGATTTATTGTGATAACAAGAGAGTAGTTGATCTTACAAAGAATCCTATCTATCATTCTCGTATGAAACATATTGAGATTATGTATCACTTCATCAAGGAAAAAGTTGAACAAGGAATGATCAAAATGGACCATGTGGGAACTGATGAACAAGTGGTTGACATTATGACCAAGCCACTGTCAGCAGCTGTGTTTGATACACATTGGTTGAATCTCGATGTTCAGCCACCTCCCAGTGCATAAGGAGGTTACGAGATTCCCCTCTCCCCAGTTTTTTTAACTATTTTTAATATGTTTTTGGAAATGATGCAGGTTTATGGGGGCGATACGATCTAGGGGAGAATTTTTTTTAACTCTACAAGTCAAGATTCAGTTCATTGGGTTTATTGTAAATGGGAGAGAATGGATAAATTCAACAGAGATTTATCTATTTATTTCTTGTTACAAGAAAGATGGAGAATAGAAAAAGCTAGAAATGAAACTATAGGGGAGAAAATAAAAGAATGAGAACTCAATTCATGTCATCTCTCTTGTTTTTTACATAGAGCACTGCTCACGTAGACTTAGAGTTATGGATGAGTTGTTTCTTGAAGGTTCATGTTTTGATCGTGGCTGGAACATCGGTGAATTTATCTGGAGATTTCCAACAAACCCAAATGGAGAGATTTTTGGAACCAAGGATGATCGTTGCTAATAATGGAGGTTGGTTTGTGTTTGTTGTCAATCTACACATGGATGACTGGGGAATTTTTAAATAATAGGGTCATAAGTTTAAGGATGAAAGAAGTATTGAAGGTGGTGCATTTTCTTAGTGTTTTAGAATTTTTTTGGCCTAAAAAATCGAGAGTTTGGTAACGGTTCATAGAAACGGTATGCGGTGAAGGCATGCAGTACGTAGTGAAAGAGCATGATACACGGTGAAAACATGTGGTATGCGGTAAAGTCATGCAATACGTGGTGAAAGCGTACAATGCATGGAATGGTGCATAGAACTGAAAATAGTTTGCTACGATGGTACGTGGTGAAGGCATGCAGTATGCAGAATGCTGCCGAAAATGGTTCACAATGACAGTATACAGTGAAGAGATGCAGTGTGTGGACCAAAAGACACATGTTACACGAAAGGTTAACAATACATGATAAAGGTTTCAGAGGATTTCATTATGTGATAGATGCTAACAGTACACAGATGGAGTTCAGTTTACAGTGAAAATTGTCCCACATTGAAAATTAAGGCAAATCATATTACCAAAATTTGTGGAGTTATGTGCCTATTTAAGGAGAAATAACCCACTTTGTTACGGGATGGGATTATAGATTAAAATTTTGGAAAGAAATTTGGGGAAGTCCGAAGTGGTACATGGATGAGAAGACAGTACGTGGAGAGAATCATCCGTGTAAGGAAAATAGTTCGCAGAAGAGAGCGCGGTTTGTGCAGGACGCTCTCATAGTACGCATCCGAGCAAGGTAGTATGCAGCACAGAATGGTACACAGAGGAGTGGAGTAATATGCAGTGTAAGGGAGTAAGTGGAGAAGGATAGTTCGCAGAGGAGCTAGACGGTATGCGGAAATAGTAGAAGTATGCGGATAAAGCTATATGGTATGCGAAAAAAGCAGTGGTATGTGGAGAAACTGGTTAGTATGCAGAAAGAGAAGTGGTATGGAAAAACAACAACAGTACGTAGAATACCCACTGAAGCCTGAAAATTGTCCAAATCAGTTTGAGAAATCAATTTCCATATCATATCAGTGTATGGGAAAATAAATTGCATCTATGAGTGATTATGGGACTTCAACAGAGCATCAATTTACAGTTGAGGATGCATGAATTAATGCCAAAACATTGAGGTGACTTTCAAGTCGTTAAACTAAGTGAATATTATTACAATGTAGTGAGCAAAGAGGAGTCAATAGAAGTGATCTGAGGGACGTAGTGTGCTATCCCTAAAACCTTTTAAAGGAAGTGAGCCTGACACATTGTGATTGTGCTAAACTCTTGTAATCCACAACTTGTGAAGATTTGTGGTTTTTGGTATGACTGACACACTGTCAGCATATGCTCCTTGGATGTATCTGTTAGTAGTGAACCAAGTAAAATTGTTTTGTCATTTATTTTTATGTGATTGTTTATTTTCTGCACTTCCTCTTTAGATAGGTTTAACAGGTTTCCACTAATGTGGGAACAAGATCCATTAGTTTAAAAGAAAAATTTGACACCCTGATTCACCTTTCCCCTCTCAGAGTGTTTTAGGGTCCTTCATATACCATACCAAGTATGGAATGGAAAGAAAACCATGTTGTCTTACATACATGTGTGGGGTTGGAAAACATTTGTTAATGACTCTTCAGGTAACAAGCTTTCATCCCGAGGCACAAAGTGTATCTTTATAGGATATCCCAAAGAAATGAAGGGATACTACCTATAAATCCTTTATACAAAAAGGTTATGATTGAAATATGTCCCACATTTCTTAAGGAGGATCTTATCTCTAAAAGAGATAGTGGGAGTGAGATAGGATTTGATGAAGTCCAGGATCAAGATACACAAGATTTGTCATAGGAACAAATTCCACAAAGACCCATGGAAGACGAAATTGTTCCAGAGACATAATTCTTGTGTAGGAGTACTAGAGAGGTTAGAGAACTAGAACAGTATGGTTTTCTAGTCATTGAGGATGGTGAATCATTATTAGTTGATAATAATAATCCTATAACCTACAAGGAAGTAGTAAGTGGCATGGATATTTCCAAGTGGAAAGAATCTATAAATTATGAAACAAATTCCATGTACCAAAACCAAGTCTGGATTTTGGTAGACCCTCTAGTAGATGTAAATTCCACTGGCTATAAATGAGTATTCAAGAAGAAACTAGAAATGGAAGGACAAGTCAGTACCTATAAGGCACGATGGGTGGAAAAAGGGTTTAAAAAGTATCAAGGCATTGACTATGATGAAACATTTTCACCAGTTTTAATGACTAAATAAATAAAAATTATACTTTCCATTACAGATTTCCATGATTATGAGATTTAGAAAATGGACATCAAAACAGCCTTCCTTTATGGAAACATTTGGGAAGATGTATATATGACACATCTTGAAGGGTTTGTGACTCTAATGGATACCAACAAGGTATGTAAGTTACAAAGATCCACTTATGGATTAAATCATGCATCCAGGTCATGGAAAATTAATTTTGATGAGGCCATAACAGAATTTGGTTTCATAAAGAACTAATACAATCCATGTGTCTATAAACAATTTAGTGAGAGTGTAGTCATTTTATTAATAGTATATGTTGATGACATATTACTCATTAGAAATGAAATACCAGTCTTACAGTCTGTTAAGGCTTGGTTGAATAAATTATTCTCTATGATGGACTTGGGAGAGGCAACATATATTTTTTGGATCAAGATCTATCATGATAGATCCAAGAGGTTGGTCGATATAAGTCAAAGTTCATACATTAAGGAGATACTAAATAGATTCAGTCTGGGACAATCCAAGAGGGGATTGTTTCCAACATCACATGGCATTCATTTTTCTAGGAAAATGTGTCATCAGACACACTAGGAAAGAAAAAAATGATAAGGATTCTATACACATCAGATATTGGGTTAGTCATTTAAGCTATAATATGTATTAGGCTATATGGATGAATTAAATATGGTAAGAAGATATCAAGATGATCTAGGTAGCCACTATTGGATGTAATTCAAGATTGTTATTAATTATCTAAGGAATACTAAGGATATGTTCCTGGTTTATGGAGGAGATGAGAAACTAATCATCATAGGATATACAGATGCTAGTTTCCAAACTGATCAAGATGACATGAAGTTACAAACGAGATACATGTTCACTTTGAATGGAGGTTCTGTGATCTAGAAGCGCTCCAAGAAGGTTGTGGTTGAAGATTCTATAGTAGAGTCCGAGTATATTGTGGCTTCTGAGGCAGATAAAGAAGAAATATGGATGAATAAATTCATACAAGATCTTGATGTGGTACTTAGAAGTAAAGATCTGATCACACTCTATTGTGATAATACTGCAGTGTCGACTCTTCTAAAATAGCCAAGGTCACATGAATAGAAGAATCATATAATTCATAAGTATTATATCTTGAGGGATTTGTTCTTATGGAGGTGAATTTTTAGTGAGTAGTATTTCCACAGAAGACAACATGGAATACCACTTGACTAAGTCCTTGACTCTGCAGAAACAAGACTATCATGTGAGGTCTAGCAGACTGAAAGTTGTAGGCATTTGGCTCTAGTCCAAGTGGGAGTTTGTTAGAGTTTGTGTCCTAGGACCAAATAATTTTACTTTGATTACATAAATATTTGATTTATTGAATATTAATACAACTTTTTATTATATATTGTTTTTTGTTTTACATGAATCTAATGTAATATTATCCTAGAGTATATGCCATATTGATAAGGCCACAATAGTTCCCCGCTATAATGAGAACCTTGATGTGTTATGATGATATTATCCAATAATATTTTGTGGTTGGATAACATATTATGATGGGACACATAGTACATTGAATGTTAGGTGTGAGTACTTATAACCAGACAAAGCTTCTTCTCATGAAGTTTGAACTTGGTACTCTCCAAGACGGGAGATTATGAGAATAGACCCGCTGGTAGGAATTCCACATGTTTTGGTGTCATCGGATATTCCTATCTATGAGTGTGTGTGATGATCCTTAAACTTTAAGATTATTATTAATTCATGTTACAACTCACATAATTAGATGTATTTCGTAAACCATGTTGATAATAGTTCATGTAGAAGTTAGATACGTTGGGTGCATCACGAGTAACATGTCATTAATGAATAAGTCGAGGAAGGATTTGTCCCTTCCATATTTATAGAAGCTAATATCTTGTCCCTTTGATAAGAATATAACTTTCACATTAAATTCCATGGTCATGGTGTAATGATATGTTTATTTTAGATAGTTAAAGAAGGACATATCAGGTATATAGGTTGGTGACATGGATATGCAACCTTCTTGATGAGATATTGTGACAAAGGGATTATATTAGATAATGAGTGTTCATATGTGGTTGTCGATGTTATGACATTAATTTATTTCTCTTGGCTTCCTTGACCCATTTCTAGATAGTAATCTTAGTCTTTAGGAAAACTCGCCTAATGCCAATGAGAAATAATCCTAGTGGGACACACACTAAGTATTTATGTTGATATTTATTAAATTCTATTTGAGTTTAATTAATGGAATAAATATTATTATAAAGTCCGATTAATAATTTTATTCAAGTTATATTGATCGTATAAATTAAATAAATATTTATTCACCAACATGTGAATAAAATTTTTTATTTTATTTTATTTAATTATTTAATAAATATTTATTCACTAGATTGTGATTATTCAATAAATGTTGGAGGAGTTCGAATGGACCAAGACCGAGTCTGGTGAGAAATATTAATTAACAAGGCCGTTATATAATATTTGTTATTGTGCAAGTTTGTGCACAAAAAATATTAATAATATAATTTTTATTATATTGAATGAGATTTGTTAAAGTTAATAAATGTTTTTAATGGATGGTATGAAATTAAACAAAATTTTAACTCAAATCATAACTCTATAAATTGATAGCTATGTCTATTATTTAGAGTATCCAAATATGAGAAGAGATAATTGTTTTTCACAACTAATTTTCTCTCAACTCATCCACCTATCTCCCTCTCAAGAAAAAGAAGTGAAAGAGATATTTCTTCAAGACCAAATAATGAGGAAATAAAAAGAAAAGTTACAAGCTAAAATTAGTATCTTTTAGGACTACTACTTCCAAACAGAAATAAAAAGAAAAGGTACAAGATAAAATGTCCGGCGATGATGAATCACCATCTGATAGTGATGAAGAAATGGTCCATCTTTCCAGAATTTATAAGAAATTATACAAGAAGAATAAATTCATTAAAAAACCAAAATAAAAGGGAAAGTATGATAGTAGAGGGAATTATAAAAAGGATCAGAAAAGAGAGGAAAACAAAAATGAAATTACCTACTATAGGTGTAATAGAAAAGGACATGTTTAAGATAACTATCATAAGTTGAGATACAAAAATAAGTATGAGGATAAGGATAAAAATTATAAGAAAGACATAAAATCCATATGGTGTTCCTATGAGGAAATCTCCAGTGACTCAGACTCAAGTCATGAAGAGAACTCTGATAGAGAAAATATGTGATTCATGAAAAATACATCTGAGGTACCTAATGTATCTCCTATTATTAATTATGATCACTATAAAAATGAAAATGATGATGATATTTCAAAATAATAAATGTTTGAGTACTGTAATATGCATGAATATAATTTTAATAATCTCAAATATAAAAATAAAGTTATAAAAAATAGTATGTTTTATCTGCTAGTGTTAGAACCTATCTTACTGTAAAAAAATAGAAAAATGATCAATTTTTGAAAGAAAATAATGAATTGAAGTTTTCAAATGAGAAACTAAAGAAATAATTAAAGATATTTACAAATGGAAGAGAAACAGTCACCCAAATACTAGGAAAACAAATTACTCCTAAATATATTACTAGTCTAGGTTACCAACCTAGGAAAAGAAGAGTTGTTGAGAGCAATTTTGTTCCTAAGTTGAATTCTAAAAATTCCAATGATAGTTTTTTTATTCAAGTGGACCTAATAATTTTTTTTCAAAGAGTTTACAATATACTTATAGGAAACATATCAAGAAAATATGGGTTCCTAAAGGCTTAATATCTAACATATATGGAGCCAATAAAATCTAGGTACCAAAATCATTCTTGGTATAAACTTTTTTTATTGGAAAGATACTTGAAAAGATCTTGTAGAAATATTTGGTACTTGGATAGTGGATGTTTCAGGAATATGATAGGATATTGATTGAGCTTCAAGATCTTGATAAAGGTTTAGGGTGGTTATTTCACCTTTGGTGACAATTATGAAGGAATGATCATTGGTCTTGGACAAATTGGTAACACAAAATCTATCTTAATTTATAAAGAAATTCTTTTTGATGGTTTAAAATACAAATTTCTAGAATCTCATAGTTATTATATGATAGTTTTCATGTAAAGTTTGAAAATAATGCTTGTAATGTTTTTAACTCCTTTTTTTTTTAATATTCACTACTTTAAGAAATGAGAATGTGTATTATTTTAATCTTAATTGTTTGATTTCTAAAAATATTTATTACTTAAGTGACTTTCATAGAGAATCTTGGATTCGGAATAGGATACTAGGCCACTATAACATTCACTCACTTAGAAATATTACTAGAAAAGGGGTAGTTAGGGATATACCCAAACTTAAATTCCCAAATGATAAAGTTTGCAACCCCTGTCAAAAAGGAAAACAACATAAGATATATTTTAAATTAAATAAATAAGTTTCTACATCTCAACTTCTTGATTTGGTTCACATGGACTTGTTTTCACCATTCAAAGTTTCAAGTTTAAATGGGAATAATCATGTCAATTTACTTGTAGATGATTTTTCTAGGTATAATTGGGTATTATTTTTAGCTCACAAGAGTGAAGCATGATCTAATTTTACCAAGTATGATAAATCTACAGAAAACCAAGTGGAAATAGAATTAAGACCTTAATAAGTGACCATGGCCATGAGTTTGAAAATCAAGACTTCTAATCCTTTTTCCCAGAAAATGGGTATAGCCATAACTTATCTTCTCCTCAGACCCCTCAGTAGAATTAAGTTATAGAAAGAAGAAATAGAACACTTCAAGATATAAACCAGACAATTCTTAATGAATATGAGTTACTTTTATACTTTTGGGTAAAGGCTTTGAACAAAGCTTTTTATATAATCAACAGAGTTTTAATTAGACCCATCTTAAAGAAAACCCCTTATTAACTTTGAAAAAATAGGAATCCTAATGTTAATTACATTAGAGTTTTTAGTTTCAAAGTCTTTATTCTTAATACTAAATATAATATTGAAAAGTTTTCCTCCAAAACAGTGAAGCAATTTTCCTTGGTTATTCAACTTCAAGTAAATACTATAGAGTTTTTAACAAAATAACCAAGACTGTGGAAGAATATATTCATTTAAAATTTTATGATACAGTTCCCCATGGGCTTAAAACCCCTTTATAAAATATTGAAGATGATCTATCCACTTTTAACATCAATTACAAACCTTCTAATTCTAATAATAAGTAGAAAAATCATCTAGTTCTAAGGAACTTATGGAACTTGAACCTAAACTTGTAGAAGACCCTGAGGTGACCATCCCTTATTTTTCTAAAGCTTTTAATACTCTTAAATACCATCATTTAGATTCCATTGTCAGATACTTATATAGAGATACTAAAACTAGATATTCTATAAGAAAATAGATTTAACATCAAGATTTATTGTCACAACTTGAACCTAATAACATAAATGATAAAATCAATGATGAATTCTGGGTAATGGATATGAAAGAAATTAATCAATTTGAAATAAATGGAGTTTGAGAACTTATTGATAGACCAAAATAAACCTTGAATATAGGCACTAAATGGGTGTTTAGAAAAAAGGTTGATGAATCTGACATAATAGTAAGGAATAAGGATAGACTAGTTTCCCAAGGGTATAGTTATGAAGATGGTATAGACTATGAAGAAACCCTTGAACCAGTAGACATAATTGAATACATTAGAATAATTATTTCCTATGTAGCACATATAGATTTCAAACTATATCAAATGGATGTAAAAATTGAATTCTTGAATGGGTATATAGTTGAGGATGTTTTTGTTGAATAGCCACTTGGATTTCAAAATCCCCATTTTCTAAATTGTGTTTTCAAGTTAACAAAAGATTTATATGGTTTAAAACAATATCCTAAAGCTTGGTATGTTAGGATCAACTCTTTTATTATTTAAAAGGATTTTCAAAAGGTGATGATCCTACCCTATTTATAAAATTAATTGAAAAGGATGTTTTATTTGTTCAAATTTATGTAGTTGATATTATTTTTGGATCTTTTAAAAACTATTTATATATTGAATTTTTAAAAATGACACAAAATGAATTTTAAATGAGTTTAATGGGTGAACTAAAATTCTTTCTTGGTTTTTAGATTTCTAAAAATAAATAAGGAATTATTTTTAATCAAAGTAAATATAATAAATACCTTTTAAAACATTTTAATTTGGATAACACTAAGAATAATTATACTTCTATGAGTACCACCTATAAGTCAGATCTTGATAAAGCTAATAAATCAGTGGACCAAACTAGTTACAGAGGTATGATTAGATGTCTTCTTTACTTAATTGTTATCTAACCTAACATTATGTTTAGTGTGTGTATGTGTGATCATTTTCAAAAAAAACCCAAAAGATTCATACTAGTTTTTGTAAAAATGATTTTCAAATACATATAGTATACAACTATTTTAGAACTATTTTACCCTATAGGACAAGCATTTGACTTAGTTAGTTATTCATATTCTGATTTTGGTGGTTGTAAGTTAGATAGAAAAATAACCTCTAGGATATGTCACCTTTTGGGAAAGTCACTAGTTTCTTAGTGTAGTAATAAAAAAAATTCTTTTACATTGTCTACTGCTAAAGATGAATACATAGCTGAAGGTAGATGTTGTTCTCAAATTTTGTGGATAAAACACGCTTTTCCAGACTATGGATATCAATTCTGACATGTCCCTATAAACTGTGACAATACAAGTGCTATAAATATTTATAATAATCTTGTATATTACTATAGAACAAAACATATTTATGTAAGACACCACTTTTTGAGAGACCATTTTCAAAAGGGTGATATACTCTTGAATACATTGGTACATAACATCATCTTATTGATATTTTCACTAAGACTTTGAATTCTGAGAGAATAAACTACATCAAACATGAATTAGGAATGATTAATTTTATTTAAGTTTAATTTATGGAACCCACCATTGAGTTTTACTGACTACTAATTTTTATCCACCATTGAATTTTACACACCGTTGGAGTTACCCACCATTGGAAACAATTTTCCTTTATAATTTTTTTTCTTCAGTTAGTTTTTAAGCAGTAATTTCTAATTTATTTATGAGTTATTTATTTTATTCAATTCAAATGATATTTTTATTTTCAATTTACAAATTAAAAAAATCCATAAATGATATAAAATTATACACCCATCTAATTTCAATGCTTTACCCCCTCACACCTTACTCTTGAGAGCTGTCGCGACCTTTTCTCTCTCCGACCATCAAAATTCCCTCACCTTTATCCAAACGTTTCAAGCTAAACACCATTTTTATAGTGAAAAGATCCATGTAATCTTATCTAGATGAGTCTCATCCTTAAAATAGTTAGAAAGGGTAATCCAGTCGTTCAACTACTATTAATCTGGTGAATCTAGAGCTTGCAAAGAGATTATTGGTGCTTGAAAATGAAGTTCATGATGGATCGTTAATGTCAATAAAATCTTTGGTGCTCATATTTCTACAAGAATATGGATAGGTGGAGTGGTTTTCTTCTAACAAGTGACCCTTCTATCCTAGGATAGTGAACTAGTTTTATCAATATATTGAGTTCAGTTTTGAAGCAAATGAAGACTGGGTAAGAAGAAGAGTAAATGGAAGAAAAATTGTTTTCTCTTCAAGGAAATGGTCCAGATGCTTGAAATTTCATCATAGAGGTGTCTCAAATTTCTATCAAGGAATAATTCATTTTGATAGTGATAATTTTGTTTATGAATATGCCTTGGATGAGTTATCTGGAGATAGGATAGTGAGAAAACCAATTTCTTCTGAGCTTGATGGGGAATATTTCATACTTTTCAAGTTTATACAACATATGCTATGCCTAAGGAAAATTGATTTATCCACCATGATGTATGAGGATATTTATATTTTGTGTCTTATTAAAGGAGGATAAATGATAAATCTGTGTACATATATGATGAATCACATGATGGAGATGTGCAATCCATCTTCGAGGTCAAATTCTATCATTTAACCCATGTTTGTCTCAACCATGCTGGAGTCCAAGGGAATAGTTAAGGAAGGATATGAAATATTTTTAATGTGTTTAGGATTTTTCATCACAAGTTTTATTTGAAAAAGGATGAAAATAAGATGGAATCCTTAGAAGAAGCAATGGGTTGATGATGCTGACCGGCTGTATGATGAATTCAATCTAGTTGATCATCCAACTCGACAAAAGAATCTTGTGAATCTTGGATTATAGCCAGATGAGGTGGTTGAGTATTCATATGAGGAATTAGAGGAGTCTTCTGCCTCATGAGATGAGGAGGATGTATTTTTAGTAGATGAATGAATTGATCTATATTTGCCTCAGAACTCCATAGATATTACCTATAGTGATCCTAGTCCACCTAGGTCTCTCCCTATCTAAGAGGACCTCTTAAAAGAAGGCAGTGATGAGGAATAAATATAAATGTCAGGTGAAGAGAAATTCATGATCACTTCTAAGTCCTTTGAAGAAAATGAAAATGGTAAGAATGGTAAGAATGAAGATGATGGAGATGTAGAAGGTGGAGATGATGAGGAAAATGAATATTTAAATGAAGATAGAAATGGTGATGGATACAAAGATGAAAATAATGGAGGTTCGGACCATGACGGTCCTGATAGCCGAATTAGAGTTAAAGATGTTAAGATGCCTCGGGCACTAATCTATTCTCCTAGTTTATCAGGTGTTTCTAAATATGAAGTTATACCCATTTTAGTTAAAGGTTTTGATAAAAAACTTGTGATGATAAGGAATAATCAGTTAAGGGAGAGGAATCCCCAAGTCTGGAGAGTCATCCAATTGATCCCATAAATGATGTTAATAGTGATCGTACAACTGATGTATAGATGGTTACTGAGCATACTGTTGTTGAACAGTTAGTTAATGAGTATATGGAGGTTGAGCCTATGGTTGTTGAGTCTATAGTTGTAGAGCATCCAATTTTTAAGACCTATGGTATGTATTCTATCAGATTGATGGAACTAGTTCTTGATGAATGAAAAAATTTCACATGGTATGTCAAACTTGGTATAGAATAATCAGATACAGATGATTATTGACCATTTTTTTGAGGTGAGATAGATCCTAATAGGTCATCAATGGATGAGATTGATGTTGTAGAAGAGTTTCAAAGGTTTGATTCTAATGTGCCTATACCTACCATTGCACCTACACCTTTTCCTGCACCTGCTGCTGCATTAGTTCCTATAGATGTTGTATCAAGATCTGGCTTGGAATCCTTTAGATAAAATATGCTCTCTGACTTTAGTTTGTTATTAATAAATTAAGCACCTCATGTTTAAGTTGAGTGAAAGAGATTCTAGGTATCTTTTTGAGCTTGTGATGTCATGACCCATCCCCCAAGGCCCGTTTCGTGACTACTCCAAGCCCGCCTCCCATAGGATAGGGGATGGAGACTAACGCCAAGTAGGAATATCCCAAAAAAATGGGAAGCATTTGACTAAGTATATGTACACATGCACACAACTCCAAGACACAGATGATGGAAAGTGAAAACACTAAGTAAACAACCACAAGGCACGATAGTAGAAAACTAAAGGTAAAAAGAGCTAGAATACAAGTCCATCAAGAAGGAAAATTAAAAGTAAAATTCTCTGGAACTCCTTCGAAGAAAACCATACCTGAAGGGTTGGTATAGAAATATATTTCTAAAGATGAAAAAGAACACCTCATCCATCGGGTCACTCTAAGAACCACCTAGACCTGATCCACCAATGACCCCATCAAAGCATTGATCACCTTCACAAGACACGACACGTGCAAGAAAATCCTATGCAGGGGTGAGTAAAACAATACTCAGTAGGGAACCCTAAAACAAAAAGTAAAAGACCACAAAGGAAACACCACAAGGAAGATACAGTCAACTCAACACATGTATGTGTCAACAACACGTATAACAAGAACATATAAGTATACTCATAAAGGATTCCAAGACTCAAGGTCTCATCCACTGCCAGCTATATAGTCCCACCCATAGAATTCTCTATTTGGGAGATCTCACTCCTCAAGGTATCTGATAGTAATCATTAAGAAATAGTCTACCAAAAATATCCGAGACAACACTTGGTCTCAGTATGTCATGAAGTTTCCCTGAGACATCCTATCTCGTTAAGACAAGGAGTCTCGATATCATAGCCAATAATTTGGCACAATATTCTAGTCAAGGGATATTCAAATCTGATGAGACAAACAGTCTCTACAGAAGACTCACTTTGTATCTTCATAGGAGTCCTACTCCGCATATTTGTAGGAGACCTAATCCACGTCTTTGTAGGAGACCTACTTTGTGTCTTCACAGGAGACCTACTCTGCATCTTTGTAGAAGACCTACTCCACGTCTTCATGGGAGACCTACTCCATGTATTTTCCAGAGACTTACTCTGCGTATGTCATAGTTCACAGGAGACTTACTCTGTGTAGGTCTCATCCATAGGATCCTGATCTTAGCACACTCATTCCGGGAGAACCTACTCCTCGAGCCAAAAAGTCCATACACCAACCTACACAAAAACTACCATAGAGTATCCCAAAAGGACCACCTCATCCCGAGGGTCCCAATGCCACAAACGAATCATCAAATAGACATATGGTTTGAAAGTTACATGCCTTTTAGTAAAAAGGGGGCCAGTTGGGTCTGGGTATGGTCTGATTCGGTTGGTCCGACCCAATCTGACCGAACCTACCAGGTTGACCCAGCCCACCGGATCAACCTGACCTGCTGGGCCTAGCCCGACCTATCTTGGCCAGACCCGTTCTGCCGGTCTGGCCGGCCTGCTCCATCCCAGCCCACTCAAGCCGGATAGTTCAATCCACCCTGACATGGCCTGACTAGCTGTGCCCCTCCTTGGCCCACACAGTCGCCTAACCTCTTGCTAGCCGGTGCCCTAATCAACGTGGCCAGATCACATTACGTGGCCAGACCACATTGCTGGTCCGGACCGCATTGCACGACCAGACTACATTGCCTGACCAGACCACATTGCATCACCGTACTACTTTGTGCGACCAGTCCGCATGACCGGTGCACCCCCGTGGCTTCGCCGTTGGTTCTCCATCTGATGCGGTTCCGAGGAGCCATGTCCCTCCATTTTCGCGGCCTTCCACCACCACCCAAAACCACTTCCTCCATGGTTTTCCACTATCGGCCTTCGAGCCGGCGACCTCCTGTAGGGCCCACCTAGCTCGACCACACCATCAGGCTGGTGTTTCTTCTGCTGTTGGCCAAATTCTGGTGGCCCATCGTGCACCACCTCACCCATACGTGGCCACCACCACATGCCTCCACCAGTGACCCCTTCTTCATACCACCAGGTTCACTTTGGTGCTTCGATTCTTGATCCAAAATATGTTTTGTGATCCTCGGGTCTTCACCTTCATTGCCATGGGCTTAGATCCATTCCGTGATCCATCTCAGTGCAGAGCCGTTCGAGCGGCGATATCCCCTGCACCGCTTTGATCTATCTTCCAACATTGTCATCATAGCTCCATCGTACCTCATCCATCCCAGGTCCATGATATAAGATTGTTGTGCCAATAATCAGTTTCACAACAATCGATCTATCATGAATTGTCAATGGTGGGCCAAACAGAGAACACCCATGATGAATGAAGAAAGAAGGGAAAAAGGCATGAACCAACAAAGAGGAACAAACCACGATCAATGTTTGTGTCGATCGTGGTTCGTTTACATTAGAACGGTTAATGAAAATCTAGAACAAAGGATAATAAATATCAGATAAACAATCCCCAATAAACCATTAAAGGTAAAACCCAACCCTCAATATGCGCAACCCATGGATTAATCCATTGTTTGATTAATCCATTTTCATCATAAGGATAAATAACGAAGAAGTAAAAAAGATTAAAACTCAAACCCTACATGGAGTTTGGATCGGTTGACGTTGGTGTTCGATCATCATTGGAGATCTATTGAGAATCGTCATGATCCATCATCTCGTCAATCCTCGATACTTGGTCTGTGATCTGCGATCCTCTAGTGTTCATCCTCATTTTTTGTTCACTAATGGGAGGGAACCACCAATGCCTTTATCTAGAGTTTCTAGGGAATTCTAGGTTTATGCATTAACCCTGAATTCCTATTTAATTAGGTAGAAAAGAAAACACCTCGTCCCGTTGCAACATTGCAGCATCGCCATGCTATTTCATTTAAGAAATGAAATGGGCTGCCTCCTCATTGCATTGTAATATCACTACAAAAAATTTTGAAAAAATAAAATAAACTTCTTTAAGTTTATTTTATTCTCCTTTAAAATGTATAAAAATTAACTTTCGCAGTCGACCCACGCCAGTCGATGTTAGAACCCGCCTAAGGAAAACGTCACATTACAAACTCAACGGTGGTCTCATATTTCTAATCCAGGTCACTGTTCATGAGTTATTAAGTTTTTAAAATAAAATAATTTTATTTAATAATTTTATTTGTGGTTACGTCATTTTCAGGTTTTCTAGCTAGAGACTCGTGCCGACTAAAGTAAGTCGCACCTAGGGTAAACCCTCCATCATGAATGCAATAGTGCCCTCATATTTTTGATCTAGGCACCTGTTTAAGATTATTCCACTTATTTTGGAAAACCAATCTATGAAATATTAAAAACTTAACATTTTTCGTCAAACCATTTCGGGCACACCGGGCCTCAGAATCGCATGCTGTCTCAGCTCCTAGTCTCAAAATTTTCGTAACAATTTTTTAAAAATAAAACTAGAAAAAAATGAGTCATTAAATTATACTCACATTAAGGTTTTATGTACCTAAAATCCAAACCAAGGTATACCCAAATAGATGAGGGTATGAGCACGAACCTGAGCTTCCCGATCCCATGTGCTATTCTTGAGATCTCGTGCTGCCACTGAGAACACACTAAAGGAATCGACTTTCTACTGTGGGTCCTCTCATGTTGATCCTTGATCTCCATGACCAAGATTCAAAGAGGACATCCCTATCATAAACTATCATCCATGTAATTCCATGGAGTGAAGTTATCTTCTGCACGTAGGGGCATCCCAAGCTCTCTACTAAACTCTTCTCCTGAAAAGATAAGAAGTGGTAGACTTGGTGAGTCGGTAAGTGATCACCTAGATGGTATCGTGTCCCCTGAATGTACGTGGTAAAACCATCACAAAGTCTATTAGTATCCATTATCTCTCCTTTACTATCAACCTAATGAAGTAAAGAGTAACCCCTTCCAAACACTGGGGCTCGACACGATGAGTTGACAAACGAAAAAACTTCTTCAAACAAGAGATAAACATTTATATCAATAGGTAAACCCTATTTCAACCTGTTCCATCATCCCTGATGTCCTCCTTGACACCCATATGCATATCCCAATGCATATCTCCACTTTATGCGACCACTATTGCTACTGTGTGTCCTCTTAAAGGGATGACATGCTCCCCACCTTTTGAATATCTATTAGGGGAATTCCCCATGGACAATTGAGCACGTAAAGTCCCACCATCAATATCACCAAGAGGTGCCTCCCTGAATGACTATAAGAGTGGAGGGGTAATAACCACCGACTGGAGGTGAGCTGCATCATCTCTATCCACAAAGGATAACTGTAATGAGGCCAACTGATCATTGCCTCATTCAATAACTACGAACTGGATCTCCTACTAAGAACATCCGCTACCACGTTTCCCTTACTAGGAGTATAGAATATCTCAAAGTCATAGTCCTAGAGGAACTCTATACAATGCCTCTATCTCAAGTTCATAACCTTTTTAGTGAAGATATACTCGAGTCTCTTGTGGTTAGGGTATATGATAAACCGCCTACCCATCCGGCAGGGTCCCCACATCTTCAATGTGAAGATTTCCATTGCCAAATCAAGATCATTGGTCGCATGGTTCTGCTTATGTGGTCTCAACTTATGTGAGACATAGGCAATCACCGCTTGAATCTACATCAAGACACAACCAAGTCTAGTCCTTGATGCATCGTATAACACTACGTACTCAACTCCCTCCTCTAGAAAACTCAAGATTGGGGCACTCGTCAAACTCTGTCTTAACTACTGAAAAGCCTATGGGAACCTTTCTATACATGTGAAAGGATCCCCCTTTAAAGTGATCAAAGTGTTCACCAAACCTTTGTTAGTGGATACTCATTCTCCACGGTCACTTGGTTAAAGTTCTGGTAATCCACACATAACCAAAAATATTGGGTCTTACTATCTGCAAGTCCTCCACCTACAGCCTCAGCTCGTGAAGCTCTGCGAAAGACATCCGATATGCTGATGCTGATATCAGTGCCATCCCAGGGTGTAGAAAAATGCATATTTCTATCTCCATGAAGGGAGGTAAACCTAGAAACATATCATGGAAAATATCCTCGTACTCTTCCACTACTGCTAGAAAATTAAAAACTCATAACATTTACTGCTCCGAGGGTAAGTCTAGACAACTCATGAGTGACCGGTTGCAACATACTATGCATGAGCCCATCCTATGCTGCTTGGGTTTCCTTTTTTTCTTTGAATAAAGAAAACCCTGTTCCATATCTACAAACATACCATAGTCTTTTCATAAAATATTTAATCTGATCATATACTTTTGATAACTAATCCATACTAAGAATGAATTTTTAAGGCCACAACACTGCCACTAAAAGGTTCCAGCCGAACCTCTCACCTCAAGGGTCAGATCACACTATCAGTATAAATGTGATTATCGAGTCTCCTACCATTTGTATCTCCAAATATAAGGGTCAAGTTAATAGTTTAACCAGAAACTGTAGGTCTTGAACAAGATTCGTGATAAGAAAGAATGATTTTCACTGGTTTCTATTAATACGATAGCTAAGATTATTCACAGTCTATACCTCAAATCATTATTGGAGCCCTTGGGTCACACGCCTTGACTGCGTGCAACTGTCCCCTCCCTTTTCCTACAGCTCCCTGAGCCTTGTGTAGACCACTTGGGGGTGGTGGTGGTAACATGTAAAAATGTAAACCACTTCCTACTGCTCCGCTAGCTCCTCTGCCACGTCTTCTGCCCTGTAGATTCATCTGTTCCTATCACTATCTCTTCCTCAGTGTCCTATCCACCATTTCCCTACAAGCAGTACAACAGGCTGGACAATCTCTAGTGAGATGTCCCCAAACATCACATGAAAAGAATTGCCTCTCTCTAACCTGAATGGACTCTCCCTATAATCCCTGAGCTATAGATCCACTGTATTGGGTTCTCCTCTTGGAACATCTCACACATCCAATCTCTAGGACTAACATTGGTTTCCTGCTCCTGAGGTCTCTACCCCTGCTTTCCCACTACTGACATTCGCTGGCTGTATCCGCTCAGCCAAGGGACTTTCAACCACAAAGGTTTTCTCTAGCACCCTAGCACAAGTATGAATGCATAGAGGAATATCGATGGATCAAATGTAACTAAACACATCTTTATTGAAGGTATGATACCGAAATCACTTGTCATGTATCGTATTCATTGAGTACCTGGAAAGATCGGTATACCTACATGAATACTAAGATACTGGCATGTTGTCCTATTAGAGCTATATAAGTTCTTGGGAACACATAACCTTTATCTTATAAGGTGATAACTACTTCTCTGCAAAGGTTTCTCAAAATCTATCCATGGAAGAGTCACCTCATCATAAGATCGGGTAATCTAAACCCTACCATCACCCTGATGAGCCACGTAGAGGGCTCACCACCAGGACCACCGTATGATCTAATGGTGTCTTGACTGGATGGAAAACTTGGTCACTGCCTCAAGCCAGTCCTCAAAAACTTGAAATTAAGGCTCACCTTAGATACCTGAGGGGTCTCTATTGCTGAAAATTGTGAAGTGCGCTCAACATGCACATCTCATATGATGGTACTATGAGTATCATGTTCTATTCTACAGGTGGTGGTATAGCTGGTACACCACACAAAGGTGATTTCTCTAGTACAAATCTCTGTACCAATATCTCATCACCCCACAAATCATCCTCATGATCACCTGGTGGAATCATGGATTACTATCTAAATTGAATCATCTTTAAAAAAAACAAGATATTCCATGATCAATAGAGTATACCTAGTGAGATGACTCACGAAGGACATGGAAAACAAAACCCATTAATATACGATGCATGTACCATCATTTTTCCTTGTAACTAGTGTTTTTATATACCAAGTCAAAAAGAAGAATTCAAGGTCTTGGTGTATGGATACGTCGGTCGCCGTACCAATAATGGATTCCCTGGCACGAAAGCCGAACTCAAAACACTTAACACTATTTCCCCAAAAAAACTCATAGACTCTAGGTTATTAAGGTATAACCAACCTCCTCTGATACCAATATGTCATGAACTATCCCCTGGGGCCCATTCCGTGACTACCCCAAGCCCACCTCACATAGGCCGAGGGATGGAGACTAGCGCTAAGTAGGCATATCAAAAAAAATTGGGAGGCATTTTCCTAAGTACCTTTACATATGCACGCATTTCTAATTCATAGATGATGGAAAGTTAAAATAAAAAGTAAACAACCACAAGGCAAAAAAATTGAAAACTGAAGGTAAAAGAGGCCAGAATACAATCCCAAAAAGAAGGAAAAGTAAAAGTACAAGTCTCTAGAACTCCTCTGTAGAAAACCCTGCCTGAAGGGTAGGTACAAAAATAGTTGTCAGAAGCCACATAAGAACACCTCGTCTGTCGGGTCACTCTAAGAACCACCTGGCCCCAATCCACCAAGGACACCGTCAAAGCGTTGATTTCCCTCACAATACATGACACGTATAGGAAAAGCCCGTGCAGGGGTGAGTAATACAATACTCATCAGGGCACCCCAAAACACAAAGTAAAAGTCCACAAAGGAAACACCACTAAGAAGATACAGTCAGCTCAATATAGGTATGTGTCAACAATACATATATCAAGAACATCTAGGTATACTCATAAATGATTCCAAGACTCAAGTCTCATCCACTACCATCCATATGGTCCCACTCGTAGCATGATCGATATGGGAGATCTCACTCCTCAAGCTATCTGATAGTAAACACGTAGAACCAGTCCGTCAAAATTATACGAGACACCACCTCGTCTCGGTACATCATGAAGTTTACATGAGACATCCGGTCTCACTAAGATAAGGATTCTAGATATAAAAAAAATACTTAGGCATAGTATTATACTCAAGGCGTATTCAAATATGTTGAGATATACAATATCTGTAGGAGACACACTCCACATCTTTATAGGAGAATTTATCAGAGTCTTCAAAGGAGATCTACTCCGTGTCTTCGTAGGAGATATACTCCATGTATTCATAGGATACCTACTCCATATCTTCATAGGAGAACTAATCCAGGTATTCTAAGGAGACCTACTTCGTATCTTTGGTAGAGACTTACTCCACGCATGTCATAGTTCATAGGAGACTTACTCCGCGTAGGTCTCAGACATAAGATTCTACTCTTAGCGTGCTCATTCCTGGAGAACCTACTCCTCAAGCTGAAAAGGTCACATGCCAACCTCCACGACAACTATTGTAGAGTACATCAAAATAAACGGCTCATCGCGAGGGTCCCAATGTCTAAAATAGCTCGTCAAATGCACATACCATTTTAAAGGCATAGATTTTTTAGTAAAAAGGGGGCCGGTTCGGTCCAGGTTTGGTCCGACCCAACCCTCTGGGCCCAACCCGCTTGCTCTAGCCCAACCCACTCAATCAGGCCAATTCAATCCACCTAGATGCGGCCCAGTTGGACACTCACCTCTCTGGCCCACGCAGTCACCTAACTATGTGTCATCCAATGCCCCGGTCAACGAAGCCGAACCACATTACGTGGCCGGTCCTTGTGTCCTGTGCACACATGCATCTCGAGCGTGAGTTCTACGTCCGACGCGGCTCCGATGAGCCATGTCCCTCCACTACAACAACCTCCTACCATGGCATTCCTCCTCCACCCACGAAAACCACTATCGTGGGTTTCCACCACCAGTCTTCGAGCCGGTGGCCTCCTATCAGGTCCACCTGGCCCGACCATGCTATCAGGCCGGTGTTGCCTCTACCACTGGCTGCCTACCGGTAGCCCATCGCGCACCGCCTTCTGGAGGCCTGTAGCGCACCGCCAATCCCATATGCGCCCACCACTTCATTCCACCACTGGCACCAGTCACTAGTGCCGACACACATGGGTCACTTATATAGGCCACCGGGTTTGTTACAGTGCTCCGATTCTTGATCCGAAAGATGTTATGTGATCCTCAGGTCACCATCTTCACTTCTATGGGCATGGATCCATGACACCATCAATAATAGTGAAAATACATTTGAGTGAAGATATATCCCACACCACTTCAATCCATATTCCACCATCATCATTGCACCTCCATCGTACCACATCCATTCTAGGTCCGTGATATCATATCGTTATGCCGAGAATAAGTTGCGCAATGATTGATCGACCACGGATTGTCGAGTCACGGGACAAAAAAAGAACGACCATGATGAACAAAGAACAGAGGGATAAATTCATGAATCAAAAAATAATAATGAACCTAGATTAATGTTCATGTCGATCGTGGCTAATTACTGTTAGAATGGTTAACAAAAATCCAAAACAAAGGATAATAAATATCAAATAAACAACCCCCAATAAACCCTACAAGGTAAAACCCAACCCAAAATACACAAAAACCATGGATTAATACATTGTTCAATTAATCCTTGTTCGTCCTTGGGATAAAGAAAGGGGAATGAAAATAATTTAATACTCACACCCTACCTAGAGTTTGGATTGGTCGATATCAGGGTTGAATCGTCGTTTGCAATCTATTGAGAGTCATCACGATCCATCATCTCATCGATCCTTAATCCATGATATACGATCTACCAGAGTTCATCATCATTTTTCATTCACCAATGTGAGGGAACCTCCAAATCCTTTATCCAAATTTTCTAGGGAATTTTGGGGTTATCCGTTAACCCTGAATTCCAATTTGATTAGAGAGAAAAGAAAACATGTTGGCCCATTGAAGTATCACCACATTGTTTCATTTAAGAAAAAAAATGGGACGACTTTTCGCTGCATCATAGAATCACTGCATCTCTTCAAAACATTTAAAAATAAATAAAATAAACTTGTTTATGTTTATTTTATTCTTCTTTAAAACATACAAAAATTAACTTTTACAGTCGACCCATGCCGGTCGATTTTAGGCCTCGCCTAAGGAAAATTCCACATTATAAACTCAATGGTGGACTTATATTTCCAATCCTTGTAACCGATAATGAGTTATTAAGATCTTAAAATAAAATAATTTTATTTAATCATTTTTTTATAGTTACGTCCTTTTAGGCTTTCTCACTAGAGACCCGCACCGACTAAAGTTAAGTAACTCCTAGGGTAAAACCTCTATCCGGAATGAAATAGTGCCCTCATATTTCTGATCTAGGAAATCGTTTAAGAGTTATTTAACTTTTATAGTAAAACCACTCATGTGAACTATTAAAAACTTAACATTTTTCATCTAACCATTCTGGGCACATCGGGCCTCATAATCTCCTCAGCCCCTTTCTCATAATTTTCCCTGAAATTTTATAAAAATAAAACCAGGAAAATATGAGACATTACATGTGATACATAATATTTAGCCAAAAATGATGCATCATATTCAAGAAGTGGAAATAGAAAATTGGAGGTTAACCATTGAGTTTGAATCCTTGAGATCTATAGTAGATGAGATGAGGTATTCCTTTTCAGACTCTATAGTTGATTTTCTAGAGAGGGTGAATAATATTACTTCTATGGATTCTACTTCAAATGATCCACCTCTTACTCTTGACTTTGATTTGATCAGTATAATTGTTAGAGAAGATATTCATGGTGTTTCAGGTGATGTACCTGAAATTCCTTAGGAAAGTTTGAGGAAACTCCAGTATAACAATGATCATGTTAATATGACGGTTAGAGAGTATATGGATGATATGAAAGCTAAGAGAGAGACAATCAAAACGGCTATAAAGTATTACTTGTATCATATTTACACTTATTATGAGTTTAATACTCATTTAAAGTTCTTGGATGAGAACCTAAGAATTACTCTGGTCTATTATGCTTTTAAAGAACAAGTGAATCAGTTGAAGACGATGAATCTAATGCTCAATATTTTTATGTAAGAGAAAAAGGATTTCTACAGTGCCATAGAAAGGGGAGGAAACATAATTATAGATTTTATAAATTTTATGAAACTATTTATCTATGTTTCTATGACTGTAGTGGTGGATCAGGATGCCATTCCTGTTACTTTTGATCTCACCCCTCTAGTTTTATCTCCAAAGTTCTTCAGGACCGGTGAAACTAGATATCTAAATGCACCCTTACCAGCTCATTTCTAGCCTTTTATCCTCACTTCTAGAGAGGTAGTCCAGCATCTCATAACTATCATTATCATAGAGACTCTTTCTCTACCTATTATCCCTATAATAATCCCTTCATTTACATCAACCTCAACTACTGAACCTTCTGTTTCTGATAAATGGAAGGGAAACTCTCCTCTTAATCCTCCAGCTCAATCCAAAAAGAATTTAATTTAAATGATTAGTCTTTGATAGGAATATTTTTATATGTATTTTTTTGTGTATTTTTGGTTGTACTTCCTTTGATTTTCAATGTAAATTATCTTATTATTCATTTTCTGTTCCTTTTCATTTCCTTTTTTGTTTTCACTTTTTGATAATCCAAAAACAGGGAGAATGGATCTATGGAATTTATTTTATTTTATTTTATAGTAATGTTACTTTTATACCATTATATTTCACTATATTTGATACCATATCTCTTTACTTTTACCTATATCTGATTCTTTTTCCTTCTTATTATCTTTGGTACCATTTCTATTTTAAGATGCACCTATTTTTCACACCATAGTTTATTCTATCCATGTGTATAAAATTCCATGATTTTTTATCATCGAAAGGGGATGATTATTGGTAACCTTTTTTTAACGATCACCAAACCATATTTTTTATGATACTAATGAGTTTTATGTGTTATGAAAACATTTTATAATATAAGGCAATTTGGAGAGAAATTTGGATAAGTGTTGAAAACACTTACCATCAGACATGACTCAAAGTTGAAGTCGCCATCAGGGATGAATCACCACCAGAATGAAAATTTGGCCATGTATGGGAAAAATCACCATAATCATAGAGTAACCATCAGAATATATTTTTGGATAAGTATGAGAAATAACCATCATCAAATATGACTTTCCATTGAACCAATAAATTTGGATAAGTATTGGAACCACCTACCATCAGAGATGAGTCATCACTAGAATGAAAACTTGGCTATGTTTGAAAAAGACCTACCACTATAGATAAGTTTCCATTGAATATGAAATACCATCAAAATAGAAATTTGACAAATAATTGGAATGACCTACCACCGATATGAATCTCCATTGTCCTGACTCACTGCCAGTCTAAGTCACCACTAGAGCTATATCACTATTCAAAAGAGTCACATCCACTGTTTCTATTTATTTTGAATTAAATATTTATAATGGCTATATTATAAAATTTAATTTTGAGAATTATTTTAATGATTATTCTTAATTATTTTACAGGAATTCATTAATGTTTGTGTTTTTCATCCAATACAAGGAGAAGAGGATCTGGATGATTCTTCCTGTATGCTGCTATTAAATAAATTTTTAGATTACCTCATGTCGATACACACAAGATATAGAAAAATATATTCACGCACATTCAAAGTGATATGGAACCATATTTCACGAACATGAAGAGTGCCACTTGATTAGAGATTACATGATGCATCTTTGCTACGCATGACTATGAGAATGTGGAGCATAATGAACATATATATCCCATAGTTTGAACAAAGGAGTTCAAGAAAATATGTTATAATGTGTTTTTTAGAAACTAGACTTGAGTTCTTATTCAATTTATATCCAAGGAGTCATGAGATTTAGAGCACATCAGAACAAGTAACAATATCTTCGTTATATCTTTTATTTTCTCTGCTTATTTATTATCTTTACATTATAAATAGTGTGTGTTTTACTCTTTATTTTAAACACACACACTATCTATTATACTTTAAATGAAAGATACTTTATATATTCTCAACTTCCTTTAATCATGTTTTACCACGCGTTTTAGAAGAGGTACCCATGTGGGCTGTATTTGTTTTATTCCCACGATTGTTGTGGAAGAGGTCCCTCATGGCCTAAACAGCTAGTATATTATTGTATACCTGATCCTGGTTGTGGATAAAATATTATTTTATATAATATTTTTGATAGTAGGTGATTTCTAAGTGGAGAGGATTAGGTCCTCTCTTGAGACTAAACCTCCTGTTTTTATTATTATAGGTGTTTTATTTTGTTTTGTTTCATTTTATTTCTAAGATTTAAACTGAATCTGTTTTAAACTATAAACAAAACTACTACTTTGATAGTTAGTCTTAATTAGTGTTTATATAAGGTTTTGATTAAGTAAATTGATTTCAGAAGTTAAATTAAATTTCATAATTATTTTAACTAAGACTTAATCAATCTTTGAGAAATATTTTAAAATATTAGAACTCATATCAATTGTATATTTTGATTAACTAGACTATTTTAATTATTTTTGGGACTTTATTTAAACCTATTTTTGACATAAATTTTTATTGAGTACTCAATTCACCCCCCTCTTGAGATACTCACTCAGTCCAACAAAACATGTCCACATAATATCTTGATTTGGGTTAAGAAACACTACCAAAATTCATTTTAAAAGGTGAAATCACAACCTTCCATTCATAACAGAAGCACTCCCACTCTACATGGACAACTAGTCGTTCTAGGCTAACTTGGTTCCTTGAAACCAAACATATTGAATCCATACATGCATTCAGAGACAATCCACAACACAAAAAAGTAATAATCATTTGATATCAAGATGGGTTCTCATGGTACATACACACACCCACATGAAAAACATATCAAGGGTTTCACTGACACACACACACAAACATGTGAATCAAGACATAAAAATTCATATAAATCCCAATAAATGGTAAATAATTTCAACCTAAAGTGAATTGATTTCAATTACCAAGATCCATCACCAAACCATGTACACACACCAACAATTCACAAAACCAATCCAAATTTATCACAACTGGGAGTCTAGAATCATGTTTTAAGAAGGATAACTTAGAATGGTCTTAGAGATAGATCAAATTACCAAACAATAATCATTTCTAATTATATATCCAGGCCCATTCAATATAGGGATGGAAATTATCTAGATCCATCTTATAAACATCAATAAACCAATAATTCTCTACTAGACTATGATAGAATATATAAAACTTTATAATATAACTTAGATATATGATTCCTCTCAAGAGAAGAAGAAAATTCAGGCTAAAATGGATGAAACTTACCATTTGGGAGTAAAAAGATCGATTCAAGATTGAAACATGAAAGAGAGGGGACATAGATAATTAATTACATTAAATAAAATATAATAGTGTTGTTTTGGTCTAATTGAAGGTTAAAAAGGAAAAGGAGAAGTCAAAAATACATGTTAGAACAAAATTATTGAAGTGACCTTAATGGCCGGGTTGTATGGTTACAATCGACTAATTGGTGGTTTCCAACTGGCTAGCAGGTGGCTACTGGTAAAGGTCTAATCTACTACCTCTGCCATCAGCTGGATGGTGGCTTCCAAGTTCTTCCTGGGCTACTTACACTTCCACCAGCCATCCAGTGGAACTATACCGACTAGCTGGTGGAACTCTAGAATCTCCAAGTTACTGATTGGTTCCCCTACTTCTTCACTTCTATTTTATTGATTTTGAAAATCTATAACATGCCTAAAAAAGATGAAAAAACCATGACATGTTGAAACTTAAACTTAACATACCTTGTACTTTTATGGATATCATAATCATGACGATATTTATAGTAATTATATAAGAATGATTTTATGAGGTTCATTTTTCTTGATAATGAAAAGGAAATTCATGAGTTTTCAAGAATATTATATATTAATTTAAGTCAATGATTGAGATGTTCATCCCTGCTTAAATATTTGGGATACAATATTTTTGAGTTATTGCGGATCTACATTAATGGGATGAAGGGGATTAAGCTGATATGGAAGGTAGAGAATTTACTCAATCCTAAAATGAGAGGAATTTTCATAAATCAATTAATATTGAAATTCTAGAATAGTTCTATTGATTCATTAATTGTGTTCTAAAAAATAAAATTTTACAAAATCAGTTGTGATTCAAGATGAGTTTCTTGATAAAGAAAGAAAAGGATGAGCTGTGACTATTGTATAAAGCTTTTTGTGAGATACAGTTAGACCGAGAAGAAGTTGTAGTGCCTAAATATAAGGCTATGTGTTCTATGTAAATTCTGTATACTTGAGATTTTAGAGGTGTAAAAAAGGAGTGAAAATAAGAAGAAGAATCTATGAATTTTTAAGAATAAAAGAATGATTTATTCGAGCATGTGTGGTGAAATAATTAAGGTAATTTTCAGAATATTCTATTTGTTTAAAAAGGAAGGATGATGAGAATAAAAAGTAGATATTCAGAATAGAGAAAGTATCCATGGATTAAACTAATGAATATTTCAAATGAAAGGAGAAATTAATTTCATACACTCAGGTATGTGAGAAGGATCACTCAAGGATGAAGAAGAATAAAAAACACCTGAATACCGTAGAGAATAATATAAAGTGTGTATCTAAGAGAACTAGATCTTTTGAATAAAGGAGGAGGAGGATGATTCATTGCATGAAGTAGAAAGAAAGAAGATGAAGATATCTGAACCAATGTTATACCTAAGAATATCATGGTTTTCAAATAAATAGAAAAAGAAGAAAACTTAAGTTATCTAACTTGTTCTGTTAGATATTTTTAGTCAAATAAGAAGAAAATGAAGAAAAAAGTCCATATGGTTTAGAGTTTCAATTACCAGGAATGATTTTGGAAGATGTGTATCTTAGTGTAAATTGTTAGGTTAGATTTTTTGTGATATTTATCTTGATAATATTGAGTTTTGAGTTGATATAAATATATTTTTCAAAGTACTATAAGTTGTGGATAGAACAAAGAACGAGTTTCCAGATTTATACTTGGAGAGTTAAATCTAATAAAAGTTTCTCTATAGTGAGGAAGAAAATCATTATTTATGTGTGCAATGACATCCCTAGAAAAAATTGGAGACCTAATTAAGTAAGAGGAAGGAATATGAGAATACCAACTAGTGAAATTCTAGTTAGAAGACCGTGGGAGTCATTATAAAGACCCATTCACTTGTGTAATATAGTGTAGGCATGTCACCTATATAATATGGTGACCTCACCTATTTAATATGATGAACTTGGTTTTGGGATAATCTCGGTACACCCAATGTAATTGATGAAATGTTTATAATGGAGAATTTGTATCTTAATGGGATTTGAACATGACAAAGAGTGAGTTTCCCACGTCAAGGTTAAACCTTTTAAAAATACTGTGTGTTGATTTCTTATTTGATTCTACGTTTCATGAGGATGTGGATTAAAGGGTAAAACATAAAAAAGATACATTAGTTTCCTAAATGACCATATAGGTTTAGAAGACCAATGGGGGGAAATGAAATTAAAATAATAAATTGGTCTTTGGTAAAAATTGGTCACACTTGATTCATCCCCACTCTCAGGTGTGTCTTCATGATCTTATTAGGACACTTAGTGGTATTAGAAATAGTTTCCCTCTAATTTTGATCCATTCTGCTTTTTTTTTCAATTGGAATGAGGCACAAGGTTCTTCACTGATAAATTATATTTTTTTATTTCCTAATTTTTTTAATATAATAAATTAAGTATATATTGTAAGTGTTCGTAGAAGTTACTCAGATGAAAGAGTCTTTTCCCATCCATATTTGTGTTGATTTGGAGGTCTTATCTAAAACCTTGAAAAAATGAAAAAATAAATAGGTAATAAAGTAGATAAAGGGTTCAAGAAATATAGAGGAATCACCACTAGAGAAGGATGTTCACAGGGGTAAATTTTGTTGTAAATATATTGAAATTGGTTTCTATAGTGATATAAGTACAAGCTATGATAAAGATATATTCAATGAGTCACTTAGTGAATTTTATTATGAAATCAAAGAATACTAAAATAAATTAACCATTGAGGTATTCACATATATATTTTCATACATCAAGGGAATTTATGATGATACGACACAATTATAAAGAGATACTAATGCAATGGAAGAAGCATTAGTTAAAACGTATTATAGTTACAACACCCTCAAAAGAATTATAAAGGATAAGAAAGATTCTTCCACCCTTTTCAATGAAATAGTATCTTTGAATTATGAAGAATTATAAATATTATTTTGCAACTATTTTGTGTTATTTTTTTTGGTGAGGTGATCCATACATCGGAAAATATTTATCAAGTCTTGATAAATGAAAAAGATGTTCGATTTTAAGTAAAGGAAAATATAATAAAAGTGATATAATATTCTTTACAAGATATAAATCAGATTCATGAGGATGAGTTGAAGAATATGAAGTAATATTATCAAGAAAGGGTAAACTATCTTTAATAAAATAAATACGTTTTCATCATGAAATTTCTAGAGTTGGATTTCAAGTTGAGAAATCTAAAAACCACCCAAGATAGAACTTAAAAATATTCTGATAAAAAGATTGTTACCACAAAAACATCAAAGATAATCCTAAAAATAAAGAAGAATCAAAATAGTGGTAAAGGGAGATTGAGATCATATATATAAGCCTCCACCTGAGGTACATTGAAAAAGGAAACCCACTGTTCAGATACATATGTTTACACTTAATCTGTTTGTGGGAAAAGTGAAGGGAAAAAATAAATTATATAAAATTTTAATAGAAGAAAAATGAAAAAATTACTATACAATCAAGGGTTAATATAGTAATATACATGAAAATAATATCCCCAAACTAAGTCTAAAATAGTAGTGTACCAGCCCAAAAATAGCAAGGTATATAATCTATAAAATCAAGATATATTTCTCCTAAAGTTAGAAAAATAGATTGATTAGGAGATGTTGGTGCTGTTGGATGTTTGGTCATAGAGATATTAATTTTTGGAACAATATTTAAACCTATAGAGATTGTAAAATCCATAAATAAATGGGGTATTAGAGATGAAACAAGAAGAAAACTTGCTGGAAAAAATATTCCACATAGAAAAGAAAGAATCTAGTTTTTAATAATATATTTGAATCATCTAAAAATTTATATGATTATTGAAACATTGGTAGACACTGCTATGATGAATGTTTTTATGTGATAATTTAACATAAAAATTATTCTAATGAGTGGAAAATTCCACAATATAAGGAGAATAAATGGAGGAAAATGAAGTTTTCCTAGGGAAATAAATTAGTGAAGAAGGTTTTTGAACAAACCACTCCCAAGAAGACAGTGAAGAAAGATAAAATAAATGTTCAAAATATTGGAAATAAGTTCTTATACTATAGAAATAGATTCCACATCATGGACCATTGTAATATTTCCACCAAATTAAAAGTAAATTGGATCAAGATAGAATTAAAAAATAAAGATTCAATTCAAGAAAGAGGTAACTCGATTGGTATAGTAGGGAGAATCTATGATAGAGTATGAGAGGCTACATAACTAGGATAACTTTATTAATAAAAATGAAATTCATGGAAGTTGTAATAATGCAGGACATGTGGCTATAATATCTATAACTATTTTTATCATACAAATAATGAATAAGGTGAAATCACCAACGAATCCTTCTATCAAGAGGTTTTTTGTGAAAATATAACCCACAAAAAAATGAAATATAAGAATGTGAAGAAATAATGTCTTACCATATGGGAAAATTAGTTGTAAAAGTAAAGTAAGATAAAACATATTAAGAAAAATCAAAATGATTTATTTTCTAAAGTGTATAAGTCTATTTAAACTAAGGTGAAAGATGAAAGAAAGAAGAAGTCCATTCTACCCAAAAGTTAAAATACCTAAAAAACCAAATAGGAAGAAAGCATAAAGAGGTCAACACACTTTATACCATCAAGGAAGGATGTAAATGGTTTGATAAATCTTTCATATCAATATGGATCATATTTAAGTACTAATGTAAGACCCACATTAATCACATATTGTGTCATCTATGAATCATTGAAAAGGTAATTTAAATTGAAGCTTGAAGAATAGTAAAGATAATTAAAGATTTAATATTCAAACATCATGAGAGAATACATCCACCATGGAATATGTTAATAGGTATTAAATTATCAATTGATATTATACTCTCAACCAATATCATATATTTTTTAAAATAAATATGGTGAATAATTATAAAAAATATCCCATGAGGGGGAATTTAGAAGCCCTATCTTTCAGAAATAATTCATTGCAAATGAATATGGATTTGTTTACAAATTTGATGAAATTAAAGAGATAGGTTTGATTTTCATTATCCTATCACCTTTTATATTTATATTTATTATTTTTATCACAGGGGGTGGGGGTGATTATCTAACTAAATAGAGAAGGAAATAAAAGTTTCACTTGAAATATTTTGATGTGTGCGTTTAAGTGAGTTCATATTTATGAATAATTATTAAAAATTAGTTTTATTATCCCCTAGAGAGTGGAATCTTTAGTTTTATCACATTGAAGTGAGTAAATAAATATCTTTTATTCCAGATTTTTAACTCTAATTTTCTACACCTAATTATCCAAATTATACTTAGAGTTTACTAGTTGATGTAACTTTAATATGAGAATGTTGTACCTCCCTTCTATCATGTGATTAATGTAGAACTTAGAAAGTGGATGAAAACATATGGAAAGAATACAAGTTTCCTAAATTTAGAATAGTTAGTTTTATAGGATAAAACCTTCCCTTAGAGTTTTGGTATCAATAAAGGGGAGAATAAAGTTTCAATTCTACCCTATAATGTCAATAAGGGGAATAAAACTTTCCCTTTGGGTGATGTATTGAGTATCCACCCAATGAATGAAGTAGATATGAAATCATGGTGAATACATGGAAATGGATATAACATCATATGATTAGAGATGTATTCATCAAGTCAAGACAAGTACCAAGGGTTGATAGTTCTTTATATAATAGTTGTAAGAGTTTTGGAAGTATCTAGACCGTGAGGAGATTAAAGACTCAATTAATCAAGAAACAATATAGGTGAAGTTATTGAGAAACCAACCAAGAATAAATAAGCAAATGGGTTTCTGATAAAATGTTATAAAAATCTTAGATGAAGTTTTGAGAAGTTTGAAGTTGATTTAGGAAAACCTTAAAGCCAGTTAAAGGGAATTTGGAAAATGGATAAGTCCCAGTGATGCATTAAGATCATTTACTTGTAATGTATAAGCATCATCTAAGACAGAAAAAATTGTAAAAATATAACATTCCAAGATGCATAAGAATTATTATACCACTATATACTATTACTATTTAAGCATCATTTGGTACTACATATGCAAGAATTCTATCTTATGTAACCATCAAACAAAGCTACGTAAGAATCATCCTAGACTACATAACCATCAAGTTGTCTGTGTAAACCTAAAACATGTCTGATTAAGCATGATTATTATCTATATAAATTTCATCTGTCTGTGTGTCAGTATAATATTTTTCTACATAAGCATCATTCCTTAGAGAAAAATCTCCATTTCTATAGATTGAAAATCAGAGTTTCAAGATTTATAATTTGAGGAATGAAATCAATTATAATGATTACAAAGATATTATTAAGTGTTCTAAACATCATGAGTCTATGATTATACATGATTTAAGATAAATAAAATTGTGATAATTTAATCTTCAATAGGTGGAGAAGAATATCATAACAATTTAAAATCGAGATACCTTTTTAAGTCTAAAATTTTGTGTTTAAGAAATTTAAGTATTTTGATGAGAAATAAATTTGAAGATTCTGAAGTCAAGGTTCAACTTTAGAATATCATAAAGTTATTTATTGGTATGATAAAAGAATGGTTTGATGAGTTTCATTATTCTTGATAGTGAATAAGAAAATTCATGAATTTCCAAGAATAATTAAGAAAACTTTCAGTTGAATCTCGAGCTATTCATCACTGCCTGAATCCTTAGGATTCAACCACTTTGAGTTTTTGATGATCTTCATGAATAAGAGAAAAGATATCAATATGTGATGAAAGGCTAAGAATTTTCTCAAGCCTAAAATGAGAGGAATTTACAAAAATCAATTAATATTGAAATTTAAGAATAGATTTGTTGATGCATGTGCTGTGTTCTTAAAGATAAAACGTCACAAAATTTGCTATGATTCAAGTTTATTTGTTTGAAGAAGAAATAATGTAAGAACTCAGACATTCTTTTTAGGTATGTTTTTCCTTTTCTGGTCATTTTTGGGAAAAATAGGGCTTTCTAGAAATTTTCAAAGTACATGCCGTGTACTTTATGAGTAAAATCCGTGTACTCAGTTACCGCTGGTAGCCAGGTGTTGGTCGTGTAGCAGCCATGCACACGGCTGTGTGGGGTGACCTGGAAGCCGCCTAAAGCGAAGTATAGAAAAGGCGAGTACATGACGTGTACTTAAAAATTACACGCTTTGTGCTTTCTGTTTCTTCATTAAACGCACTGGGGTCGCGTCTAATCGAAAAAATACCCCCTTCTTCATTCATCTCGTCCAGGAGCACCGTACGACCGCAGATCTTTGACAAACCCCTGAGCGATCATCCTTCCTCTGAATCGAACACCGTCTATTGAGTTGGAATCGTATCGGTGAGTTCTCTCTTCTCCCAGATCTTCATCTTCTGTTTTCTCCTCTTTCGCGAGTTATTGTGAGTTGAACATTTTATATGTTTTCTTAGATCTACAGTGTTCTAAGGTGATTCAATCCTCTAGGTTCAAGTATATTGATCTCACAATGCTGAGGTAGGTGTTTTGTGCCTTTTTGTTGAAAGTCTTTGAGTATTATGTGCAAATTTTCCCAATACCCATGAACGGGGTATTGCGCGTTTACTGTCTTAGCCACATTGTTTGTCTGTTATGCTTGTACACTTAAGTAGATGATATGTGATTGTGAATAGGGAGAATTTATGTGCTTTGGATTTGTTGACCATGCATGTTTTTCTTGTTTTGACCTTTGGGTCCAGTTACCTATTAGGCTGTTGTTTACTTTCCCATGCCTAATATTGTAGGATGGTGTGACTATTGTTCTGTTATGCTGTGATGCTGTAGAATGATATCCAAGTAGTTCTTGAGGTTTAACTTGGCTGATACGTGTTGCTACACTTTATTGACTTACACAGGGCTGTGAGAACCTGGTGTATAGACCATAGGGAGAATGGATGTTGAGGGCTTCTCCAGAGTGTATTTATAATTATACGATGCGAGAACACATGGAGAATTGATGTTGAGTGCTTCCTCAGAGTTTTTTTAGTTCCGCAATGCGATCCATAGGGGTAATTGACATTGAGTGCTTCCCCAGAGCGCCTTTAGTACCAATAAGAGACTATAAGGGGAATTGACGGTGAGTGCTTCATCAGTGAATCTATACTTTAGCTGAACCAGATGGGTGAGACCATGTGTGCTTCCTAGAGGGTTGCTTGTACTTGTTTTGTTGAACCAGAGGGGTTAGGCTGTGAGTACTCCCCATAGGGTTAGCTATTTGTGTTTATCTGTTTTGATTAGCTGTTGCTTGATTTTTGAAACTGTAGACTATTTACTATTGAGTATTTCCTTGTTTACTGCTCCTTGTACTTTTACCTGCCATATATTCACTGCCTATTGGGAACAGATCTTCTGGTGGTTGACTACTGGGATTTAGTCTCACACCCTGTTTGGGCCATGATTTTGGGCCCAAAAATATTATATTGTTGCAGGTATAGATAAGGGAAAGTGCCCTTCTACTTCAGGTGCTTGATTTTCTGTGGAGCTGGAGAGCATGAGACCAAGCTATGAATTGCAATGCTGAAGAGTTTATCTACTTTATTTTTCACTTTGTTTTAACAATGTTGTATTCCATCATTGTGACTTGTTTGGCTGTTTTCCTAGACATATGTATCATGCATCATTTTATATATGTTCTCCAGTTTATACCTTCAGTTTTCTTCTATTACTGCTATATGTCATTATTACCGTTTCCGCTATTGTATATCTATTTACTTCCACTGTGTACTCTGCCAATGAGGGAATAGTTTCCCCACTATCACACCCAAGGCCTTCGCTACTATTCAGAAGCCTCTGGCATTCGAGGAAATACGCTTGAGGCCGTGTGACCAACCAGGTACAAGGCCCCTTTGGGTGGCTTTCGGAACCGAGACATTACAAAAAAAAAACGATCAAGATACTGCTTATGTATAAAGATTTTTTTGAGATACACTCAAACTGAGAATAATTTATAGTTCTTAAAGTTGAGGTTATGTGTTTTGTGTATATCCTATGTATTTAATATTTCGTAGGTGAGAATATGAAGTGAAAAGAATAAAATGAATATGAGACTATTGAAGAGTAAAAGAATTATTTATTCAGGATTATGATATGTAATAATTAAAGGAATTTTTAAAATATCCTTTAATTTGAAAAATAAATATCATAGAGAACCTAAAGTGGATAATTTATATATAGAATCCCAATCCATAAACATAAATTAATTCATGATTTATAACACAATTTTCTGACAATACAAGTTAAGGATCTAGAGTTCTAGTGGATTTGGAAAATTAGTCATACAAATGTATCATCTTAAACATAAAAAAATAACCATTATTTTAAACTCCAAATAGTGATTGTAACTCCCATAGACCTCCCAAAACTACATAAGATTATATAGGGAAAATTATAAGGAAACAAGTGCGCTAGAAATCTCAGTATGGGAATAAACATTGAAATATAGAATAACATGAGACTCAAGAGAGATAACATGATATAATAAATATAATAATAATAATAATAATAATCATGGAAATGTGAAATAAGGAAATGAAATCATAAGATCATAGAATCAGGAAATATGTTTCAAAAACATAAGAAATGACACCATAAATATAATTCATGGGTCACTCCGAAGACTATCATCACAAATTATACAAAGTCCCATGGTGAACTAAGTTCGCTCCATAATACCTTACATAATATCTCATGAGATATAAATATGTACCCAATTAATTAGAATGATATATAATTCTAGGAACATCCTTAACATAATTAAAATCAAATATATGTGTACCAAATGAGGAAAAAAACCATACATGAATCATAATCATGATCAAACCCATGAGATGGAAGTGGGTTTCATAATTCTGATTTAAGAAATAACCAAAGGATAAATCATAAGGATTCCCAAGAGAAGAAGTAATTAAATTATTTTGAACTTTAATAATTAAAAAGGGATATATTTCTTGAACATGGAGTTCCAATGTATAAAATTCATGAGAAGGTACTGGGATAAGAAAGAATAAAATAAACCAATTGGGTGAAGCTTTATAAAATAAGTAAAGGATTTATGAAAGAAGGAAAGATCTTATTATTTTCCATAAAACTAGAATTTAAAAAATAGGATTCTATATAAAATAATCAGGGTTTTTATAATCTATCCATGGTTTAAAAACATTTTTTGTGGTTGATTCTTAACATGAGAATAGAAATAGGAATGTTCTAGTAAATTAGATTTACTTAAAAGTGATAATTTCAAAGGGAATTAAAACATGTATAACCCAAAAAATGGAAAGTGTATTTAAATTTTTATATATGTAATGGAAATATATACAAAAATATAATAATTTCATGGGAATAATATTTCTTAAAATGGAGAAAAATAAATAGAATGTGTAACTGACAAGTAATGAGGGTGGTGTGGAAGATCCCTTACCTCGGGTCATGATTTTCTTTTCACTTGCACTTAACTCCCTAAATAATTAAATTAATATTTATACATAAATTACAAATAACCTTATTTATCTATATTTAATTTTATATGGTCTATTTATTATCATTATTTATTTATTTTTAATATAATTTTTTCTTAGTTCAGTTACTTTGGATTGTTTAGTTTATTCCTCCTCCAAATCAAATTTTTATTCAAAACAAGCAAACAAAACAACCCCGAGTGACCTAGGTCTTAGGGAGGAATGAAATAGTGAAAACCAAGGGAATCCCCTCTAAGTAAGTTAACGCACTCTGGTTTCAAACTATTGATAGGGAGACGAGAAGTGGAGATGGAGCTCTAGACTGCCAAGGAAGACAAGTGATCCGCTACCTTATTACCCTTACGCCAAGTGTGAGACACATAAATATTGGGACTAAGAAGAGATTTTAATTTTCTAACAATGTAAGAAATAGTCCATGGGGAGGATCTGATTCCAAGCATGGCATCGTGGAGAATCCTGGAATCAGTCTCCGCCTTGGTTAGATCGAACTTCTCCTACCTACATAGGGAAAGCCCCGTGAGCATGGACATCGCCTCGGCCAAGAGAGACGCGCCCTTTCCAAAGATGTACGTGAACTCCATGACCGCCTCCCCCATGGGGCCATGGACTACGCCCACTCCTTTCATCACCCCCATAGAGCATGACCCATCAGTATTCAGCTTCAAACATGAACCAGGTGGTTTCCAGCTTACCCAGTTCCCTTGTTGAATGACCCGAGTAGGAGAATCCAAGGAGCTACTGGCCTATTGCTGGTTGAGAGAGAGTACCCCTGGCTAGTCCTTGATGAGTGGATCCAAATCAATCAGAAGGAAGTGAGTCCGCGCAATGATGGACCTAACCGAAGGAGCGAGGCCTTCGAACCTTGACTGGTTCTTAGCTTTCCACAAGCTCCGACAACCTGTAATGAACATCACCAAGCGAACCATACTACCCTTCTCAGATCCTAAAATTCCTTGGAACCAACTTTCCACAAAGGTTGTGTCTTTCTTCTCAAGAGTGGAGAGCACCAAGGAGCCACCGAAGCAAGACCACACCACTTGAGCCCAATCACCTTTAAAAAACAAGTGTTTCGTACTCTCTTCTCGCATATTGTAGCAGGAAGGAACACCTCAACGCCAAGATGATACCCATCTTCCTAACATTCTCATCCATCACTAATGCAGCGTTCTTGATGCGCTGAGTTAGAAATTTGAACTTCGTAGGAATCTTTTGGCACCACACAACGCTATTCCACTATAACCCTTTAAGTTTATTGATTATGGTCAAAAGTGTTGTATAATAATATCTTATAATATATATAATATCAATAGTGTAATGAATATAATGTTTATATATATATGAATACATTTTCAAATCCATCCATGTTGGGTGGTGAGGATAAATGAAATTCATTGCTTGTGGAGGTAGTTGTCCGCACATACGCACGATTAATGATTCAATTTCTCAATGAGTGAGATAAAATTAAAGTATATGATAACCTAACATTTAAAAATAACAAAACACATCAAAATAATAAATTAGTTTCATTTTCTTAAACCACTACTAAAAAAACTGAGAAAATTTAGCGGCGATTTCGTAATATCCACCGTTAAATATTTTTCATTTTTTTTAAAAAGAGCTTCTTCCACAAAACCCCCCACGAACCCCACACCCACCCCAACCCCTCTCCCCCAAGACAGATCCATCACTACCAACACTCCATTATACCTTGATCCATCACTGCTATCCCCCTTATCCCCCTTCTCCCATGAATCACAACCCTTGTCATCAGCCCCCCTTCACTCCCAAGATCCCTGAACCCGAGCTTGAGCCGCCAAACCCTCTTTTCCTCAAACCCTCACCACTGCTGCTCCCCCTATCCATTTCCCCACTTCTACTCCACCTCATAGCTACCCATCCCCCCTTATCCACCTCCCCTTCCCCCTAGATCATGGATCCTCAACCCACAAACAGATATGAACACTTCATCCCTTAAACCAGATCTAATCTTCAGATCAGCAGCTATGTTTACTTTACCTCCTCTCACTAGAAACCCCAATGAAGTCCTAAATCTACAAACCGTCATATCACTATGATCCCAAAGATACCAATTTCCTTCTCCCTGGGAAGTGGGAAACCCCCTCCTCTTGTTGTGAAGTCGTGTCACCTAAATCATGTATCTATTACTTATCACCGCTCAAGCTGGTCTGTTGATCAAATCCCACAATGTTTTATTTTTCATTTATCACTGATGTTAATATAATTTTATTCCTTTATTTAAATATGCACACACCACCATAATCTAGTGATAATATCAGTGTTTTTTATTTTTTCAGAATGTGATTCCATTAATCATTTCATATTGATTTTTTTTCATTAACTTATGGTCTATTATATATAAAAAAGAATAGTTTTATTATTTGGTTAAGGGAGGTAGTCTATTGTTTGAGGCTATGCAACATGATTTATTTGGTTGTGGGTAGAAACACATTGAATACTTTAATTATATCTCAAGAACTACTATAGTTGTCAGTTAACAGAGACTACATTTTGAGAAATTTATTGAATTTTACTTCTTAAGGCATGAATAAAGTTATGTAGAAAGAATTGTTTAGTGTTTTTGAATTTTTATTAAACATTTTGTTACCCTTTTTAAGGGAGTGTGATTAATTACATAGGTATCACTCCTCACATAGCCTAACCGAATCCTAACCTGATTTTGGGTGTTCCATTTTTTGATTCTTGGTGTCTAAGGTTCGTGAGCCCCAATTGAGGCCAATCCTTACTATGAAAATTGAAGGCGATGAATTTCCATTGATTGAAGGTCCTTTTTTGGTTCTTTCTTCCATTTTGGATCGATTTTAATTATATTTTTATTGATTTTTAGGTCCCACTTTGTTCTCTTGGGTGTCTTGGACCTTATTGAGGTTTGATAGTGCCACCATTTTCAAAGGCATCAAGTTTCATGTAAGTGGACCTTTGTGTTGGGTCTTTAAATTTTAGAATGTTTCATGATTGTATTTTTAATCCTTTGTTTAGATATTAAATTATAATAATTATTTTTTTCAAAATGTATTTGATGTGGAAATAATGTTTAAATTCATTTCCACTAAAGTTCTATGGGTTTTCTCCAATTTAAAGTTTGTGGAGATCTTACTTTAATTCTTTTTGCACACTTAATGTTTTATAAACAACTGAACAACCTTTAATTAATAAGTTATATGTTTTAATAGAGGTTTTGGGTTTAAAATTGGAGTTGTATCTTGTTATAATTTTTTTAATAAATTTATATGTTTATAAAATTTCTTTTGATATATATATATATACATTGGTTCTACATATATACATAGGTATACATATATGTGCAAGTTTATAGAAATTCTCTTGAGAAAATGTGAATTTGTGCAATGGGATATATGTATATACATAAATTTGTAAATGTATATGGGTATAATGATGAAAATAGCAACTTTTAACCTTAATCTTGATTATTTCATTGGATTTTTTAATGATTATATGTATTATAAAGAGAATTTTTCATTTAATACTTGATGAAATATTTTATGTTATCAGTTGTTATTATTTTTTAATCCTTATAAGAAACCTAGGGTTCTTGGGTAGGCTAACCTATACAGGAAGAGGTCCTCCAACACTAGAAATTCTAGTGAAGTATTATGTGACACCCCCTTTACATATAGATGTGTTAGAACTATAAATCCACTACTAGGGTGACATATAATACTAGGTGCACCTATAATTAGTTACCCTAGGGTGTTTCTTGCATGATTATTGTTTTAAATTAATGTTTTCAAGGGGTTTTTCTTCCTTCTATTTTATATTATACTATTCATGATTGATTTAATCTTTTAGTTTTATATTTTCAGTACTTAGATGACTGTTATTATAACTACTTTGGTTTTGTTTTTTTTTCACATCCATTTATCTCTTTTTCTAATTAGTAATACTTATGTGTTTTAATTTTCTTTAACAATGTGTAGGAACATTATGATATATATGGATAAAGTTAGATCATTTTACCAAGGAACACACCTCTATATGCAAAGGGTTTGGAGGAGTTTTTAGATTTTTCAAATTTTAATCGATCCGTTGTTGGGAAAATAATATGTCCATGTTCTAAATATAAATTTAGAAGATGGTTGAAGATATATGAAGTTTTTGAACAACTAATATTGAAGAAATTACATTCTCAATATTTGTGTTGGATTTGGAATGGATAATTGAACATTATATAAAGTTTGAGAACTGGTGTAAATTAATAGATTAAGCTTATAAATTCACAAACAATGTAAAATGAAATGAAAAACCTTATAAAAAATGCTTTTAAAATTGGAGGACAACAACATAAACATCAAAACATATCAGAACAACTAGTTGAGGGTGATACAAATATCGACTTGACAAGTGATGTTTTGGGACTATATGACAATCAGATCAAGATTGTATCATATCATTTGATTATCCTATTGATTATATAGAGGATAATGTAAGATAAAACTTCATTGAGTAGAAAAATACGTTTCATGACTTAGTTAACGTTGGAAATCAAGAGCTGTATGGTGGAAGCATGAGATATTCAAAACCTTATTTTCTACTAAAGTTGTAATATATCAAATGACTATGAATAATTACAAATAAAGTGATTTCCATGGTATTAGAATTTTTTCATGATGAATTTCCTTAATCTAAGACCCGTGAGTACTTTTATGATATAAATAAAGTTTTTAAAAAGATTGGTATGAATTATATAAATATAAATTCTTGTCGCAATGATTTTATGCTTTATTGGGGTGAGAATTCAAGTAGTTAAGATTGAAAAAAATGTTCTTATTCTTGATTGAAGTCAATGGGTGATGTTGGAAGTCTGAATCAATATACTACTATAAAGAAGAAGAAAAATAACACCCCTTCAAAGGTTTTTTGTTACTTCCCTTTAAAACCTCAACAATAAATATTATTCAAGTCATAAAATTTTTTGATCATATGAAGTGGAATTATATAGATAGTAATAGTGATGGGTTATTGTGAGATACAAGAGATTAGAAATCATGGAATACATTTAATTCATCACATCCTTATTTATTATATGATCCTAGGAATGTGTAATTGGGATTGGATACTAATGGATTTAACCCATTTGGGAATTTGGGAACCAGTTATTGAATTTTGAAAATTATTTTAATGTCTTAAAATCTACCTCTATGGATGTGTATGAAACAAACATATTCTAGATCAATGTTCAAAATACAAACTGCTCTAATGTGGACCATTAGTGAGTTCCCTAGACTTGGGAACTTATCTAGTTTGAACACTTCCATGAGTTTGTATTTTCTAATTTGTAACTTTTATTTTGAGCTAGAACAATTTCATTATAGTAAAAAGTGGTGTTTCTTAGGTCATTAAATATTTCCCGATGCATCTCATAGATTTCAGTTGAAAAAGTAAAAATTCAATGGTTCTATTAGTCATAAATCACCTCCAAAGTTGTTGATAGGTTCTGAAATATCGATACAACTTGGAAATGTTGAAACAAAATTTGGGAAGGCACGTCATTTTAATTATAGTGGTAAATGAGTTCAAAGTGAATTATTAAGTAAATTTGGAACGTAACAATGAAAAAAGGTATATTATTTAAACTATTGTATTGGGAATTTAATTTTTTTGTGAAATAATATTGATGTTATGAATATTGAGATTTTTTTTAAAATTCAATCTTCACATTGCTTAAGGAGGCTGTAAAATAAAAGGACCACCTCATTGCTTGGAAGGAATTACAAACAATGAAGATAAAGCATGATCTCTGGCCAGATTAGAATCGAAAGTATGATCTGATAATTTTCTCAATGAAAAATAGGGGTAAAGATACATTCCTTTTAATTTTAAAACATATGAAGGTATGTAATGGGTATTCAAGAAACATATCAAGGAATGTAAACATAAATCATTATAAGTTATATGTATTTAAAAGACACAATTCACATGTTTTATTATATTAGTTAATACCATTGTAATTGTGTGCATTATTACTTGAAAATTTTACTGCAGTTGTACTCTAATTTTTTACCTTCTTCAGACAACTATGTGAGAAAACTATGTAAACAATTGAGCTTGACAACCTTTAAGAGAGATTTTGATTGAAACTTTATGCACTGGAGTTGATCTTTCCTCCGTAATTTTTACTTACATGATGCATTTAACTATGAATTTAGTTGATGAAACTAAATTAGGAGGCCTCGTACATTATCAATTGATGTATCTAATTGATATGTACTTTATTTATTGTTTTTCATCTTAAGTAAAAAATTCTTGGTACTTCATTAAATACATAATTATATTATATTTATTTTATTTCATAGATATGTTGGTCATTTGAAGTAATACATGAAAAATAAAGATTAACCTGAAGGGTCTATTTATGAAAGCTATTTAGCCGAGGAGTGCCTTACCTTTTGTTCTAGATACTTAAATGATATTATACGGTAAAAATTATAGGTAAAATTTTTAATGTGAATAGAGTTATTGAATTTTTTTATACTACTAACTATTTTTTTCATAACAGATACAATCAATATTACTTTGGAGAAAAATATGAACAGTTCAGATGTATGTAATCTAAATAGATTGAAGATAGTTGTCCGGTTTGAATGTAATAGGGTCCCCACAGATGATGTTGTAAGATTATTTGGCCATATTCTAGGCTAACTAGCCGTGGAACTGATTACCCTCCAATTACTTATTCTGATTGGAGGCATATTCCTCAATCTTGGAAGGATGAAGTCTTTAATTCCCAGATAAAGGTAAATTTAATACATTATGAAATAATTGAATGTCATTATGTAATTAAATTCTAATATTTTAAGAATTAATCTATTTTTATAGATGTTATTCTACTTTACCATTGCTGATCTTATCAAGCAAAATTGGACATCGAAAAATTTGGGCTAGTAATGGAAAGATTTTAAATTATGATTATGGAATGAATTCAAAAATACATCATTCATCATCATCATCATTTCATTTTTATTCACGATTGCTTACAACACAGAAAACAATATCATGGGGGTCGAAAATAATGCAGACTAAGGGAATCACCCCGAATCAAATTCACCCCCTCAAGTTTCAACATAGATACATGATAAAAACATCTAACCGAGACGTCTTCTCCCGTGAGCGATACCATGTGATCCGCCACTTTGTTCCCCTCCCTCAAAGTGTGAGTAATGGTAATATTTCTGGACAGAAAGGATTTTCATACTCTAATAGTATAAATTATAGACCAAGGGCTCTTTCCAATACCTTGAAGCGCATCATGAATAACCCGAGAATCCGTCTCCACCTGTGATAAACAAATGCCATGCTGGCTGCACATGGATAGACCTATAAGAACCGCTCTCACCTTAGCTTGCAGAGAATTCCCAACACCATAATTTGCGGCGTAATCCAGAAGAAAACTCCCAACCACATCCTGGACCATGCCTCCCCCTCGCATCACACCCTGAAGACAGGACCCATCCGTATTAAGCTTCAAGCCATCACCCGGCGGACACCACCGCACCCATGAACTTGGCCTCCCTGAGACCGACGACTGGTCCATGCCTCTAGCAACGAACAACACCCGCAGTGCCGGGACCTGCTTTTATATACCTGCAAGAGTCGACCAATATGCCAGAATGAACCTAGCCCTGTCGATGATGGCCCGACCCGAAGATGGAGACCCCTCAAACCGAGCGTGGTTCCTGGCCTTCCACAACACCCATCAAACCACATTAAAAACCATAGCTCACACCACATTGTCTCTACCAGCAGCTTCGACCCCCTGGAACCAACTCGCCATAAGGTCCTTGATGCTCTCTACCTATATAGACAACCCCAAATATCCTCCAAATAAATCTCTTGGTCATTATGATGACCATACTGGTTCTAAAGCCACTCAGTGGGGCACATGAAGTTTATTCTCATTCATAAAGATAGGGATTATTTCAGAGTTGGGATTGTACCCGAAGATGGTCTACCTATGTATCCTCGTTAAAAAGGAATCATAACCCACATAGTTAGATAAGAAGGATATAGTTTAACATCATATGGGATAGAAAATAATTAATGAATGATGGTCTTGAACCTTATAAAGGCTTCCTATGTACTCTACGTTTAAGGTAGAGATCAAAGTCCACGTAGTTCGGGTGAAGAAATATGGGGCTTATTCATGGTTAATGGCCCAAAAAGATATGTCATGATTAATTTTACACTCTAAGCTCACGTGAGTCATGCTTAGTGTGAGAAACAAGAGGTATCAGTAAACCTGACAATTGTGCCACGAAAGATGCAGTCACAAGAAATAATGTGGGGCTTACGTATGTATGACTGCCCAAGTAGATGAAGACCAGGACTTACTTCAAGAAAGAATCCTAGGAGCAGGGTCCATAAAGTTATTTGTACTTTATGGAGATTTGAATTTTTAACCTGGGGCTTACTTCTGAGAAGGATTTCCAAATTAAAAGGGACTTATGAATGGGGATTATTCCTAAGAAGGAGGCCCAAATCAAAAGAAATTAAGGTTTGGGATTACTCTTAAGGAGGATTCCCAATGTTAAAGGAAACTATGACTGGGGATTACTCCTGAGAAGGAGTCCCAGGTTAAGGGGACTTGTAATTTGGGGCTTACTCCTAAGAAGGAGACCCAAATTAAAGGAATTATTATCAGGGATTATTACTGAGAAGGAGGCCCAAACCAAGGGAACTTGGGACTTACTCCTGAGGAGGATGCCCTAATCAAAATATCTTCTCATCTTAAAGGATGAGGTTATATAGAGGAAACCTCTAACTGTGGTGACATAAAGCTTGTAAGTCATGAGGTTTTGGGATAGGTTCTCACAGAATTCCTTTCAGATAAGGAATAAAACAAAGGAACCATGCCATAAATGGCTTTGAAAAGGGGTTCGAGGGCTAATATATTGAAGAGGGAGGTTAACAGGAGAGAGGCACAAAAATGAAGTTGGACCGCAAGTGTAGGTCATGTAATTCATTTGGCACACAAGTCTTGGCCACTCAAGTGTACTTGCGCGACATGGTTTCACCTGGGCGATGAAGAATCTGTAGGGTAATACTTGGGCGAGACTTAACTCAAGCCTTTAGTATTATCCTAAGATGTTTCTAAAAGGGCGGCACACAAGTTTCATCGAAATGGTAGGGCAGCGCACAAGCGTTTCCATTTTTAAGGAGGTCTGGACACTTAGGCGTGTAAGTGTTGATGAATTTCTAAACACATAGGCCTTATTCTACTCCTTCAAGTATTCTATTATAGGTAAAAAGTTACCTTAGAAGATTTCAGAATAGTTTAGTTGATGACTAGGGAAACTATAGCTTGAATTTTACTTTTGGAAAATCCTTCCCTAAAATGGGGGCCCACAGGGGCTATTTATAGACCCCCTTGCACCTTGGGCGAAAAAAGAAATAGGGCGCGCAAGTTACTTGTGCGGCGCACAAGTAACTTGCGCGCCTCACTTCAAATGGGCTCCTAGTCCATGCCTTCATCAATTTTTTTGATGTTATTCAATGGGTGACCCTCTTTGTGCTTAAGGTATTCCCCTTTTCCATTTGTTAGACTCTATGATAGAAAGGAGCGTAAAAAAAAGTCCCCCCTCAGAGTTGGATCCAAAATGGAAAGAGGATCTGACTCTGAGGTAAAGCTGGAGAAATCAAGGGTTTGTGGTGTGCAAGTTCAGCACGCAAATGCTGGGGCGCGCAGGTATGGCGCGCAGGTGGGACTCAACTTTTGTTTAGAGTACCCTTTATAGGTTCCCAATTTAATGAGTACCATGTTTTTTGTTATTGGAAGTTTAAAGTCATGCTTGTTGGACTATGAAAAGTATAATATTTAAGGTCGAATAGCTTTGACCGAATGGATGATATTAAATCAATTCTTGACAATTTGTTTGGAAACATATTACCATATTAAAGTATGGAGGGGGAAAATTGTAAACCATGACTTGAGAAATTTTGAATATGAGGAATGACATGTGAAAAGAGCTAAAAGGCATTAGAGGAAGTATTTTCTAAGAATGAAGTTACCACTATTTGACAAACTGATTATGGGGGATGAATTATGCAGGGCCAACTAGGGCATATGCTGTATAGTCAAATAGTAGTATCTTTTGGCTGACAGGTCTGTTATGTAGACAACTTATGCAAGGCCACCTAAGGGCACGTGCTGCATAGTCGGGCAAAATAACTCTCCGAAATTTGACTTTCTATTGCTAAAAGACGAAGAAAGTTTTATGGAGATTCAAATTTTCCAAAGCATAGAGTCTGCTTTGTGGAGAAAGGTACTTGAATATGGAGAGGATATTTCCAATCAGAATTGTCAAAGAATTAGAGGAATGTGACTTCTACTAAGGTCTGACCCAAACATAGGAAAAAAGGTATATGAGGTTTTAAATCATATGACTAAAACCAGAGATAGAAACATTATACGACATATGGTCAAGTGGTCCAAGGTTATTTCATATTGCTCTGAACATATGGAGAATGAGGAAAATGTAAACCATAGACTTGAATACTTTCAGATCATGAAAAAAAGTATGGAATAAATATGTTAAGGATGGTAGTTTTTTTCAGATCCCTACATATTGTCGTTAAGACCAATAGGGACAAAAGAGGCTTCTCCTAAGTATGAAGTTACCATTACTTGAAAAACCCATTATAGAGGTTGAATTATGCAGGTCCAACTGGGGCATAAGCTGTATATTCAAATAGTAGCATCTTTTGGCTGACTTGTCCATTATGTAGACAACTTCTGCAAGGCCACCTAAGGGCATGTGCTGCATAGTTAGGCAAAAGAACTCTCAGGTATCAGACACTTTGTGACCCGAAGTTAAGAAAAGGGTTATGGAGACCATGAATATTATTTGTATAATGTTGCAGCTGGGTCCTTAATTGATATTCTGGATGTCACTACGTATCTCATTAGGATGAGAATCAATCCACATGTAGTTCTTGAAATACAGTTTAACGTCATGAAGGAAAAGAGAATGGAAGATCTTAGTTTAGTGTCGTAGAGATCAAACCATAGTGAGGGAGACACATCATGAATTTGTTATAAACCTGATGTGAATAATGACCAGGGTGTTCCATATCAAACCATGTGCTCCGAGGGGGAATTTTCAGCTAAGGGACCAAAAGTTGAGTTTGGGGTTAGGCCCAAAGGCTTAGGGCTGGATTCAAGGAATGATCGAGCGTTCCTACGCATCCCATGAGGATAGGAATCAAGATGCAAGTAGTTATTGAAATACCCTTTGTACATATTTGGTTCATAAATATGAGGGGTAAAGATGACTTTATTGCAATTATGGCTGGACCCAAGATTAAAGACTTGGGTGTCACTACGTATCTCATAAGGATGATAATCAAGCCATACGTAGTTCTTGAAATATGAAATGGTTGGAGACCATGTCAATGATAATTCCTCTCGAGTGAGGGTATCAGGGATTGTTGCAGTTTATTTTCATATAGGAAAAAAGTGCAAATAGTTTAAGGTCATATGCATGGACTAGTGCTATACAGTTTAATGTCTTGTAGTAAGGACAATGGGGGAATGTATAGTTTAACATCATATAGCTAGGACGATGGGATATATATTGTTTAACGTCATATAGGAATAAAGTGAACCGATATGAATAAGACAGTTTACGGGGGCTTCACGGATCAAAATCGTATCAGATGGAGGTGAATCGATGTGAAGAAAGTGGTTTCGGGCTTAAACCTCAGGAGGTTGCCTATGTACCCATCGTAGGAGGCAAGGAGCAATGTACGTGTAGTTCAATTGAGAGGGATTCAGTGATCAAGGTGTACTTGAGGACAACGACCCGAAGATGACATTGTGACTTAAGCGTGGTTAGTAGCCCAAAGAAGATGCCATTGTCAAAGCATACTCTAAGCTCACGTGAGTCATGCTCAGTGTGAGAAATAAGAGGCAGCAACAGACCTGATGATCGTGTCGTGAAATATGCGACCATGAAGGATGGTGTGGGGGATTATTAATGGTTAGCTGCCTAGGGCATGCATGGAAACAGATTTTAAAAGACAATTGCATATGTGGCGATCACAGTTTAATGTCATGTGTCACAGACATGAGGTTCTTGACAGTTTAACATCCTGTAGCTTGTACGATGCACAGTTTAACATCATGTTAGACGATAGAGGGGCACAGTTTAACGTCATGTTGGATTATAGATGGGACTATGCAGTTTAATGTCCTACAAAAAGGACAATGGGTGTATTTGTGTTACACAAAATATTTCTTCAAAAATCTTGCATTGGTGGGAGTTGTAATGAGTTCTTCATCCATTGAGATTAAAGAATAAACTCCATTGGAGTAGACCTTATGTATTGAGTAAGGTCCTTACCACTTTGGCTCAAGCTTTGGAGGCTTCTTTCTTGGTATGATTGGGGTTCTGAGGACCAATACCAATTCTCCTTGAATGAATGAACAAAGATTAACTTTTTTATTAAAAGATCGTGCTATTCGATTCTGATAGACTTCAAAATGGTGCAGTGTGCACAATATTTTTCATCTAGTCGTTCCAATTCATCCAATCGTCATATTTCTGTGCATTTTTACTTTTGACTTCATTCCACTCACCTTCTTTCTATGGATCAGTAGCAGTAACACATGCTACCTGGGCTAAATAACCTTTCAGTTTTACTTGTCTAGATTCCACCATCTTTTGTTGGAGTTCTTTGAAGACAAAACACCCCTAAATGGAATGCCCCAACATCTGATAAAATGGGAAATAGTTGGGAAGATCTTCATCTCCTTCCTTTTTCGGCGTTTTGGGCCTTGGAAACTGAACCAAATTGTTTTCTAGAGTTGAGATGAAGTAACAAGGAACTTGTTCATTCTAGAAAGAATAAAATTTGTTCTTTAAATCCTCAAATTGTTTTCACCTTTGATCTCTTTGATCTCATTGACAAGTCAGCCATTTTAGTTGAAGCTCAGGAGGTGGAGCCCTTCGATATAATGATGGTTTTGAAGTGGAAACAGGTAAAGGTGCTTGTTTAAGTGTAACTATAGAAGTCTCTAATTTCCCTATTCTCCTTCCCGGAGCTGATGGAATTACATGGGACTTAGTTCTTGGTTCTGCAATGGAATTTTCCACTTGTTGGGAAATTGAAGTAAGTTCTCAAAACCCTCCTGCGTATTTCACGGGGATCAATGGTGTACCCAATTCATCACAATATTTTCCACGCAAATGGGTAAGAACTCCTCTTGAGGGAGTAGTAGATTCAAGGAATATGTTAATCCTTTCCACCAAGCAATGAAGTCTAAAACTCTTTCATTATCTCTTTTTTTTCAATTTTCGAGATCAAAAACTTTTGTTTTCTACAGCGTTGAGTTGAACTGAAAAAGGAATTTATGATGAAGATCTTCCCATCCAATAATTTACAGAGATTGCAAACTTTTATACCAGATGAAGGATGGTCCTTGTAATGATTGCACAAAACACCTGAGTTTTACTACTTCTTGTTGTCGAGGAGTTCCCATCATAGGATCTCAGCGAGAGACAAAATGTGTCAAAGGCTGCTCTGGATCCCCTGAACCATTAAAAAAAGGGAAGGTGACATTTGAAAAATTTGGAGGAGGAGGAATTAGATCTACCCATTCAGGGTAAACCTTCTTCTCTAGTTGCACTGGTGCATGTCGTCCTTCCATAGCTTCCAACTGAGTTGTTAATGACTCAATAGTAGTCATTAATTCTTGAGAAACATCTGTTTGAGCTTGGACTTGAGCAGGTGCAATAACTAGAGTTCGGACGGGTGTGGCGACTGATACTACCACTGATGGTAGTATTGCCGGTTGTTGTCATGTATAACCCATAGGATTGGACCTGTGAGGGTGTACTTGTAAAGGGGGATATTCTTGATCCATCCCAATAGCTGCAACAAATTCCCTTGATTGATTAACTCCAGCATGCTTAGGAGGAAGACTACCTTGAAGTAGTTCTGCATTTAACCTCCTTAACTCCTTCATTTCTTCTTCTTGTTGTGCGAAACTTTCCTCTAATGAGAGAGATTGGCCTTCTCCAAAGGTAGGATGGGATGTAACTGTACTTTTATCCTTTTCCTTGGCATGTGCCTTTCTGGAGTATGGAAGGGTATTACCCGAAGGAATGTTTTGCCTCTAGGCCACCCTCTGGCTTTTGGTACGCACAACTCCTTCATTAGTTTCTGTGTGTACAACCTCTTGAATAGAAAATTCTTCATCTGATTACTTTGAGTGAGCATCATGTTATGGGGGATCAGTGAAAATGGCATTGATGACATTTATTGATGCATAACGCATTACAACCCTTCTGTCATCATTTCTGAGATATTGTCTTCTTCCATGTCCTTTATGAGACATTTCCTTTTTTTTGGTTGATCCCTCAGGAACTTCTTGATGAACCATAATTTGGAGGAAATTTTTTGATAATTCGTCTCTGCGTTCCTCTTGTGGCTTCTTCCCTAATCGAGAGAAGAATGAGTTTTGCAGAGGAAGAGATTGAGAATTTGAAAAAGTCCCCAGTCCGATGGACTGGGGCTGTTCTTGTTTTTCCTGATCAACTCCTCAAATCCAGTCTATTGATCCCAAGGGTTGGATTAAAAGAGTCCCCATCCTGGAAAGATGAGGTGGTACTTGAGCTACTACATCTGAAGCTTTCTTAAAATATCTCCTAATTTTGAGGATTTTAGTCTGGAAATTGGCCGGATGCATCATCTAAAATCCACTGAAATCACCTAGCTCAGATGACCGTTGGATTATTTTTGACACCTCTATCACCTAATGATGCACATGCTCTAAATGAGAAGCCCATTCAATATTCTCATTTGCTTGATGCAAGAGTAATTTGACAACTTGTTCTTTATATGCCTGGATTTGGAAAGAACTAGTTGATGCCTGTTCTTGAGCAATCCTTTGATTACACACAAAACCAGTCAGTTGTGGCTAGCCATGGGCAATAACATTGCATGAGACCACTTTTGGCGGGCTTTATTGACTGGAGAGAACAATGAAATGCAATGATCCATGAACATCCCATCCCTTGATATGAATACCAGATGGGGCATTGGTAATTAACTGGTGCAACCTCTTTAATGTGCCAAGGCATGTATGCTAAAGGGATATCTTCTACTTTTCAACCTTTGGATGTCAGGAAACTGAGAGAGATGCCAAGTCAATTTGGCATTTCAACCCTTCTATTATCTTACATGATTTTGATATTCATCATAAGGTAATATTTTCTCTTTTAAGTGACAAAGAGTTTTCCATATGTTGAGATGAATATCGTGAATACAATCTTCTATCAACGTTTCTGGAATATCATACCGAGAGTCAGCCAAAGGCCAAAACATGACTGGTATTTCACCTTTCACCAATTGTTTTCTCATATTCATCACATCGTCTTTTTCATTTAATGAAGATTCTTCTACCTGATTGGATCAAAGCTGGTGCTTCTTTGTTGCTTCATCAGATTTAACAAGATTGGTAGAGAATTCATTTGTCAAATTAGAAGATGAATGACCCAGGGGTGGTTCAGAGAATGAACTACACCCTGGGATATCTTCTGATAGAGAAAGTATTTTACTTGCTAGCGGTAAGGCATCAGACATGACTGGATTCACATTTGCAAGTGCCGCAAGATAAGAGGGATTTCTAGTTACTGCATTGTCCATTGAAGAATTTTCCAGGAAATGCGAATTACTACTACGGAGAGAAATTTCGTAGCTAAATTCATCATCATGGGGAGGACCACCATGGTTGGTTACAGCAAAAGATGAAACCTTTTTCTCCTTGGTCTTCTGGCCACGTAGAGGGTTATCGTGGATCTCATCTAAAGATGATGCTTTGAGATTAACCGAATTGTCATGAAGCAATCCTTCATGAGAAAGTGTCTGATGAAGACCTTCAGAATTATTGTTGTTATTTCCAAAATTTGTAAATTAGAGAGTAGAATCTTGAGTTTCAACAGATAATTATTTGAGGGCTTCAAGAACTCCAACATTGAGAAAGGCCTTATTGCAGATTGGCTCTTGATTTTTTAACTGTGATGGATGAGTCTTTTTCTTAGACACCTTCTTACTCACTTTGGAAACCACTTGTTGAAGAAATCGGTTATTATGGATAGGTGTATGTGTCATGACCCGACACTACCGGTCTCGAGCCGCAACTACCCCAAGCCTGCCTCCATAGGCCAGGGGCTGGAAACAAGCGCCGAAGGCGTAACTATCTCGGGGAGGCCTTTTCCTAAATACTTGTACACACACACACACAACCTACTCAATGCAGAAGTGCAGAGTAAAAAAGAAAACCAAAGGACAAAAAACTATAACCCAACCACATTCATGCATCATCCTTTAAAGCAGAACAAGTAAAGTACTGAAAAGTAGACTGAACAGTAAAAGGGGAAAAACACGTGCCCAACTAGAAAAGTGCCACAAATCAATGACAGGTAAACAAAAGTAATAGCTGGTGAGTCTCACACCTAAAAGTCCTATTACGACCACTGAATGCAACCCAATATTTTATGGTCTCTACGCTCCTCCGTAGTCTCGATCAACCTGTCCGTCGTCTGCAAGGGAACACCAAGTGCAGGCAAAGCCCAAGTAGGGGTGAGTATAAAGATACTAAGTAGGATGCCCCGAAAGCTCTAGGGAGCAACAAACAAGGTATCAAAATGGCGAGCAGTAGACAGAACAAGGAACAGTGAATGGGTACAGTAAATAGAGTGTAGCTCAACCCAACAAAAGAAAGGAAGTAGACTTATCTAACCAAGAGGAGCTAGACACGGAAAGCATGTGGCATACCCTGCGTGTCTTCTCCATTCCTAGAAGGAGAGTAACTGAACCCAAGGAGTGGGAAAAAAATTAGGGTGTGTATATATATATATGCTCAACAAGAAACTTGAACGAGTGCGTAAGGGGATATCTATCTCCAAGCTCAGCCCAGGTAAAGTCGCCAACAATTATAAGGATATCCATCACTGATTCCCAAATGTCCCACACATCAAATCTATCTCATCGATGAAACACGCAACTAAGGATCCCACTCTGGTAACCACAGAGAAAATTCACTGAATAGCCTCATAAAAGGGGCTAAGTCTGAAAGAAGTCATCGGGTAACCCACTACCCAGCCCAACTGGAGGGTAAACCCTAAAAGGTCGTTGGGTGACCCACTACCCACCCCTTCTGGAGGGTAAACCCTAAAATCAATGGGTAACCCACTGCCCAGACCCACTGGAGGGTAAACCCTAAAATAAATGGGTAACACACTGCCCATCCCTGCTAAAGGGTAAACCCTAAGGTCAATGGGTAACCCACTACCCAGCCTCACTGGAGGGTAAACCCTAATACGCTGGAGGCTAACCCACTGCCCAGCCCCACTAGAGGGTAAACCTTGATTTGGTCTGATAACTACGCACTGCCTGAACCATCTCTAGGCGTCACTAACATCGCGATCGTGCGTTAGGTCGAAGTGCATTAAAGGAACCACCGACCAATGACCTTCTATATTTCCAGATTTAATGAGATCTAAAAAGAATCTCCACATGCCCAAAATGGATTTTACCATTGTAGTCTTCACCGAAAAACACGCAAGATAGACTATATACTCACTGGAAACAGACTCCCTAAGAAAAAGTTATTCAACACCGCTTTATGCCTATACGACATCTCATGGGGCCCACAACTCGGTCCTGAAAGAGGTTGGGTGAACTACGCCATCACGATGCTCTCGGAAAAACACACCGAAATGACTACTCATTCGCCCCGAATGGACGTCTGATGAAAAAGTCACAAAACGTTGCTCACAGCTTAAAAGACGACCCATGGGGCCCACGTCTCAACTCTAGATTCAAATATTGAAACCTCCCTGGACCACTTCGTCTCAGCGCCAGGGTCACAACACTACTGATGGCACCTTAAACAGACTCCGGATGTGTTTGCTCCATCTGTAAGAAGAATCTCGGTGAGGCGCTAAACAACACTTAACGGTGTGCCGTGCCACCGAGCGCCCATCTCGGTAATTAAAAATCCCTGAGGCCATATCAAAAAATCCGGCTTGATCTGAGGATCGCGCTACCATAGACGGTGCGTGAATCCGACCTTTGTTTTGAAAATTATAGGCGTTTAAACGCCTATGGACAGAGACGGGGTGGGCCGGACCGGTTCGGCCGGTCCGCCCCCCCTGCAGACCAGCGGTCCCTAGCTCGATTGCCCGGACCATCCGGTCCACCGCGGCCCGCAGTCCATCACGTGGGCTGCGTTGAATCACCCCGGACTAGCACGATCCGGTCTGACCTTTCTCCTACGAGACCCGCGATACGCGAGTCTCGGTCTCCATCCGGGGTCGCGACGACCCTGATCTTCGCCCGGACTGCCGACCGTCGAGGAGCGCCCCACATCGGGCAGCCATCTCGGAGCGCCTGCACCGACCACTGAGACCCTCTACGTCACCTTTTTGGACTACCGCCACTGCCTGGGTCCGCCGCGCCACCACCTGGGAATCGCCGGACCGCCTCGCCGACCACCGAATAGCCCAGGAACCGCCGGAAAACCCAAGGTTTGGTCAGAAAACTTCCCATGGCCACCTCTGGCACCCTAAGACTCAGATTTTCGATCTGTGAAGAGCGTTAGAAAGCTTGGATTGAATAAAACACAACTATGGGATTATTTCGACATGAAAAAAGTATTTCGATGCGATAAATTTGATTCAAGGAAGATGTGGAAATTAAAAACGAAAACGCAACCAACTACCTCATTGGGCGTAGCCTGTAGCTTCATGAACGGTCTGCCGGAGCCACCACCGCCTTACCAGAGAGGAGGGGAAGCTTGAATCTTGTTGAAAAGGATTACTCTAGGGATAAATGAATGGGAAGAAGGGTTTAAGTAGAGAAACTAAATTAATTAAAATTAATCAAGTCTTAAACCCCCCCACCAGTGGGCCGGTACCATAACTCTTAATGGGGTCGGGGTTAAGCCACCCCTAGGATAAAATCCACATTCTAAGCGTAATGGAGGTCTTGGGATTTTAATTTGAGACTCCGTTCATAAGTTTTAGAGTTCACGGCCGAGGCCGCTAAATTACGAAAATGCCCCTGGTGGCGTTTTCCATAGAAGGGCCGCACCCGCGAAAGTTACACCTCTCCTAGGGTAAACGACACATTATGGACTCAACAGTGCCCTCGGTTTTCCCATCCAAGAAACCTTTTAGGCTGTATTCTATTTATTTTAGCATGTCCAATGTGAACACACTTAAAACTTAATTCCAGCCACACCGGGGCTCGGAATCACACGCCGTCTGAATGCCCTGCTCTGGAATAACATCAAGAAAATTTCAAAGTCTTACAGGATCAAAACCCAGGTTCTTACATCATTACATCCTTCGAGTTTTTTGTCCCTACAAAACAAAACTACAAAAACTACTTGGGATACTGAGCCCGCATCTGGGTCTCCCGTTCTCAGGTGCTCTCCTGCACCCTCCCGTGCTGCCACAACACACAAACCAAAGGGATGGTCCATCCACACAGTGTCTGATCCTTCTAGTCCTCAATCTCCACCGGGTGCTCCACAAAGGTGGATCCATCCTTGATGTATAACTCTCCCCAGTCAATAACGTGCATGGGTTCATGCACGTATTTCCTCAGCAGCGACATGTGGAAGACGTCATGCACCCTCTCCCGCTGTGGGGGTAGAGAAAGACGGTAGGCAACCTCACCAACCCTGCACACGATCTCAAAGGGCCCAGTGAACCTCAGGGATAGCTTGCCTCCCCGTCTGAACCTCCATGTTCCATGTTGCGGGGAGACCCTCAGAAATACATGGTCCCCCTACTCAAAGTTTAAAGGCCCGCGACGACGATCTGCGTATGACTTCTGTCTGCTCTGAGCCATCCTCACCCGCTCACGAATAACCTGCACCTTCTTTGTCATCAGCTCCACAAAGTCTGGGCCCACGAGGGAGGTCTCCCCAACCTCCATCCAACACAACAGTGACCTACAGGGTCTCCCATATAGGGCCTCAATGGGTGCCGTGTCGATAGTAGAGTGGTAACTATTGTTTTATGCGAACTCCACTAAGGGCAGGTGATCCTCCCAGCTCGAACCAGAGCCTAACACGCACGCCCTGAGCATATCCTCCAACACCTGGATAGTGAGCTCTGTCTACCCGTCGGTCTGGGGGTGAAATGCTGTACTCATATGTAGTCGAGTCCCAAATTCCTCCTGCAAGCCTCGCCACAATCGCGACGTAAACCGCGCGTCACAGTCGGAGACGATCATCGAGGGTACTCCATGATGGTGGACGATCTCCCGAACATACATTTGCTCTAGACTCTCCACTGAGCTCTGCTCCTTGATGGAAAGGAAGTGCGACGACTTCATGAGATGGTCCACTATCACCCAAATGGAATCATAGCCCTTCACTGTGCATGGAAGCCCTGTGACAAAGTACATAGATATGCCATCCCACTTCCACTCCAAGATATTAAGGGGATACAACAACCCTGCCAAAACCTGATGCTCTGCCTTCACCTGCTAACAGTTAAGACACCGAGAAACGAACTCATCTATGCTCCGCTTCATGCCAGACCACCAAAACTGCTACTGAATGTCTCTATACATTTTCCATACACCAGGATGTATAACCAAGGGATAAGTGTGGAACTCCCGCATCACCTCCTCCTGCATCTCCACTGGTACTACAAATCGCCCCTAGAACAGGATCTCGTGATCCCTCTTTTAGAATACCCATTGTGTGCGTCGCCCGTGGATATCTGATCACGTAGTACCTCGCTACCGAAATCCCCCAGCTACGATTCTCTCACATGCTCAAGGAGTGAAGGAGTCAAAACCATCGACTGTAGGAAAGCCGTACCCTCCTGCTCCACCAAGGTCAGCCATAGGGAATCCAACTGATCTAAATCTTCCAGTACTAAACGAGACTGGGACTTAATACTATGGGCATCTTCTACTACTTTACCCTTCCCTGGAGTGTAGACTATCTCAAAATCATAGTCCTGCAGAAACTCCTGTAATGACCCAAAGTTTCATTAATAGAAAATCCCTCTTGATCCAGTTAAATGTTTCTTTATGAAAAATGTTTTTATAAGATGTCAAATTCTTTAGTTTTACGTTAATATTTGTGACCGTTACTTTTATAGCCGTTGAACAGTGATCATCTGAGTAGTATAAATATAAGGCTTTAACGAACCCATTTCTACTCAGACAAAGGAAGCGATGACCTCATCCAGTAGAATTGCCCCTTACGAAGCCCATTTGTCAGAGCTTGGAAAAGAGGTGGCGTATTTGGGCTTTGCCCTTGACCAAGCCCAAGATGAGCTTCATCAAGTCAAGCTCGAACGTGATCGTCTACGGGAAAAGTGGAAGTTGATTGAAATTACCACTCGAGCGATGTTATCCGAGCCGCCCCAAGAGTCGGTCACCATCGCACACCTTACCCTTAGGTCTTATGCAGCTATTTTAAGGGGTTATGTAACAAATAAGTAGCACCATGTTCATGTACATTATTTTTTTATATAATAATGAATATAATTTCTAGTCATTTTTGATATATTGTAATTAGTTTTTAAAGTGCAAATGGTGTTTTTAGTTATTATTTAATTAAGAATTATATTTTATTAAATTAAAGGATTTTTGAATTAAATAATATTTTAATAAAATATTATTATTAATATTAAATTATTTTTTTTATTAAGTATAAATGATCTTATAATTTTATTAATGCAATTAAAATTTTTATTATGGTTTGAAAGCCATTTCTGTCAAAACCAGTGAATTTTTTTATAAATGTCGGTTTTTATTTTAAAAGTGAAAATTCACATATTTAGAAAATTATTTAGATAAAATAAATATTATTTTTGGAATCAGGACGTCGAAATTATCCAATGGTGAATTTTTCATAATTTTCTGAGACAGTCAAATTTTTGGGTAAAAATTAAATACCATTTAAATATATAATGTGTTTTATGACATCATAATGACCCAATGGTGATGTAATAAAATAACATAATCCTTATGTTCGGCCAATATGTGTTTTATCATTAAAATAATGAGGTTTTGGGTTTGTTTGACTTACTTTTCAAAGCATTAATGGAGCTCTCCAGACTTATTCAACACTTTGCCTTTTTAAATTAATTTCCATGGGAGTGTGACTCACCTCCACATAAGCAACCCTAATTTTTTAATAAGTTCGGACCTTGGAATTGTAAAATATTGTTTTCCTCTTTCCTTTTCCCGAAACCATGGGAAAATACCATGGGTTGTTTTGTGGTTTGGATTATTTTAATATAAGGGGTCCCAAACCTAAATAATAAAGAATTCTCTCACATTTCCTATATAAACCCACCCAAGCCCCCACTTCCTACTCACTAAAATCCCTTGGAGTTCGTCCAACCTCTGCCCTACTCTCTCTAGAATCCTCCCAAGGTGCCCCAAGCTCCCAAGAAGCCTCTCACAAGCCTCTCTCTAGCCTTTGGAAGCACACTTCCAAGTAAGGGTTTTTTCTTCCTTTCTCATTTTTGTCAATTTTCTTTAAGTTGTATTTCCCTTTTAATTTCAATTATGAATGTTGGGGTTTGGTTTCGAACCTCTCCCATACTTCCCTCTTATTGTTTGAATGATGGGAGACCCCTTTCTCTCTCATTAAAAGCCTCCCATGTACACCCGTTACTATGCCGAAATTTCGAAAGAAACCTTTTTCTCCTCTTTTATATTCAAGCAATACTTTTGTATCATGAATATAAATTCCTTTTCAATTGTTGGGACATTTATCTATATGACCTACTTATTGTCCATTAGATGTAAATATGATTAGGAACCCCTTTCTCTCTCATCAACCTTTTTTATGAACTCTTATGTCACGCCGTTACGCTGCCGAAATCACACCGATTTTCTAAGCCAATATCATTGTGTAGTGAATACCATGCCCATTTATCCATCAAGGGTATTCACCTTTATACACATTTACTTATTGATTATAATTTTTCATGTATGAATTCCACATTCCTTTATCGTGGAATAAATTATTATGTTTTATGAATCCATGTTTTTATGATCCATGTGGCACACTTATGCATGAAATGAAATGTTTAAGAAGGGTGCGCCCTTTATAGCGCTCCAATGAATTGGGTAAAGTATAGTATCATGATACGTCATGTGAAATGAGTGTTTACTCATTCTAATTCAAGTGCAACGAGGGTTTACTCGTGCTTTAAGTGAAATGAGGGTTTACTCATGCTCCATGTGCAATGAGCCTTGGCTCATGCTTTTTCAATGTTAAGTGTTGTTTCCACATTTCCATGTTATGGTTATCATGCTTTATCATGCCTTTATGTTCATGTTACTCTAATTCTCTATTGATGTTACTATTGCCTAACATGTATTGTACTCCTCATGTTATTCATTGTGTACTCCCTTACTGGGCTTTATAGCTCACCCTTTTCTTATGCATGTCCTCAGGTTATCCCATGCAATGCTAAGTAAGAAGGAATGTAGTGGTCATGTAAAGGAAGTTTTCAATAAAGATGTTGTATTTAAAGTTTAAAGTTTTTATGTAATGATCCTAAGCCCCAAAGACACTAAACCTCTCGATCTTCTTTGTTGTATCAAGTGAAGTTTTATGTAATAAAGCATGATTAAGTTGTAATAAAAAGCAGGGTTGTCATAACTCCAGCCAGCACCTCTACCTCAGATTCAAATCCCTCTGAGTGAAGATGTATTTGTGGCTCTGATGGTCTGATTAGACCACAAAACATTCACCCAGAAGGTAGTGTCTCCATAACCTCAAGTCAAAGACCACCACTACTAGTTACAAATTGTGAGTCGCATAATTCTGCACATGGGGCCTCAAATTCCTTGAACCATATGCAATCACTGCCCGCTACTGCATCCGCACGCACCTGAGCCCAGCTCCTGAAGCATCGCAGTACATCACGAACTCAACTCCCTCCTCTAACAGCCTCAACACTAGAGCACTAGTCAGCCTCTGCCTCAACTCCTCTAAGGCCTTTTGGCACTGATCAGTCTAGTTGAACGGTCTCCCCTTCCACGTTAATGCGGTCAAAGGGGAAGCAATACTGGATAAAATCTTCTATAAACCTTCTATAGTACCCTACTAAACCAAGGAAGCTCCGCAAGTCTAACGCATTCTTGGGTGGTTCCCAAGAAAGCACTACCTCTATCTTTGCAGGATCTACGTCCAAACCCTGTTCCGAAATGACATGCCCCAAAAAGTGAACCTCATTAATCTAGAACTGTCACTTCGAGAGCTTCCCATACGACTAGTGCTCCCATAGTAAGTCTAGGACCATCCTCAAATGCTCTGCGTGCTCCTCCTCTGTCACAGAGTAGATGAGTATGTCATCAATAAAGACAACCACAAACCGGTCCAAGTACGGATGGAAGATTTGGTTCATCAAATCCATAAAAATGGCAGGAGCATTCGTCACACCAAAAGGGAATCACCAGAAAGTCGTAATTCCCATAACAACAATGAAAATCCATCTTTTGGATATCAGCCTTACGAACCCGCAACTGGTGGTAGCCGGATCGAAGATCAATCTTAGAGAACCACTCCGCACCTCTCAACTAGTCGAAGAGGTTGTCGATCCTCAGCAAAAGGGTACTTGTTCTTTATTGTGTTCTGATTTAGGCGATGATAATCCACACAAAGCTGCAGACTCCCATCCTCCTTTTTCAAAAACAAAATTGGAGTTGCTCATGGGGACACATTGGGCCTGATGAATCCCTTCTCACGAAGGTCCTCCAACTGAAGTCGCAGCTCCCAAAGATCTGTGGGTGCCATCCTATATGCTGCACATGATATCGGGGTAGTACCTGGCTACAAGTTAATGAATAACTCCATCTATCACCTCAGAGGTAGCCTCGAGACATCCTTGGGAAAGATGTCCATGTAGTCCTCTATAATGGTAGGGATCTAGGTGCCTATAGAGTCTACTACTCCGAGAGCCATGCTCACCAACTGGTTAGAAAAAGGTCGTGGTGTAATGACCCAATCTTTTTGAGTAGTATATTAACTTACTCTTAATGATTTAATAAGATGTTAATGGTTAATGCAGAAAGAGGAGTCGATGGCTTCATCCAGTAGACTCGACCCTTATGAAGCCCACTTATCAGAGCTTGGGAAGGAGGTAGCATCTGTGGGCTTTTCTTTGGACCAAGCCCAAGCCGAGCTCCATCATGTCAAGCTTGAACGGAAACGCCTACGGGAGAAGTTCAAGTTAGTAGAGATTACTACTAGGGCAATGTTATCTGAGCCTCCCTCAGATTCTCTCACCATAACACACCTTACACTTAGGTCTTATGCCGGTGTTATAAGGGGCTATGTGACGAGACCCTAGCTTCCTTGTGTAATCCCTTCGGGTGAATAAATTGAGATTTCTTCCTTTAGTGATGTTTGTGAAATTTCAAATGTCCAGATAATTTTAGAATGTATTTTATTGATGAATTTTGAAAAAAGGATATTTTAAAATATTTATGTAAACCCTAAATAACTAATGATGTGTAATGGTTTTCAAAAAATGGTTTTCTAAAAAAGTGTTCAGTAAGGAATTTGGAGTCTAATAAGATCAACTTAATTTTTGATGAATAGTAAATTATGAATAGTGATTTTACGCTTAGGATTAGTAATGTGACCAAATGGATTAGTAATTTCACTCAAAGAAAGTTTTAATATAATTTAGACACCTAGATTAAGTAATGTGATTCAATAAAATGGGTAAATAACAGTTTCATAAATTATTAATCAAGTATTAGTTTTTTTAGGTGAATAATGTTTTTTAATTAAAAATTTAATTAAAAATAATTAGATAATTATTTTTATAAAAAGGACTTTATTTTTGAACTCAGAGCATCGATATTATGTTAAGGTAATTTTTGGGGATTTTTCTGAAAAAAATGAATTTTCGATGAATAGTGTTTTTATTTAAAAATTAAATTAAAAATATTTAGAAAATTATTTTTATAAAATGGATTTCAATTTTGAAATCAGTGCATTGATATTTGGTTAAGGTGAAATTTTGGGATTATTCTGAGAAAGTTGAATTTTCGGTGAATAGTGAAAGTATAGTTTTTAAGTTACGGGTGTTTAATGACATCATTAAATGATGTATTAAGTATATATTCAATATGGTCGAATTATTAATAGTAAGATAAGGTGTGAGGTGTCCCAAGTGGCCAATACCATGGGCAAATACCATGGGCAAGCCCATGGTTTTTCCAAAACCACTAGTGAGGTGTCCCTTGGCCATTAATGCCTTATCCCCTCACTTTCCCTATAAATACCCACCCTTTCCTCCTTTAGTTTTTACTCCCAACTCTCCCCCAACGAAGTTCTGGTCTCCTTACCTCCCAAGGAGTCCTCCCAAGGTTCCCCCAAGCCCTCAAGGTCCAAACCTCTGAGTTTCAAGAGTCACGTTTTAAGGTAAGGGATCCGACCTCTCTCTTTCTTTTCATGTAATCTCTTTTATGTCATTCCTTTTATGCTACATGTTCTTATGTGAGAGGATGTTCTTTTATATTCCTATTACTTCCCTTTTCATTTTTATATTATGAGAGATCCCCTCTTACTCTCATCATTTCATTTTATGAAAGTTTAAGTGACGCCGTTAGGCTGCCGAATTTTTAAGGGATCCTTTCACCCTTCTCATTTTTCAAGTTTGATTTTCATATCAAGTCTTTCAAGTTACTTTTTTGTTATGTTGGGGTATGATCTCTATATCTATCATACTGATCTCTTATGATCATATGATGAGAGACCCTATTTGATCTTGCCAATTCATTTTTATTGAAGTTTAAGTGACGCTGTTAGGCTGCCGAATTTTCATAAGAGAAATCTAATTTTTGTCTTCCTTCCATGTTTTTCATTTAAAATGGTATGTCCTCCAAATTTCATTACCATGTCCATATATACTTCTTATTCCGTCCCCCTACTGTTTTATGGATCATTTATGAGTGGGTGACCCATGTCCCCTCTCTTTTCAATGTTTTCTAAAACCCCAAAACATAGCCGTTATGCTGCAGAATTTTTCGTCTCAAAATGCCTCTCTCTTTTCTCCAAATTATTTTATGTTATAAAGTGAATACTCAAAGCTCTTATTTCTAAAAGGGTATTCACATATATATCAAAATGTTTTATTTCAAATTCTGGGAATTACATACATGAAACCCGCTCTCCCCTTCCATGGGTTTAAAGTGACGTAAAGATCATGTCTTTAAAGCAGTTTTTAAAACGTTATGATTATGAAATGAAACCCATTTATTTTATGTTATATGGGTTATTTATGAAATGTTTGATGATGATATATGTGTCTCACATGATAATAAAGGAAAATTTAAGGGTGCGCCCTGATAGCGCTCCAATGCATTGGGTAATGATGTAACCACTAGAGATTACAATTTTCACGATACCTTGGTGAATAACCTTGGTAATTTTCAAATGACACCTTGGGGATGGACCTTGGTGATACGTTCATGATTTTCTATGTTAAATGATGTAGCCACATCCTCAAGTTATGGAAAATGTTATTTTTATTATGAAATGCCTCATGATTTTCTTTCTCATGCCTTAAAGTTCTTTTCATGTCCTTATTGAAGTATATCAAGTTCACATGTAAAATGTTCCTCTTGTTTCCCTTACTGGGCCTTCTGCTCACCCTTTCTTTTGATGTATGTCCCCAGGTTATGAGATGCAGTAATGAACCTAGGATGAACTTAAGGGGAAGCCTTTCAAGTGTTTAAGAAGAATGATTTATGTTTTTTTCATGTATTATGTTCCTGGTTTCCAAGACACTAAACCTTAAAGATCCTCAGTTGTGTGTAATGTAATGAAAGTTTATGTTATAAAAAGGCGGGATGCTATAGTTGGTATCAAAGGATGGTTTAGTTATTTGTGGAAATTAGGATATAAAAACTTTAGGAAGAACCCTATAGAAAAGTTTAAATATAGGAAAACTTCCTGGTATTTTGGTAAGTATTGAGTAAGTGGACAATCAAACAAATACATCCCTGTATGGATACGAGCAGGTAGAGGCGGCTCTGGAACATATGTACATAGGGGTAAAACCCGAAAACACCGCTTTGAGCTATACTCGAACGGGAACTGGTGCATGATAACGGGCCTTGCTGCACTCTTGGTTACGACACTCCCAGGGGATATGTTTGGTTAATCAGAAGCTTTTTATGAATCATTATGAAGGAATTATAGAGAAGTATAATTGTTTAAGCATGAAGTATTAGTTAAAAGATTCATAAATGAAATAAGTTTCTCACTAAGGTTTTATTCTTTTAGAAGATGGCGGGAAATAGGAGGAACCGTGCCGATGGTGACCGCAATGCACCATGTGCTGACGGCCCTCCGATGGAAGCTGGAATGGAAACATTCATGAGAATGATGAACCAACTGACTCAAGTTATGAGTAATAACTTGAATCAAGCTGAGAGGCCGATCTCACCACGAAGGGAGAAACTTTCTGTTGAGTCCTTTATGCATCAACGACCACCAACATTCAGTGGATCTACTGACCCATTGGTTGCGGAACAATGGATAAGCTCCATTGAAAAGATATTTTCTGTACTTTATTGTTCGGAACAAGAAAAATTCACCCTTTCTGTTTACCGCCTAGAGGGAGAAGCTGATCAGTGGTGGTCACTGATCAAAAACACGAAGCCACGAGGAGAGATGGAAGCTATGGAGTGGGAAGAATTTCGGGGAATTTTCTTTAACAAGTATTTCCCTCGTTCCATGAGAATGAAAATGGAGAAAGAGTTTCTCGAGCTGAAGCAGAAGGAGAACGAATCTGTCGGAAGCTATGAGATGAACTTCACAAGGCTTTCCCGTTATACCTCAAGCTTTGTCATGGACCCTAATGGGAAGGTTGATAGATTCTTTGGCGGACTACGACCTCATCTGCGGAAGAATCTAGCCAACAAGGACTACGATAGCTATGAAGAAATAGTTCGAAGTACTATGAAAGTTGAACTAGAGTTTGGGGAGACACAATGGTCTCAAAAATCTAATGAGAAGAAGAGAACTCTAGAACCGAGCCTGGGAAGAAGTTTTGATCAGGAAAGAGGTGGAAAGCATATGCAACATCCCACATGCAATAAATGTGGGAAGAAGCATTCAGGGAACTGCTTGATCGGAAGTGGTAAGTGCTATAGGTGTGGAAAATAAGGCCATATTTCTCGGAATTGTCGTAGTGATGTGAAGCCTCAACTTCCCAACACTAACGACAGAGGAAAGATGGTTCTGGCCCTACCCGAAGTCACATGCTTCAAGTGTGGACAACTTGGGCACTTTGCTAATCAATGTCCAAATCCGAGGGCGGTGGAGGGGAATCACCATCAACCTCAGCAGAGGCCAAGGGAGCAAGGTCGTGATTTCGCTATCACAACAGCTGAAGTTGAAGTCCCGAACTATGTGGTAGCAGGTACTCTTGTCGTCCTCTCAAAGCTAGCAAGTACTTTATTTGATTCTGGTTCTACGCATTCCTTTATTTCCTCCAAGTTTGCAAGGAAAATAGAATCAATCCCCGAACTGCTAGAGGTAGAGTTGTCAGTCAAGACTCCAAGTGGGATTATCCTTGCATCAACAGTATTTAGAGACTCTAGTGTTTAATTTGGTGAGCACAATCTTATCGCAAATCTAGTAGTCATTCCCATGATGGAATTTGACATTATACTAGGGATGGACTGGCTCTCAAAGTATAATGCTAAGATCAAATGCCGAAGTAAGGAAATCTTAGTAGTCTTGAATGAACGACCTACAGTTATCTTCCAAGGAGAGATATCCCGAACTGATCCCTATCTAGAAGCACCTCCTATAGATTTCTTTATGGAGTTAATCGGTGATGATGAAGAAAGAAAAGGGAGCATACAAATAGAAGATGTTCCGATTGTTCAGGAATACATGGATGTATTTCCTGAGGAGTTACCTGGACCTCCCCCAGAATGAGATGTAGAGTTCTCCATTGAACTCGTACCTGGGTCTCAACCGATATCAAAGACTCCGTATAGAATGGAAAATGTGGAGCTAGAAGAGTTAAAGAAACAACTCCAGGACTTGTTGGAGAAGGGGTTTATCCGACCAAGTGTGTCTCCTTGGGGAGCACCAGTTCTCTTTGTGAAGAAGAAGGATGGATCAATGCGACTATGCATTGATTATAGAGAACTGAACGAGATCACAGTGAAGAACATATATCCTCTTCCAAGAATTGATGATTTATTTGACCAACTTCGCGGGGCTCAATTCTTCTCTAAGATTGACCTTCGATCTGGTTATCATCAACTGAGGGTGAAGAAGGAAGATATTCCAAAGACTGCCTTCCGATCAAGATATGGGCATTATGAGTTTACTGTTATGCCCTTCGGCTTGACTAATGCTCCTGCTATTTTCATGGATTTTATGAATAGAGTCTTTAAGGACTACCTTGATAACTTTGTGGTAGTTTTTATTGATGATATTTTGATATATTCAAAAAGTCATGAGGAGCATGAAGATCATCTGAGGGTTATTTTGAAAACTCTACGGAAGGAGAGGCTCTTTGGGAAGTTCATCAAGTGTGAGTTTTGGTTACAAAAAGTGACTTTCTTGGGGCACATCGTAACCAATGAAGGAATCTCGGTTGAGCCTGCAAAGACAATGGTTGTGGAGGAGTGGCCTCAACCCACAACAGTAACTGAGATTCGTAGTTTCCTTGGTTTAGTGGGATATTATAAGAGGTTTGTGAAAAACTTTTCACGACTTTCTAATCCACTAACCTAGTTGACTCGAAAAGGGGTTAAGTTCATCTGGACAAAGGAATACGAGGAAAGTTTCCAAGAGCTGAAGAAGATATTGGTTACTGCACCTGTGTTAACACTAACCTCTATCGGAGAAGGATTCATTATTTTTAGCGATGCATCTCTGAAAGGGCTTGGGTGCGTCCTCATGCAAAATGACAAGGTAATTGCTTATGCATATCGACAGTTGAAGATTCATGAGAAGAATTATCCTACGCATGATCTAGAGCTGGCGACAGTTGTTTTTGCTCTAAAGATATGGAGGCACTATCTTTATGGGGAGAAATGTGATATATACACTGACCACCAAAGTCTAAAGTATATTTTCACACAGAAAGAATTGAACATGAGACAAAGGAGATGGTTGGAGCTTATTAAAGACTATGATTGTTCAATTCATTATCACCCTGGAAGAGAAAACAAAGTCGCGGATGCGTTAAGCAGGAAAGATCCTGTTGTTCTGGCAACAATGAGGATCCTAGGAGATCCCTTGATTAAAGATCTAGTAAAACTGGACATGGGAATTATAAGGAAAGGGACATCATCAACCCTATCCCAAATGATTTCTCAACCTTCATTACTAGAGAAGATCAAGAAGGCTAAAAAAGAAGATCCTTTGCTGCAGGAGAAGTTGGAGGCTGTAAAAGATGGGAAGTTACCTGATTTCAATATTTATCAAGAAGGTGTATTGAAATTTCATACAAGACTACGTGTCCCATCTATTCCGGAGATAAAGAAAGAACTGATGGATAAAGCTCATAGCTCTACTTTCTCTATACATACGGGAAGCACTAAGATGTATAGAGACCTTCGTGATCATTATTGGTGGGATAACATGAAGAGGGAGATTTCCGATTACACTACAAGATGCCTGGTGTGTCAGCAAGTAAAGGCAGAAAGACAACTTCCTAAGGGGGTATTACAACTGCTACCCATACCAGTATGGAAGTGGGATAATATCACCATGGACTTTGTAACTGGTCTCCCAAAAACATCCAAAGGAAACAATTCGATATGGGTTATTGTGGACCGTCTCACCAAGACAACCCATTTTATCTCTATTCAGGAAGATTTCTCTCTGGATCATCTTGCCAAGATATACGTGAAGGAAGTGGTAAGGCTGCATGGGGTACCACTATCCATCGTATCTGATCGTGACCCAAGATTCACATCAAAATTCTAGAGAAGTCTGCAACATGCTCTGAATACTGAATTGAATTTTAGTACGGCCTATCATCCTCAAACTGATGGCCAATCTAAAAGGACTATTCAGACACTTGAATACATGTTGAGATTATGCTCAATGGAATGTAAGGGTGGATGGGATCAACACCTCCCATTAGTGGAGTTCTCCTATAACAACAGCTTCCATGCGAGTATTCAGATGGAACCCTATGAAGCTCTGTATGGAAAAAGGTGTAGAACTCCTACTTGTTGGGATGAAACTGGTGAGAGGAAGCTTCTTGGGCCTGATCTCGTGCAAGAGATGACGGAACAGGTTCATGCCATCCAACAGCATATAAAGGCTGCTAAAAGTCGGTAGAAGAGCTATGCTGACAATCGTCGAAGGGACTTGGAGTTTGGTGTTGGTGACAAAGTCTTCCTTCGAATTTCTCCATGGAAGAGAGTCATGCGGTTTGGGAAGAAAGGTAAGCTCAGCCCTAGGTACATTGGCCCCTATGAAATCCTTGATCGCATAGGAGCAGTGGCATATCGTCTAGAACTTCCACCGAACCTATCTCAAGTTCATGATGTCTTCCATTTATCTCTCTTGAGGAAGTACATACCCGACCCTTCGCATGTACTGAACCCAGAGGTGGTACAACTGGAACATGACCTCTCTTATGAGGAGCAGCCAGTGGAGATCTTGGACCGTAGAGACAAGGTCCTACGAAACAAGACTACCCACCTTGTGAAAGTGTTGTGGAGGAATCATAAATATGAAGAAGCGACTTGGGATCCTGAGGAAATGATGAAGCAAAAGTACCCTCACCTTTTCGACTAGGCCTCAAGTATAAATTTCGGGGACGAAATTTCTTAAGGGGGGAAGAATGTAACGACCCAATCTTTTTGAGTAGTATATTAACTTACTCTTAATGATTTAATAAGATGTTAATGGTTAATGCAGAAAGAGGAGTCGATGGCTTCATCCAGTAGACTCGACCCTTATGAAGCCCACTTATCAGAGCTTGGGAAGGAGGTAGCATCTGTGGGCTTTGCTTTGGACCAAGCCCAAGCCGAGCTCCAGCATGTCAAGCTTGAACGGAAACACCTACGGGAGAAGTTCAAGTTAGTAGAGATTACTACTAGGGAAATGTTATCTGAGCCTCCCTTAGATTCTCTCACCATAGCACACCTTACACTTAGGTCTTATGCCGGTGTTATAAGGGGCTATATGACGAGACCCTAGCTTCCTTGTGTAATCCCTTCGGGTGAATAAATTGAGATTTCTTCCTTTAGTGATGTTTGTGAAATTTCAAATGTCCAGATAATTTTAGAATGTATTTTATTGATGAATTTTGAAAAAAGGATATTTTAAAATATTTATGTAAACCCTAAATAACTAATGATGTGTAATGATTTTCAAAAAATGGTCTTCTACAAAAGTGTTCAGTAAGAAATTTGGAGTCTAATAAGATCAACTTAATTTTTGATGAATAGTAAATTATGAATAGTGATTTTACGCTTAGGATTAGTAATGTGACCAAATGGATTAGTAATTTTACTCAAAGAAAGTTTTAATATAATTTAGACACCTAGATTAAGTAATGTGATTAAATAAAATGGGTAAATAACAGTTTCATAAATTATTAATCAAGTATTAGTTTTTTTGTGTGAATAGTGTTTTTTAATTAAAAATTTAATTAAAAATAATTAGATAATTATTTTTATAAAAAGGACTTTATTTTTGAACTCAGAGCATCGATATTATGTTAAGGTAATTTTTGGGGATTTTTCTGAAAAAAATGAATTTTCAATGAATAGTGTTTTTATTTAAAAATTAAATTAAAAATATTTAGAAAATTATTTTTATAAAATGGATTTCATTTTTGAAATCAGAGCATTGATATTTGGTTAAGGTGAAATTTTGGGATTATTCTGAGAAAGTTGAATTTTCGGTGAATAGTGAAAGTATAGTTTTTAAGTTACGGGTGTTTAATGACATCATTAAATGATGTATTAAGTATATATTAAATATGGTCGAATTATGAATAGTAAGATAAGGTGTGAGGTGTCCCAAGTGGCCAATACCATGGGCAAATACCATGGGCAAGCCCATGGTTTTTCCAAAACCACTAGTGAGGTGTCCCTTGGCCATTAATGCCTTGTCCCCTCACTTTCCCTATAAATACCCACCTTTTCCTCCTTTAGTTTTCACTCCCAACTCTCCCCCAACGAAGTTCTGGTCTCCTTATCTCCCAAGGAGTCCTCCCAAGGTGCCCCCAATCCCTTAAGGTCCAAACCTTTGAGTTTCAAGAGTCACGTTTTAAGGTAAGGGATCCGACCTCTCTCTTTCTTTTCATGCAATCTCTTTTATGTCATTCCTTTTATGCTACATGTTCTTTTGTGAGAGGATGTTCTTTTATATTCCTCTTACTTCCCTTTTCATGTTTATATGACGAGAGATCCCCTCTTACTCTCATCATTTCATTTTATGAAAGTTTAAGTGACACCGTTAGGCTGCCGAATTTTTAAGGGATCCTTTCACCCTTCTCATTTTTCAAGTTTGATTTTCATATCAAGTCTTTCAAGTTCCTTTTTTGTTATGTTGGGGTATGATATCTATATCTATCATACTGATCTCTTATGATCATATGATGAGAGACCCTATTTGATCTTGCCAATTCATTTTTATTGAAGTTTAAGTGACGCCGTTAGGCTGCCGAATTTTCATAAGAGAAATCTAATTTTTGTCTTCCTTCCATGTTTTTCATTTCAAATGGTATGTCCTCCAAATTTCATTACCATGTCCATATATCCTTCTTATTCCGTCCCCCTACTGTTTTATGGATCATTTATGAGTGGGTGACCCATGTCCCCTCTCTTTTCAATGTTTTCTAAAACCCCGAAACATAGCCGTTATGCTGCAGAATTTTTCGTCTCAAAATGCCTTTCTCTTTTCTCAAAATTATTTTATGTTATAAAGTGAATACTCAAAGATCTTATTTCTACAAGGGTATTCACATATATATCAAAATGTTTTATTTCAAATTATGGGAATTACATACATGAAACCCTCTCTCCCCTTCTGTGGGTTTAAAGTGACGTAAAGATCATGTCTTTAAAGCAGTTTTTAAAACGTTATGATTATGAAATGAAACCCATTTATTTTATGTTATATGGGTTATTTATGAAATGTTTGATGATGATATATGTGGATCACATGATAATAAAGGCAAATTTAAGGGTACGCCCTGATAGCGCTCCAATGCATTGGGTAATGATGTAACCACTAGAGATTACAATTTTCACGATACCTTGGTGAATAACCTTGGTAATTTTCAAATGACACCTTGGGGATGGACCTTGGTGATATGTTCATGATTGTCTATGTTAAATGATTTAGCCACATCTTCAAGTTATGGAAAATTTTATTTTTATTATGAAATTCCTCATGATTTTCTTTCTCATGCCTTAAAGTTCTTTTCATGTCCTTATTGAAGTATATCAAGTTCACATGTAAAATGTTCCTCTTGTTTCCCTTACTGGGCCTTCTGCTCACCCTTTCTTTTGATGTATGTCCCCAGGTTATGAGATGCAGTAATGAACCTAGGATGAACTTAAGGAGAAGCCTTTCAAGTGTTTAAGAAGAATGATTTATGTTGTTTTCATGTATTATGTTCCTGGTTTCCAAGACACTAAACCTTAAAGATCCTCAGTTGTGTGTAATGTAATGAAAGTTTATGTTATAAAAAGGCGGGATGCTATACGTGGTCTCCTACTCAGTGTACCCATATGCTCTTCCATGAGGTCTCATTTACCAAGGATGGTAAACCTCATCCCATCAGAATGGACGCATCTGACTAGTCTGCACCAACAATCAATCTGGGTGTGAACCATAGAAAGACAATCCATGCCCAAGATGATGTCATAAGGTTCCATCGTGATGATGAGTAGGTCCCATGTGAAACTCTCTCCTCCGAACGACAGTTCACACTGTCGATAGAAAAAGGTCACTAATGAGGCACTTCCTGTAGGAACCTCGAGGCTAAGCGCAGGTGTTAGCACCTCTACTAGAAGCACCAAATCTCATACCGAAAGCAGCGATATAAAGGAATGGATGGCGCCTATGTATACCAGAACTGAAGAAAGTGCAGAGTAAACACAAATCTTACCTCGGACCATATCTTGTGCTGGGGGGTCACGAACACCCATATCCTAAAGCTGCCAGCGGCCTTTACCACCAGCTCCCTGAGCTTGGCATGGGCCGCTCAGTGGTGGTGGTGAAAGGACCTTGAAACGACGTCCCCCACCTCCAGGTCCTGCCGCTCTGCATGCTCCACCTCCTCGAGGGCCACCCTTCCCTCGCCTGTGGGATCCCTGGTCACGGTGCTGCCTATGCCACTGCGGTGTGCCCACTGCCTGCCATGGCTGCTCGGTACGCCTGGTCGGGTAGTCCTGTTCTAGGTGACCCCATCCTTCACAAGCATAGAATCGACTCTCTCCTCACTGCCCCGGTGCTCTACGACGCCACTGTAGTGTACAACCCTACCCCTGAGTCTGCTCATGAAAGGGTCTCCTCGACTGAGGCTCTACTCTCTACCGCCTACCTGCTACCGAAGACTCTACTCTGAAGCGGCCACTACTAGGCCCTGCCTACTGGCATCCCTCATCCAAGAACATATCTCTCATGAGCACATGCTCTAGCACCCCTACATAAGTAGGGATGCATAGGGGTACTACTCTAGAATGGATCTCCTTGTGAAGAACCTTCTCAAACTTCCGTGCCCAGAAGTTACTATCGCGGACCATATCCTGTGAGTAGCGTTTCAGATCGGTAAACCGAGCCGAGTACTGCGCCACGGTCATCACCCTCGGCTTTAGCTCCAGAATCTCCTAAATCCAAATGGAGAGTACTCCTCCTGGAAGAGATGCTAGAAGCTATCCCACGTGAGAGATGACTCGTCATGGGTCTGCGTAACCAACCCCCACCAATGCCCCACTGTCTCGAGGAAAAGTCTAGCAGCTAGGGCTACCATCTGGTCTACTGGTGTCCGTATCACCCTAAAAAGTCAGTCCATGGACTCTATCCAGTCTTCCGATGCCTAGGGATCCGAGTCTTCACGGAACTTCTGTAGTCACTAACGCTGAAAGTCTCATAGCGCACTCAGCCTGCGCTCAACCTCGGCCTATGTTGCCAGTACTAACTACCGCTCTCCAGATGGAGGGGCTACTACTAAAGCACTGGGTGGAAGGGGATCACATGAGGGTCCCTGAACTGACACCTCGTCACTCGCCAAGTCGTCGTCACGAACTGAAGAGGGTAACCTGGTTGGCTGCTGTCATGGGGGCATCCTAAAAATTATCAAGGATAACCGCGATCAGATGAGCATATATACATATATATCAGTAATAATAAAGGGGTGATGACTAAAAAAGGACAATAAAAGACTCAATCCTACTAGATGCATGTTCCAATGTTCCCTGCAACATGTGTCTCAATGTGCCGAGTCGACAAGAGGGTTATCAGGGTCCTGGTGAATGGATATGCTGGCCGCCCATACCATCACTAGACTCCCTGGCCTGAGAGCCACTCTCGAGACATGTCGACACTATTTCCCTAAATACCAACCAATTAATTTTTAGGGACATCCGTACAAATGCTCCAAGGAACTAACCACATCTGATACCACTTTTTTACAACCCGACACTACCGGTCTTGAGCCACAACTACCCCAAGCCTGCCTCTATAGGCCAGGGGCTGGCAACAAGTTCCGAAGCCGTAACAATCTCAGGGAGGCCTTTGCCTAAGTACCTGTACACACACACACAACCCACTCAAAGCAGAAGTGAAGAGTAAAAAGAAAACCAAAGGACAAACAACTATAACCCAACCACAGTCATGCATCATCCACTAAAGCAGAACTAGTAAAGTGCTGAAAAGTAGACTGAACAGTAAAAAGGAAAAAACACGCGCCCAACTAGAAAAGTGCCACAACCCGGTGACAGGTAAACAAAAGTAATAGCTGGTGAGTCTCACACCTGAAAGTCCTACTACGACCACTGAACACAGACCAAGCTCCTATGTCCTCTATGCTCCTACGTAGCCTTGATCAACCTGTCCGTTGTCTGTAAGGGCACACCAAGTGCGGGCAAAGCCCACTAAGGGGTGAGTGTAAAGATACTCAGTAGGATGCCCCGAAATCTTAAGGGATCAACAAAGGAGGTACCAAAATAGTGAGTAGTAGATAGAAAAAGGAATAGTGAAAGGGTACAGTAAATAGAGTGTAGCTCAACCCAACAAAAGAAAGGAAGTAGACTTATCCAACCAAGAGAAGCTAGAAACGGAAAGCACGTGGCATACCCTGCATGTCTTCTCCCTTCCTAGAAGTAGAGTAACTAAACCCAAGGAGTGGGAACAAAATTAGGGTGTGTATATATATATATGCTCAACAAGAAACCCGAACACATGCGTAAGGGGATCTCTATCTCCAAGCTCATCCCAGGAAAAGTCACCAACAATTCTAAGGATATCCATCACTGATGCCCAAATGTCCCGCATGTCAAAGCTATCTCATCACTAAAACACGCAACCAAGGATTCCGCTCTGGTAACCTTAGAGAAAAGTCACTATCTAGACTCATAGAAAGAGGCTAAGTCTAAAATAAGTTATCTGGTAACCCACTACCCAGCCCAACTGGAGGGTAAACCCTAAAATGTTGTCAGGTGACCCACTGCCCATCCCTGCTAGAGGGTAAAACCTAAAATCAATGGGTAACCCACTGCCCAACCCCACTGGAGGGTAAACCCTAAAATCAATGGGTAACCCACTACCCATCCCCGCTGGAGGGTAAACCCTAAAGTCAACGGGTAACCCACTGCCCAGCCTTTCTAGAGGGTAAACCCTGATACACCGGCGAGTAACCCACTACCCAGCCCCACTGGAGGGTAAAACCTGAACTGGTCTGATAACTCTGTACTGCTTGAATCATCTCTGGGAATCGCTAACATCGAGACCGTGAATTAGTTCTAAGTGAGTTAAAGTAACAGCCGACCAACACCCTTCCATGTTTTCAAATTTAATGAGATCACTAAAGAGGCTCCACACACCCAAAAAGATTTCACTATTGTTGTCCTTGCATAAAAACATGCGAGATAGACTATTTACTCGCTGGAAATGGACTCCCAATGAAAAAGTTATTCAACACCGCTTTATGCCTATATAGCATCTCATGGGGCCCACACATTGGTCCCTAAAGAGGTAGGGCGAACTGCATCATCGCGATGCTCTTGAAAAAACATGCCGGAATGAAAACTCATTCGCCCCAAACAGACGTCTGATGAAAAAGTCGCAAAACGCTGCTCACAGCTTAAAAGACGGCCCACAGGGCTCATTCCTCAACTCTAGCTTCAATGCCTGAAACTGCCTTGGACCACTACATCTCGGCGCCAGGGTCACAATGCTGCTAACGGTGACTTAAACGGATTCTGGATGTGTTCGCGCCATTCGTAAGAAGAATCCCGGTGAGGCGCTAAACAACACTTAACGGTGTATCATGCCACCGAGCCCCCGTATCAGGAATTAAAAATCTCTGAGATCATGAAAAAAACTCCAGCTCTATCCGAGGATCATGCTTCCATAGATGGAACGCAAATCCGACATTCAGTTTGAAAATTAGAGGCGTTTAAATGCCTATGGATGGAGACGGGGTGGGCTGGACCGGTTTGGCCGTTCCGCGGCTCGGCCGCTCGGACTGCCCGGTCAACCGCGGCCCACGGTCCACCACGCGGGCTGCGCCGCATCACCCCAGACCGGAATGAGCTGGTCCAACATTTTTCCTGCGAGACCCGCGATACGTGGGTCTCAGTCTCCATCCGGGGTTGCGACGACCCTGGTCTTCGCCCGGAACGCCAACCGCTGAGGAGCGCCCCGCACCGGGCCGTCGTCCCGGACTGCCTGCGCTGATCGCCGAGACCCACCGCACCACCGTCTGGGACCGCTTTCGCTGCCTGGGTCCACCGCGCCACCTCCTGGGAACTGCCGGACCGCCGCGCTGCCCGCCGGACAACCCTGAAACTGCCGGAAAACCCAAGGTTTGGTCGGAAAAATTCCCGGGGCCACCCCGGGCGCCTAGGGACTCGGATTTTCGATCCTAGAAGAGCGTTAGAAAGCTCGGATCGAATCCTATGAAACTATTTGCTTCTATCAATAGGAAAATATAATTTCGATGCAATAAATTTGATTTAAGGAAGATGCGGAAATTAAAAATGAAAACGCAACCACCTACCTCATTGGGCGTAGCCCGTAGCTTCACAAACGGTCTACCGGAGCCACCACTGCCTTTTTGGAGTGGAGGGGAAGCTTGAAGCTTGTTGAGAAGGATTCCTATAGGGATAAATGAAGGGGAATAAGGGGGGAGGGGCAGAAATGTTTAAGTAGATAAACTCAATTAATTAAAATTAATCAAGTCTTAAACTCCCCCACCAGTGGGCCCGTACCCGAACTCTCGACGGGGTTGGGATTAAGCCACCTCTAGGATAAAATCCACATTATAAGCATAATGGAGGTCTCAAGATTTTAATCCAAACCTCCATTCAGAAGTTTTAAAGATCATGTCTGAGGCCGCTAATTTATGAAAATGCCCTAGGTGGCATTTTCCACAGAAGGGTCACGCCCACGTAAGGTACACCCCTCCTAGGGTAAACGACATGTTCCGGACTCAATTGTGCCCTATTTTCTTGCATTCGAGAAACCGTTTTAGAGTTATTCTGTTTATTTGGAATGTCCAGTGTGAACACACTTAAAATTTAATTCCGGCCACATCGGGGCTTAGAATCACACGCCCTCTGAACGCCCTGATCTGGAATAACATAAAGAAAATTTCAAATTCTTACAGGATCAAAAACCATGTTCTTATAGTATGTTCCTACTTTGGAGAAATGGTCAAGTTAGGTTGACTATCTGCATTTAAATCGGGTGTATGTGCCCGACTTGATTATCCGTATGACATGGGGGAGTATGCCCCACGACCCTCCTGGACTGGAAAAGAGGTGTGTATCTAATCCGAGGTGACATGTTGATGAGTCACTCTACTGATAGGGATAGATTTATGTATCTTTCTCTGTGATGTCACTGAAGTTGTTATAATATTCTAACAGGTATCCAGAATATGGGCAGGGATTTGCTTCTGCTCTTTCACCATTGTCAGAATGTGCCTGGTGACTTCATCTACCAGAACAGTAATATACATCCATTATATGTTTGGAGTAGGTGTGTGTTCCTGCCTCTGTCCTCCTTTTCTTATTAGTGAATTCTGACAGTACTCATGTGTGGGGGCAGAAATTTATGTTTGCCTCCTGTTTGTCATTGGTGCTTTCCAATTGACATCTCTGGGTGCTACCAAACAAGACTATTGGTTAGCTTGATGAATTGCAAGTGTATGTGCCTGCTGATTGTTCTACACTGAATATGATTGATGAACTTCCTTCAATACTGGAAGACGAGATTGCTGGCAGAATTTATGAGTGTAAGAAGGTGTATGTGCCTGTTTACAGGTGGTCACCACATTTGGTTGGCGAGATTCTTTAGATGCAGTCAGACGAGCCTGCTGACTGGCTGATGATTTATAAACAGGTGTATGTGCCTAACTATAGTACTCTACTGGAATTGGATGGAGGGATTGGTGTATTACTACCAGAAAAGTTTTCTGGACAGTGAAATTAGGATGGACGGGTGTATATGCCCGCTCATTTTTTTCCATCAAGTTAGGTTGATGGACTTCTCCAGAGGGGGAATAGGTAAGAATCTACTCCCTGTTGGATGAATTTCACCTCTGATGTTTCGTCTTGTGTTCTCGGGTCTGAGGAACCTGATCCGAATTCCTAGAGGCGATACCCCCATCATGTTGAGGGTGCACTACCGCATGAGTCTGGTGGTGATTGTTGGTGTGATTCCTCAGGAAGGACTCCTGTCTTCTTGAACTGAGGCCTTGAGAGACCTCTTCATTCAACTCCCTGTAGTATGGGAGGGAATGGTTGTTGCGTTTTGGGGATAAAGACCAGAAATGGTTGGAGATGGTGGTTGGAACCACCTGGTTCTTGACCACTGGTCGTCGCTGTCCGGACAACCAGGGTGATTTGTTAACTTGGAGGGCTTGTCGAGTGGCCTCCAGAGACCGGATGGTACCATGTTGATAGTATTCCCCCACCAATGCATTTGGGACCCGTCATTGAAGATGCTGAGTAGGTGATTTCATCCTTAGAGCAGACGAGGATCCAGTAGGAGTAGCTGTCGAGGCATTCACAGGTGTGAACCTTAAAGAAGCCATTTTGTGTTGCAGAGAGATCTTAGAAAATAGTGCATGTTTGATATATCAGACATAATCAAGATAAGTCTGTCCAGACTATATCTTTTGAATGATCATATATGTTATTGATTGCTTTGTTGTTCCTCATATTGAGTTTAATAGGGTCCTAACAAATAAGTAAAACATCATTTAACTTGGTTAATGATTCACGTCAGGTTCACCATTTTTTTTGTTTCGTATGGAAATGGGGATGACCTTGTTTGTTTAAGGTTGAAACTTTCCAATCAGTTTCTAATGGGTTTATTCGTAGAACCATAAACACCCAATGATTCTATATCCATTTGGAATTACTTTCCAAAGGTAGGTTCTCATTAGTTGTGGACCTATGAGGCTAAAGAATTTGCATTGGTCGAGAGGATGGGAGGTCATGATCATCACACCTTTTTAGGAGGAATTATTTCCTACTCTGGGACTCTCTTATATATTTAAGTTATGTTCACGAATCCTTATTAATTTACTAAGCATGAAAATGAGTTTTCTTTTATATTTGGCAATCGATGATTGATATGTATGGGATTTATAGAATCTTTTATATGTATTTGAGGTTCTTAATCGATGGAGAATCATCCGTATGTATTAGAGATTCTTATTCAATGGTATCCTTCAATACATTATATAGAAATCTATTGGTCATTATGATGACCATACTAGTTTTAAAGCCACTCAGTGGGGAACTTGAAGTTTATTTTCATTCAGAAAGACATGGATTATTTCAGAGTTGGGATCGTACCCGCAGATGGACTACCTATGTATCCTCGTTAAAAAGGAATCATAACCCACGTAGTTTGATAAGAAGGATATAGTTTAACGTCATATGGGACAGAAAAGAATTAATGAATGATGGGCTTGAAACTTAGAAAGGCTTCCTACGTACTTTACTTTTAAGGTAGAGATCAAAGTCCACATAGTTCGGGTGAAGAAATATGGGGCTTATGCATGGTTGACAACCCAAAAAGAGATGTCATGATTAATTTTACACTCTAAGCTCACGCAAGTCATGCTCAGTGTGAGAAATAAGAGGTATCAGTAAACCTGACAATTGTGCCACAAAAGATGCAGTCATAAGAAATGATGTTGGGATTACGTATGTATGACTGCCTAAGTAGATGAAGACCAAGACTTATTTCAGGAAAGAAGCCCATGAGAAGGGTCCATAAAGGTATTTGTACTTTATGGATATTTGGAGTTTTAACCCGGGGCTTACTCCTGATAAGGAGGCCCAAATTAAAAGGGACTTATTATTGGGGCTTATTCCTGAGAAGGAGGCCCAAATAAAAAGAAATTAAGATTGAGGATTACTCCTAAGGAGGACGCCCAATGTTAAAGGAAACTATGACTGGGGCTTACTTCTGAGAAAGAGACCCAGGTTAAGGGGACTTGTAACTTAGGGCTTACTCCTGAGAAGGAGGCCCAAATTAAAGGAATTATTATTGGGGCTTATTCTTGAGAAGGAGGCCCGAACCAATGGAACTTGGGACTTACTCCTGAGGAGGATGCCCTAATAAAAAGATCTTCTCATCTTAAAGGATGAGGTTATATGGAGGAAACATCTAACCATGGTGACATAAAGCTTGTAAGTTATGAGGTTTTGGGAGAGGTTCTCATAGAATTCCTTTCAGATAAGGAATCCAACAAAGGAACAATGCCATAAATGGCTTTGAAAAGGGGTTTGAGGGATAATATATTTAATAGGAGAGGTGAACAGGAGAGAGACACACAAATGAAGTTGGCGCGCAAGTGTAGGTCGCGTAAGTCATTTGGCGTGCAAGTCTTGGCTGTGCAAGTGTACTTTCACGGCATGGGTTCACCTGGGTGACGAAGAATTTGTAGGGTAATACTTGGGCAAGACTTAACTCAAGCCTTTAGTATTATCCTAAGATGTTTCCAAAAGGGCGGCGTGCAAGTTTCATCGAAAGGGTAGGGAGACATGCAAGTGTTTCCATTTTTAAGGAGGTTTGGACACTTAGGTGTGCAAATGTTGATGAATTCTCAACACTTAGGCCTTATTATACTCCTTCAAGTCTTCTATTATAGGTAAAAAATTACCTTAGAAGCTTTTGGAAGAGTTGAGTTAAAGACTAGGGTGACCAGAGCTTGAATATGACTTTTGGAAAATCTGTCCCTGAAATAGGGGCCCACAAGGGCTATTTATAGGACACCCTACACCTTGGGTGAAAAACCAGATAGGGCGCGCAAGTGAGTTGTGCGACCCATAGGTGGCTCACAAGTGACTTGCGCGCCTCACTCCAAATGGGATCCTATTCCATGCCTTAGTCAATTTTTTTGATGTTCTTCAAAGGGTGACCCTCTTTGTTCTTAAGGTATTCCCCTTTTCCATTCGTTGGACTCTGTGATGGAAAGGAGCGTCAACAAGGAGTTATGTGAATGATCCTACCAAAGAATTCGGGGTATGAATTCGTTTTTCATTATATAAACTCATTTCTAGTTGTCATTATTTTAATATGTATTGATTTAAATATAACTGATATTTTATTTATTGAAAAAATAAAATAACTATGGGATTCCAATCCTGTGCATGCCTTCTCAGCCTCCTAGGATGATCCGGTTGGTCAAGTTATTGGAAAGGAGTATCCTGGTCGCGTGCGCGGGATAGGTTTGGAACCATTACCATATGAGGTATTTGGAAGGGAATTAGGGATTACAATAATATCTACACATCGTTTTAGTTACTCCCTACCGTGATATACTTAGATGGAGTTTTTTTCAATACAAAGTACAATTTAGGAACATTAGGCTCATTTAAAGAGGCAAGATGTAAAGGTCATTACCCCGTAGAAAGCGTTGATTGAATTATATAAAAAGATGACTAGATTTTTGTTCATTGATATTGTGTCTATGTATGGTTTGAGTGATTAGGTAAGTCAAAAAACATCATAATAATTTAGTGCACAAAATTTTATTGTTTTTAGGTTTTAAATTTAAATATACAACACTATTTAATTTTCAAGAAAATTGTCATATAAGTTCTGGTTGTCGGGAGTGGAGATGGGGACAAAGATGGTGTTGATCAATGTTCATTATGTAGTTATTAGGGTTAAATTTATATTCGGAGATGATGTGTAACTAAACTTATGATATACTGACACTAATATGGTGATTCAGAGACCATGATGTGGTTTTTAGTAGGGGATATCTATATTTACCTTACATTTCATAAAAATATATATGCTTGGTTCATGTTTTATGTTTTATCCCAAATTTTACATTATACTAATAATTTTAGGCCAATTAGGATTTGTTTTGTTTTATTACTCCATTAATTTTTTCCTATTATTGTTCTTTTTAAAATATATAGTCTCTTTCAACCATTTATTAAATTTATTCAGTTCTGACTTCCACTTGGTAATTCATCAAGTACTACCTTGATAACTAAACATGATGGCCAGCTTGTATCGGGAAATCCAATTTGTATTTTTATTATCTATGAAATATATAGATTTTTAGCTTCACTCTTCTCTCAAAGCTATCTCAAGATCATTATATAAGGTCAATATTAATATAAAATTCAACTCATCATCCAGGGGGCTACCATCAACTATTAATTTCTTCTTCAAACTTCTCAAATATTATTAAACAAATTCTCCATGTATAATATTAGAAAACAGAAATTAAACTAGTTTATTTACAGAGGTGAAATGTCGATCAGTTCATAAACTCAGAAAACTCTTCTATAATTGTAATCTTACCTTAAAAATTAGTTATTGCAATAATCTACAACAATAATTCTACCTAATGAGTATCTAAAATATCTTCATGATACAATATGAAACATATAAATTATCTTTAACTAGATTTTAAAAATTATTATTATTCATGTAGTATTATTAATGGTATAATTTTTTTCATCACATTAACTATTATTTATTTTGTGTAAACCATGAGATAATAGAGAACTCTATTCTTATCAACATGCTTGGGAACTCCAAACTACTTTACAGATGTATCCTATAATACATATTGAGTTCATACATATAACCATAATCTTTATTGATGATAAATATAAGAAAAACCATGTGGGTTAAATATTTATACTAGAGGAATCACCATCATTGACTATGATTTTTTTATACCATCCTTAGAGCTTATACAAAGGTATTTTGGGGGGGTTTCAAGTACACTTTAATATGTTATCAACATGAAAATTTTAATGTGATGAATTCTATTTAAATTATATTGGAACATTGTAACATAAGTTTTTAGGTGAAGGAATTTGTGGCCTTTCTTCATCCTTTTTATCTTTTTGTGTCACTTTACTTATAAAATTATAATTTTTATAGATTAAGGAGTGGATATTTTCAGAACTTCCAGTAATTCTAATCGATAAAAGGGGCCTTATTCTACCTATTGAAAGACACACCTCATGTTCAGTTTTTTAGAAGTGCATTATCCACATTCCATCCCTAAAAATTAATTGTCATGTTTTGAATCTCTTTACTTTAATATGAAACTATAATTCCTCCAAATAATGAAGGTTTGGAAGTGGGAACTCAAAGTTATTATTTATAAGTAATAAATCATTTTCCTTATTTTTATTTTATCTCCACATCCTCTTTCATCTTGGATCTGATTTAACTCTTCTATAAAATCTAAATAAAATAATTATAATTATATAACAATGATATTATAATAAAATCATATCATATGAATTCACATCCAATATAAATGTGCATGATGATATGACATGATATATAACTCAAATCCATAGTTGGCATGCTTTCCCCACTCTCATCATATAACCCAGTCCATCATAATCTTCATATCCATGACTATTATGAATGCCAGAACCAAAACACATAATATGTTTCATAAAAAATCACGTGTCCTTGGTTGACATGAACACCCAACCCACATTTCCATCATAGCTTCCAACAGCATGGGCATCATCAGCCAACCCAATCCACATAACCATTCTATAAAATCACATTCCAATGGTTGGAATGCTCACCTAACTCTTGTCATAAGACACACATATAAAATCCAAGCATAGATAATCTTAAGTAACTATTAATAACTCACTACTAAAAATGATAATATTAAACATACCAATAACAAACATAAAAGGAAAAGGGTTACACTACTGAAAAAACGGCCTATACCCACGGTTCAAAACCGTGGGTATAGCCCCCAAAACCGTGGGTATAGCCTATACCCACAGTTTTGGGAACCGTGGGCTGGAACGCCGTCGGTATAGGTCCCCAGCCTATACCCACGGTTTTGGAAAACCGTGGGTATAGGTGTCCTGCCACCGTGTCACCGAAACATAGATAATTTCCACGGTGTCAACGGCTTTTACCCACGGTTTCAAAACCGTGGGTATAGGTCCTAAAATAATGCAGGCGCCGAGTTTCGATCCCGCAACCTCTTCGCTGCAAACACTGCGTCTAACCACTACCCTAACTTCACATATATGTATATATATATATATTTAGTTAAATATAGTTATAAAAACCGTGGGTATAGAGGGAAGAACCGTGGGTATAGGGTTCCCGCCAAAAAAAATTCCTTCCCGCGGAAAAAAAAAATTTCCCGCGCACACAAAATTGACCTATACCCACGGTTTTGAAAAACCGTGGGTATAGGTCTTTTATCCCAGACCTATCCCCACGGTTTTCCCCAAAACCGTGGGGATAGACCCCCCTATACCCACGATTTTGGAAAACCGTGGGTATAGGTGAATTTTCATGACCTATACCCACAGTTTGCCAAAACCGTGGGGTTAGAGCCCCCTATACCCACGTTTTTGGCAAACCGTGGGTATAGGTCATGAAAATTCACCTATACCCACGGTTTTCCAAAATCGTGGGTATAGGGGGGGTCTATCCCCACAGTTTTGGTGAAAACCGTGGGGATAGGTACATTTTCCAGTAGTGTTATCACAGCTAGTAAAACACCCAACACTAAATGTTATATAAGCCAGGCTAGCTATAGTCACTCACCCGACCTATTTTAAATTCTCATAATTCATAAGTATACCACCACTTTTTCCTTACCTTAAAATTCTATAATTTATCATGGTGGGATTTATGGTTTATGACATAGTTCACTAGTCCATAAAATGCTTGAAAACACCCCACTTGGGTCCCTTTATATCATTTATGTAGCATGAGGGTCAAATGAATGATAATTTATGATCTAGCCATCAAAATAAATTCAAGAGTAACATTAAATAACATTATTCATGTTAATTAATTATTGTTTATTATTCTTGTTATACTAAGGATTTTTTGTATTATGGTTTTGTATAAATTGAACTTGACATGTTTTTATTATGTTTTTATTATACTAGAATAGATTGTTTATTATTTGTATAATGTAATATATGTTTTTTAGTTGTTCTAGGGTTGTAGTATCTACAATTTTTATTTTTGAACAATGCTATATAGAATTTTTTTAAACCACTATTATATATGTGAAAACATAGTTTAGTGGTAGTTTAAACTACCACTATATATGGCTGAAAAATGTTTAGCGGTGGTTTAAACCATCACTATTACCTAAACATTTTTGAGATGGGAAATCGCTGTTAAAGGCAAAAAAACCACCACTAAAAAATGTTTTATGATGATTCATAGAAACTGATACTAAATGGACTGAACCGACATGATTTGGATGTCGACAACAACTTTAGTGGTAGTTTTTGGAAACTGTTGTGAAACCATGTGGCAGCGGTTAAAAACACCGCCAAATAAAAAAACTAACGCTGTTTATCGATTCTATTGTAGTGATAGTTATATTATATTTTCATATTTATTCCTCAATACTATCATTAAAACCAACCATTATAGGTTGTTACAGAAATAAAATTCATCACTTCATGAAGGCGATAGTCTGCGCATACGCACTAATGATGCTTTTGTTTTACATAGTGGATAGAGAGGAATAAACAATGATTGTTAAATTTATATAATAACATATTGGTTTAATAATAATACTGATTTAATTATATTATTATATATATGAGATGTTTTAAAGTGGAATATTAATAATAAATGATTAAAAATTAGGTAATACTTATTTTGGAGACTTGATATTCTCTAAGATATCTCCTTGGAAATGTTTTCCTTAGGTTAAATTCTAGATATCAGGGGATTAGGGATGAGAAAATGACTTATAGGAGATTAAATTTGTGCAAAGTTTAAATGGAAAATCAAATGGTAAGAGTATCATTGAAAAGGCGGAAGTGATCCCCTTTTGCAATTGAAGAAATAAGCACTTTTGTGAATACCCTTTACATTTCAATGGTATCATTACTCTATTGAAGGGTAAATTAATCTAAATGTTTGAATTATTAGAGTTTGGGATTATATTGGGATGATAATTACTCAAATAAGAGTTCCCACAAATGTTTTGAAAAAGTTTTATTTATTTACCATTAGATTTTAACATTTTATCATTTTAGTTTTTACCTTGGTAACTAGTTTTTAACCAAGTAATTTATATTTTATTAAACAATTTCAGGTAATAATTTTTACCAAATATTGATTTTATGAACCTAAAATCAATACAGATTTAATATAATTCAATTTATAAGTAATCAAAAATTAGATTTTTTTAATATATAGAAAAGACATTTTTTGTAGAAACATGATATTTTCACAATTAAGTGTTCCTCATCATATTTAGTATTGATTATTAAATTAATGAGTGTTAAAAAATTTATATATATATTTAATAATTATATTATAAGCATTATTTATAAGTGATAATTTTATTTTATTAGACAAAAATCACACAATGATAATACAACAACTCTTTGAAAAAAAAACAGTTTTACCATTATCACAATAGTTAACTTTAATCCTAGTAACCTAATTTTTATGCCTAAAAATGAAATTAATATTATTAAATAATATAATAATTTTAATCTCAAATACTAAATCCATTTTTTAATATGATATTCTTATAAGTGACAAAAATTAACTTTTAATATAAGCATAAAAAACATTTTTTTGAGAAAACAACTACCTAAGTTACCAAAACATTAAATACCAGTTTTATAAATTCAACTTGGTATTTTTTAAATACATAATTTCACTTTATGAATATATATTTTTTATTTCAATATTTTTTTAAATATAATGTTTTAATGGTGACATTTTTTTCAAAATTAGTATTTTCACAATTCACTTAAAATTAATTATTTTTGAAAAATCATAAAAAACAATATTAATCTAATATTGATATAATAAATCCAAAAATAAAGTTAATTTTTTAAAATTAACATTCTGAATTTTATAAATTTTACTTTTAACTTAAAACATAAAATACAGTGAAAAAATATTTTTATATGAAAACGAATTTTGGTATATCAACTATTATTTTTCCTATAAATTAATAATTAATATAGTGTTAACTTATTATTCATATAATAAATATATAATTTTATTATTCAATCAAAATAAACTTATTTCCTTGAAATAAAATTATAATTTTAGTAAAATATTTTTTTTGTTTAAAGTGAATTGAGCAAAAATAACCTTTCAAAAATTATAAAATTTCATGATATATCTACATAAATATTTTATTACATGTTAAAATCATCCTAATTTCTATTTACATAACCCCTTGATCTTCATGTAAGGGATATGCATCGAATAAGATTTGATTTTAGTTTTGGGTGGTGGTTCACCTAGTATAGATCTTATGGAAATCTCCATGAGCTTGAACTTCTCCTGTATATGGTTTCAATCAAACCATATTTGATCAAGTTTGGATTGGGATTAGTCTAGGGAAAACCCTTGTGAATCTACCTCCTTTCTTTATGGATTATACTTCTTCTTGCTTTCTTTATTGATTTTGTGAAATGGTTATTTCAATTTATACCATCTAATTTTACAGATATATTTTAATAGTCATATTTAATATTAAAAATAGATCAAGGTTTTTAATTTAGTTGGGTATAGTGTTTGAAAAACACTATTTAATATATTATTTATTTAAGGAGAATATACCTTGAAATATCAGCTCGTTACATTCCCCCGTTAAATAAATTAGATCCTAAAAATTTATTTTCTTACTTACTAATGAAGTTATATAATGGTATATTTAAGATGAATCAAGATTTAATTATCTAATTAGGTATTAATAAAATATATTCACTTATAATAATCATAATCCCAATATTGTATTTCTTCCTAACCGTTTAATTTTAATTCCTGTCATGTTTTGGTGTTATGACATATTTTATTTTTTCCATTTTTTCATAGGTAGACTTGCAGTGATAGATTGTCATAAATTGGTTTTAGGTATGAAATTAGATTCTATATTTTTATAATAGATACACCATACACACCTACCTCTCATCCCCCATAGTTCTTCAACTTAGGGATTCGATTGGATTTTTTAGGCTAAATAATGTATTCGATGAAGAATGCTCCTACTGCTCATAAGGAATGTTGAAATCCAAGTTTAGACCCCTACCAAACCTTTCTGGATTAGATTCCTCCACTATATTGACCTCTACCCTCTCTAAATTATCCCTCACCCATGTCACCAGCCTCAAAATATAACCACCCTTCCCCCCGCCCGCTTGTTACACTGGTCCTTGCAATGAACACTCTGTGAATCCCTCCCAACTAAGGGTTTATGGGGGATGGAAACCTCACCACATCCACTCTGGGTGGATCTTAATGTTACAAAATAGAGCCTTCCAACACCCTAACTATTTTATACACACACTTCACTACTGTAAATAAGGCCATTAGCGACCGCCATTGGCGGTCGCTGTTGCCTCGTCGCTAGAGGCCTTTAGCGACCGCCAAGCGGTCGCTGAAGGCCCTCCGCCGGGCACCCTATAGCGACCGCCTATGGCGGTCGCTATTCTAAATTTTTTTTTTTTAAATTTTTTTATTGAATTGAATATAAATATATATATATATATATATATATATATATAATATTCATATATATACTATTAAATACAATATTTTAAATATATATATATATATATAATATATTTTAAATGTTTTAATATATATTTAATATATATATATAATATCAAATCATTGTGCTATAATAATTTAAAAACTTCGATTCAAGAAATAATCTCATTTCAGGTCTTTCGGAGCACGTTTGCTCCGAATGGGACCGCCGCACGCCGTTTTGGTGTTTTATGGCACCAGAAACACGTTTCCGGCCGCCGCGGTCACACGGCACCTCCGAATGAGGTGCCGTCTGGCCGAACATTTCACAATTCACGCCCCGGATGTTGTCGTACGGTTTCGTGGCATTCGGAGGTCGTTCGGGTGGTTTTGACCCCCCCAACGCGCCATTTCAGCGCGCGCCGCGCTGCTGAACACGACACAATCGGACGTGCCGCGCGCACCGCACGTCCGATGGACGTGCGGCCTCCTCTTGCATCTCAGGAATAATATTTCTATCATTCCCGTGAGGTTGCAGGTCGTTCGGAGCACGTTTGCTCCGAATTGGACCGCCGCACGCCGTTTTGGTGTTTTAAGGCGCCGGAAACGCGTTTCCGGCCGCCGCGGTCAAACAGCACATCCGAATGAGGTGTCGTCTGGCCGACCATTTCAAAATTCACGCTCCGAATGTTTTCGTACGGTTTCGTGGCATTCAAAGGTCGTTCGGGTGGTTTTGACCCCCCAACGCGTCATTTCAGCGCGCGCCGCGCTGTTGAAAACGACACAATCGGACTTACCGCGCGCACCGCACGTCTGATGGACATGTGGCCTCCTCCTACATCTCAGGAATAATATTTCTATCATTCCCATGAGGTTTCAGGTCGTTCGGAGCACGTTTGCTCCGAATTGGACCGCCGCACGCCGTTTTGGTGTTTTAGGGCGCCGGAAACGCGTTTCCGGCCGCCGCGGTCAAACAACACCTCCTAATGAGGTGCCGTCTGGCCGACAATTTCAAAATTCACTCCCCGGATGTTGTCGTACGGTTTCGTGGCATTTGGAGGTCGTTCGGGTGGTTTTGACCCTCCAACGCGCCATTTCAGCGCGCGCCGCGCTGCTGAAAACGACACAATCAGATGTGACGTGCGCACCGCACGTCCGATGGACGTGCGGCCTCCTCCTACATCTCAGGAATAATATTTCTATCGTTCCCGTGCGGTTTTAGGTCGTTCGGAGCACGTTTGCTCCGAATTGGACCGCCGCACGCCGTTTTGGTGTTTTAGGGCGCCGGAAACGCGTTTCCGGCCGCCGCGTTCGCACGGAACCTCCGAATGAGGTGACGTCTGGCTGACCATTTCACAATTCATGCCTCGGATGTTGTCGTACGGTTTCGTGGCATTCGGAGGTCGTTCGGGTGGTTTTGACCCCCCAACGCGCCATTTCAGCGCGCGCCGCGCTGTTGAAAACGACACAATCGGACGTGCCGCGCGCACCGCACGTCTGATGGACGTGCGGCCTCCTCCTGCATCTCAGGAATAATATTTCTATCATTCCCGTGCGGTTTCAGGTCGTTCGGAGCACTTTTCTCCGAATTGGACAGCCGCACGCCGTTTTGGTGTTTTAGGGCGCCGAAAACGCGTTTCCGTCCGCCGCGGTCAAACGGCACCTCCGAATGAGGTGTCGTCTGGCCGACCATTTCACAATTCACGCCCCGGATGTTGTCGTACGGTTTCGTGGCATTCGGAGGTCGTTCGAGTGGTTTTGACCCCCCAACGCTCCATTTCAGCGCGCGCCGCGCTGCTGAAAACGACACAATCGGACGTGCCGCGCGCACCGCACGTCCGATGGACGTGCGACCTCCTCTTGCATCTCAGGAATAATATTTCTATCGTTCCCGTGCGGTTTCAGGTCGTTCGGAGCACGTTTGCTCCGAATTGGACCGCCGCACGCCGTTTTCGTGTTTTAGGGCGCCGGAAACGCGTTTCCGGCCGCCGCGGTCAAACGGAACCTCCGAATGAGGTGCCGTCTAGCCGAACATTTCACAATTCACGCCCCGGATGTTTTTGTACGGTTTCGTGTCATTCAGAGGTCATTCTGGTGGTTTTGACCCCCCAACGCGCCATTTCAGCGCGCGCCGCGCTGCTGAAAACGACACAATCGGGGGGCTGTACGGGGGTGCGGGGGGCTGTACGGGGGTGGCGGGGGGCTGTACGGGGGTGCGGGGTGTTGTACGGGGGTGTCGGGGGGCTGTACGGGGGTGTCGGGGGGCTGTATGGGGGTGGCCGAGGGCTGTACGGGGGTGCGGGGGGTGGGGGGGGGGGGCTGTACGGGGGTGAGGGGGGCAGTACGGGGGTGGCGGAGGGCTGTTCGGGGGTGCGGGGGGGGGGGGGGGGGGGGCTGTACGGGGGTGCGGGGGGATGTACGGGGGTGCGGGGGGCTGTACGGGGGTGGCGGGGGGCTGTTCGGGGGTGCGGGGGGTTGTACGGGGGTGGCGGGGGCCTGTACGGGGGTGGCGGGGGGCAGTACGTGGGTGCGGGGGGTTGTACGGGGGTGCGGGGGGGGGGGGGGGGGGGGGTCTGTACGGTGGTGTCGGGGGGCTGTACGGGGGTGAGGGGGGCTGTACGGGGGTGGCAGAGAGCTGTACGGGGGTGCGGGGGGGGGGGGGGGGGGGGCTGTACGGGGGTGCGGGGGGCTGTACGGGGGTGAGGGGGGCTGTACGGGGGTGGCAGAGGGCTATTCGGGGGTGCGAGGGGGGGCTGTACGGGGGTGCGGGGGGGGGGGGGGGGCTGTACGGGGGTGCGGGGGGGGGGGGGGGGGGGGCTGTACGGGGGTGGCGGGGTGCTGTACGGGGGTGGTGGGGGGCAGTACGGGGGGTGCGGGGGGGGGGGGGGGGGGGGGGGGGGCTGTACGGGGGTGCGGGGGGGCTGTACGGGGGTGCGGGGGGCTGTACGGGGGTGCGGGTGGGGGGGGGGATGTACGGGGGTGCGGGGGGCTGTACGGGGGTGCGGGGGGGGGGGGGGATGTACGGGGGTGGCGGGGGGCTGTACGGGGGTGGTGGGGGGCAGTACGGGGGTGCGGGGGGGCTGTACGGGGGTGCGGGGGGGCTGTACGGGGGTGCGGGGGGCTGTACGGGGGTGCAGGGGGGCTGTACGGGGGTGGCGGGGGGCTTTACGGGGGTGGCGGGGGGCAGTACGAGGGTGCGAGGGGGTGTACGGGGGTGCGGGGGGGGGGGGGGGGGGGGCTGTACGGGGGTGCGGGGGGGGGGGGGGGGCTGTACGGGGGGGGGGGGGGGGGGGCTGTACGGGGGGTGGGGGGGGGGGGCTGTACGGGGGGTGGGGGGGGGGGGGGCTGTACGGGGGTGCGGGGGGCTGTACGGGGGTGCGGGGGGCTGTACGGGGGTGGCGGGGGGGGGGGGGGGTGTACGGGGGTGGCGGGGGGCAGTACGGGGGTGCGGGGGGGGGGGGGGGGTGTACGGGGGTGCGGGGGGGCTGTACGGGGGTGCGGGGGGCTGTACGGGGGTGCAGGGGGGGGGCTGTACGGGGGTGCGGGGGGCTGTACGGGGGTGGAGGGGGCCTGTACGGGGGTGGCGGGGGGCAGTACGGGGGTGCGGGGGGGCTGTACGGGGGTGCGGGGTGCTGTACGGGGGTGCGGGGGGCTGTACGGGGGTGCAGGGGGGGGGGGTTGTATGGGGGTGCAGGGGGCTGTACGGGGGTGCAAAGGCCATCCCATTGATTACAAAAGTGAAAAATAAAAGTGATAACATCTAATTAATACATATTTCTTTTATCGATACCATACAGAAATTTATAAAAAATATATTGGATAATACATAATCTTTAATATCAGATTTATTGATCTATTGGAATTAGTTCGACTTTTTCAAATGTAGAATCATTCAAGATTATCTGATCAAAAACTCAATATGTGTATAAAATATTTAAAAGACCACCATGGATGGTAATAATTCATTACTTAAATGAATAAATACAGTACATCAATGTCAACCCTACCAGTAAAAACAAAAAACATATCTCGTGAATATATGGTGCGTCACGCGTTGCCATCACTGCTACCTCCTTCTGGTGGGCCAGGTGCCTACAACAAATAAACATTATAAATATTTTAATAACAAAAATAATTTAAATTAAATAAATAAATACATTATATACCTGCGTCGTATGATCCCCTGTACCATCAGCTCGACGCACATATTCCTGCAGTGCTCTAACCTCAGCTGTCAATTGCGCATTTGTCTCCTCGGAAGCGCGCAACCGTTCCTCAAAATCTGACATCTGCTGTGTCATATGAGCAACAGAAGGACCGACAACTGCAGCGCGTGACACTACAGAACGAGGAATCCCTACTCCATAGGTCAAACTATAGCCATGCCCGTCCTGACCAATAATGCGATGAAAGATCTCATCCCGTCGCATGGGAAGCTGTCGCTGGTCCTCTGGCAGATGTTCTAACTCAGTTTCAAATTGATCCTGTGAAATATTTAAATATATATAAATATATATATGTTAATATATAGATTTATGTAATTATTGGTAAGTACAGACACTTACTCTCAATGCTGCAACCTCTGGATCATTGCGATCACGAGTCCTTATCCACACCGACATTTTATCAGTTGCTGCACCTTGCCCTCGCAACTGTATATTAAAAGAATATAAACACAAAACCATATTAATTAATAAATTAAAAAATGAATAATATATACCTCATGTCGGATCTGAGACACGTGACGAGTCCCGAGCCTGTGAGCTGGTCCCTGCAACGCTCGATTCTCCGAATGGCGTGTTGACACCTCCTACATTCAATTCATTCAAATTTCAAACAAATCACATATTCTTGAAAATATATATACAGAAAAATAATTAATATACAAACCGAAACACCCTCAGTAGACCAATATGCAACCAAGTCACGCCACTGAGCCGGGAGGACACCTCTCGGGACTTTTTCCAAAATGTCAAGGGCACCCACATTTGGTACCCAGTGGTCCCTCTTCACTTTGCCTTTATAATCTTTCCACAGCTTACGGCATTTGCTCATACACACTGGCCGAAACTCTTCAGGGCATACTTTCAAATTTTGCTATAATGAAAATAATCAAACATATTAGTATTATTTATAAATAGAAAATAAAGTAAAATTATTTTCTTACCTGAACCTCCCTCCATAGACGATCTAATGTGTCCTGAGGGATAGAAGCCCAATCACGCGTGGTCAATGGAAATCGATGTGGGTCACGTATGATATGACCCAGCTGACGAATAAATGCCAGGGCATTCAGTCCCACGGGATGAAATACCTCATCAAATGAAACATCTATCGTCGTGTCGGAATTTCATGATAATATGCCACGACCAGGGCCTCTCCTGCGAGAGGAAGAAGCAGCCGAGTCTGATCCTGTTGAAAACAATTTTATATATAAATTGACAAATGTTATATATATATATATATATATATATATGTCAATTACATAAAAAATATAGACAATGACATTCAAACATACCTCGACCCTGAGACATAGATGCCTCAGATGGATGATGTGGATTTTCTGCCTCTTCCCCTGACATGTCTGCAGTCATACAAAATATCAGTAATGAGTCCAAAGTGTTTAAAAGATAAATTGGATTGTTCTTAATAAATCAAACTTGTACAACTGTTAATCAAACAAAAAATGGATTGAATAATTAGTTGTGAATGAATTTTAAAAAATCAGAAAGTTAATCAACCTAAATATTTATGACTGAATTAACTTACAAAAGTGAGGATTAAAACTTATAAGGATTTATAAAATGATTAGATAATTTATGATATCCTAGGACATTCTATTGAATAGCGGGAAAACAATTATACCTTTCATTAAGCATGCAAATCGACCGTTTCTCCTTTAACAGCCGCTCTGACCCAATAAATATCTTCTTCACTTTGAACTACGGTATGTTGATCAAGTTGTTGGTAAACAAGCGGAACAGTCTCGGGTTCATCTTCTTCCAATAAAAACACTCCTCGCTGAGACATTTTGACAACAACTTGCCAACTTGGATCCGAAGGCAAAGTAACAAAGAATACTTGTTCCGCTTGTGATGTCAAAATGAAAGGTTCATTCTCAACTCGTTCATTATTTCTGTATAACATATAGTTAAAATTCACCAATGAAAACTGATATTGATCGACTTTACATCCACGCACTGGATCAACCCAATTACACTTTAACAATATGTACTTCAAACCGTGTGTGTATACAACTTCAATTATGTCTATCAATTGACCATAGTAATAACCAGAATCGACAAAGGGACAACCGATGCCACTGTTTTGTGTTGCTCGTTTGTCGTCAACATCTTTAATGCGAAATCGAAAACCATTAGCATCAATAGCTTTATAACGACGAGCCGTTATAGATGGACCCTCAGCCAGTTGGATAAATACTTCAGGTAGCGTGGGGTCCCCTAACTCCCTCAGCTTACGAACCTACATAATTTATAAAAATCAATACTGATATATGCAGAAAGAATTAGTTTAATACTTCACTCATAATGAAAATCAATTTATACATATATAATCCTTGAACCAATCATGAAATGCCGCATAATGAGATTGTTGAATTTGCAACTCAGTCGCATGATGCATCTCTTATTTTATCTCATTAATGTGTTTCCTGCAAATGATTACGCGATGTTTAAAAGATCAACTTATGCAAAGAAAACATGTAAAAGTTATACAAGCACATTGATAAGATACTTACTACATTAATGGTGCAACTGATGGAGTATTGAACAAGATATATCGATGTGCTTGTATCCACTCGATGTTGTCCATATCAAATGTGGTTCCTTCTCCAACTGGACCATCATGAATCCGAGAGGGCTTATCTAATTTTGTTTCAACATCCGTAAGATATTCTGCACAAAAGGTAGTACACTCATCCATCAAATAACCATTGGCTATTGATGCCTATGGACGAGCTCTGTTGCGTACAAATCTTTTCAATGTACTCAAATACCGTTCAATAGGATACATCCACCTGAATTGCACTGGACCAGCAGCCATTACTTCATCAGTTAGGTGCACTGTCAAGTGGACCATAACATCGAAAAATGAGGGGGGGAAAAGTTTCTCAAAGCGACAAAGTGTAAGTACAATTCGGTCCTGCAAACTTTTTAAATCACTCATTCGTTGATTTCTTAAACAAAGCTGTCTAAAAAAATTACTCATCTCAATCAAGGGCTGAACAACATTGTGGGATAAACAATCACAAATTGCGATTGGAATCAACTGCTGAAGTAATATGTGATTGTCATGACTTTTCAACCCTTGCAATGTCTTGCTCGTCAGATTCACACACTTTGAAATATTAGAAGAGTAACCATCAGGCACCTTGACCATCTTCAAAATGGAAAGAAATGTCACTTTCTCCTCTGTAGTCATCGAATACTGTGCAGCAGGCATGTATGCCTTGTTTCCCTCAGCTAACTGTAAATGCAACTGTTTCCTTAAACCCATTTCTTCCAAATCACGGCGTGCATTAACATGGTCCTTTGACTTTCCACTGACACCTAAAATGGTCCACAATATGTTATCACAAACATTTTTTTCAATGTGCATGACATCCAAATTATGCCTCAACATGTTAGTTTTCCAATACGGAAGACTATAAAAAATACTTTTCTTTTTCCAATTGTGACTGCGCTGCCTACCCGCAGCACGAATATTACGTACTGGAGGAGCCACCAAATCCTGAATTTCATATACCGTGCGGATGTTTTCTTCCTCAATCTGCAATAACATTTCGACTCCTGTCATGATCTTTGGTGCTGGGCTGAACTCTCTAGAACCATCAAATGCCACTCTGTCCTTTCTGAACCTGTGCTGGGGAGGGAGAAAACTCCTGTGACCCATGTATGCCCATTTTTTGGAATGTTTAAGCCATACAGATTTTTTACTTTTATTGCAACAAGGGCAAGCAAATTCCCCTTTCGTACTCCAGCTTGATAAATTTGCATAAGCTGGGAAGTCATTGATTGTCCACAATAAAGCAGCATGCAGTTTGGACATTTCATTCGTTTCGCAGTCATAAGTCATCACACCATCGCCCCAAAATTCATTCAACTCATCAATCAATGGCTGAAGGTAAACATCAATCTTATCCCCCGGACTTTTAGGTCCATCAATAAGAGTGGAAAGTAATATAAATTGTTGCTTCATACAAAGCCACGGAGGAAGATTATATGGAACCAACACCACGGGCCATGTGCTATGAGTTGCACCAACCATAGACTTGAATGGATTGAAACCATCTGCTGCCAATCCCAATCAGACATTACGAACATCTTTAGCAAAGTCGGGATGTCTCTTATCAAAATCCTTCCATGCATGAGAGTCTGCCGGGTGGGTTAACATGTCACTTTCATGAACTCTTTCTGCATGCCATCTCATTAAATTAGAAACTTTAGATGACATAAAAAATCTTTTCAACCTCGGTTTAAGGGGAAAGTAATGCATTTGCTTTACGGCAATCGGTTTCCCCTGTATCGCAATCTGACTTTGATGAGTCTTATTTCCCCTGTTCTCTTTCCACCTGGAAGCTCCACAAACCATACAAATATCCAAATGAGCAGTTTCATTTCTAAACAACATACAGTTGTTTGCACATGCATCTATAGTCTCATATGTAAAACCTAAGTTCTCTGTCAACTTACGAGCATAGTAATACGACTCAGGAATCTTAGCGTCGACAAGAAGAACTTTTTTCAATAAAACCAAAAGCATGTCGAATGATGTGTCTGACCAATTATTCAAAGTCTTCAAATGCAACAACTCCACGATAAACGACAGTTTATTGTAAGAAGTACATCCAAGATATAATTCTGTTTTCGCATCATCAAGTACTTCATAAAACCTCCTCAAATCACGATCTGCACCAGAGCGAAGATTTATCTCACCGGTCTCAAGATTCTGGATGTCAATGCCTTCAGGATCAAACCCACGTACCATTTCAGTAAGCATTTCATGCATTGTATCAGTCATCCTTGCATCAACATCCATCTGAGCTGCATCTGTATTTTGACAACGAACATATTCTTCTCCATGACGAGTCCAACTCTTATAATTTTTCAGAAATCCATTAAAGAAAAGGTGATCCCTCACAGTATCTCGTGTGAATTGATATCTGTTAGCACATTTTCTACATGGACAACTAATATAGTCACTTTCAAATCCTCTCATGAAGTCAATAAACTGCATAATGCCATTGAAATATTCTCTAGACGTTCGATTTGGAAGATCAATCCAACTCTTATCCATAATAATATCTGTATAACAAACATTTACACAATACTTATTACATTTACATTTTTCAAATCAACTATATTCAAAATAAATATTAACCATTTGTTTATGAACCATTGATAAAATAATAATGTAACTGAAAGCTCATGTTACCTGATTGAGCTACAAACCTGAAAGGGAGGGGAGACGAAGGCGGTGCTGCGAGGGAGAGGAGGCAGCGAAGGGGAGCCGGAGCCAAAGGCGGTGCGGCAAGGGAGGGGACGGGCGACGGTGACGGTGGGGAGCTGGAGGAGAGGAGGCGGTGAGGGGACGGGGGACGGGCAGCGAGGGGGGGGGGGGGTGTCCGGGGTCGGGGGGGGGGGGGGGGGGGCTGTCCGAGGTGCGGGGAGGGGTGTCTGGGGTGTCGGGGGCCTGTCAGGGGTGCGGGCAGGGGTGTTCGGGGTGCGGGGGTGTCCGGGGTGCGGGGGAGGGGGGGCTGTCTGGGGTGAAGGGGGGCTGTCGGGGGTGCGGGGTGGGTGTCCGGGGTGCGGGGGGCCTGTCCGGGGTGAGGGGGGGCTGTCCGGGTTCGGAGGGGGGGTGTCCGAGTGCGGGGGGGGGGGGGGGGGGTGGGGGCTGTTCGGGGTGCGGGGGGGCTGTCCGGGTTCAGAGGGGGGTGTCCGAGTGCGGGGGGGGGGGGGGGGGGGGCTGTCCGGGGTGCGGGGAGGCGTCCGGGGTGCGGGGGGCGGTCCGGAGTGCGCGGGGGGGTGCTGTACGGGGTGCGAGGAGGCGTCCGGGGTGCGGGGGGAGGTCCGGAGTGCGCACCGGGGGCTTTCCGGGGTGCGGGTGCCGTCCGGGGTGGGGGGGGGGGGAGGGCCGAGAGGCCGGAGGCCCGAGGGCGGAGGGCGGCGGCCGGAGGCCGGATGGCAGGCGGCGGGGGAGGGCGGGCGGCGGGGGAGGGCGGGCGGCGAGGGAGGGAGGGGGTTAGGGCGGAGGGAGATCGAGGGCGTGAGGGGGGGGGGGGCAGAAGCCCCCCGTTTTTTTTATGTAGGTTAGCGATCGCCATTGGCGGTCGCTAATGGTTAGCTATAGCGACCGCCAATGGCGGTCGCCCGAGTCTGGGGGGCTCCAATGCCCCCTTTTCTAGTAGTGCTTAATATGATCACATGCTCTGGTGTATCAAAACTAATTCTCAAATTTATCCCAGACCCGAGCTCATTTGGTGGCCACCCACCTTTTTTCCAAACCACCATGCCCTATTGCAATAGTGGTAGTGGAAAGGGGTTGTATTCTACATACACTATTTATGGTACTTTAAAACTATATGAAAACATCATGGCCAATATTCAGAGGAGTTTCATTAATAGATGAATATGAATATGATCCATTGTTGTCGTCTCCCATTGCAGTGATGTTAAGATCTCTCTATGAAGACTGCTATTTGTTTTCTCTACCCCATCCTTTTTCAAATAATGAAGATTTCATGGTCAATCTAACCATGATCAGTGAATATGGAGTCTATGTTCAGATAGATAATCCAATATAGGAATCAAATCAAATCAAATCCATCTAGAAACCCAAACTAAGATTTATATTCCCATAAAATTAAATTTTAAAATAAAACCATCATAGAACTAGATGTTTTATTTGAAAAAAAAACATATGGGTTGTACACTTGTAAAATAATCTTAGAAACTTAGAGTGACTAGAACAGTGATCCTATATTCACAATTTTGAAGTGGAGGATTCAATTATCATAATCCACCTCATTGGTAGTCATTGAACAAGCTCCACCATGTTCCCTTGGATACATTGGTTGTTCATTCCCATAATTCTTATCCTCCTTATATTTTGACACTAAATTAGATAATTTACAAGTTTTTCACACTTAAGGAATTAGATAATTAATGGTTCTTTTGGATTCAAATTTTCCTCTCCCATCATTCTAAATAGCCTCTCTATTTTCCCGTAGAAGTTTGATGCTCGATAACCCCTTATTCCAAAATTAAAGAATCTTATAGTTCCCTTGATAAAATTACCTTGGTGCTTCATCCCATATTTTTAACATATAGGTGGTTGAATATTCATTCTTTCATCATCTTCATTGCCCAAATTTTGATGAGTCTCCATCATTATCTCATTTTGTGCACTCATAATTTCAATTATGGTTACATGATTAATCACATTTCATAATATTTTTCTTGGCATAATCATAAGGTTTATCACTCAATATCCCATTTTGATGGGTTTTTCATCAAGAAAACCAATATATTGTCCCTCACAACCATTATTAACATAGTTTCTTCTAACCCCATGCATCACTAAAAATAACATGGGTGATGAAAATTTAAAATCATAGGGTGATTATCATAATCAATAACATAAAATTGATTCAACCTTGAAACCTTCTACCCTTTTACATCATCATGTTATCCCGTAATTCCCTTAATTAAATATATGTCAATATTAATTTATCCTAGGGTAATTTAAGTTGGGTTATATTATACTTCTCAACTTAGTCCCTCAAAGTAATTTGGAAATCAATCCTTTATAGTGGTTTGTAAAGATCATATGTTCAACTAAATACTATCCCTTGAGAGTATCAAATCAAGTGTGAAGTTAAGCCTCTTTTCATGAACTAGGTGATGATCATGTTAATAGACAATATACCCTTTTTAGGGATATTACCTCTAGGTACATCTATGTTAGAACTTGCATCCACCTATAATATCCTGAAAGTTATGTCATTTCTAAGAAAACCTCCTAATCAGTTTTTCTCAAAATTTCAGGATATTATCCTATACTTAGGATTATCCCTTATACTTATCCCAAGGGATTTCACTAACGTTATCTCATCCTAATCTCCAAAAATAACTATATCTTTATCTAGTACTAACTATAGTGACCCAATCCATAACAACATATTAATTCATGATTTATAGCACATTTTTTCAATAATACAAGCCATGAATCTAGAGGTCTAGTGTCTTTGGAAGACTAGGCATATAAATACATCAACTTAAATATAAAAACATCCTCATTTTTTAAAACTACACATAGTTATATTAACTCCCATATATGTTCTAAAACTATATAGAATATCCTGAGGAAATTTCATAAGTAAAAGGGTGATCTAGAAAGAATACTAAGGGAATAAACAAAGAAATAAATCATAACATGAGGGTCAGGTGGCATAAAATGATATGACAAAGAGAATGATCATAAGAATATAAAATTTAAATAAATAAATAAAATCTGAAGAACAAGGAATCCTAGAATATGTGACAAAAACGTAATATATGAAACCATAAAAATAATTTCATGACCCCTCCCTCCAAAGGTACTACTTATGGGCTGACAATGAACGTTGAGAGACAATAACCCCCAAGTCCCACCTCTAATAGTCACCGGGATAGTGACCAACACTTCAGGTATAAATAAAGAAACATATATGGGAGTCGTTAACCTTAAAATAAAAGTAATATTAGGAGATATTATATAAACCATAACAAAACTCCATAAAAAAAATAAAACCCATGATATTCTATAATGAATGTAATTTCATTAAAATAAAAATAAAAGTATCTAAATAAAATACCAAAATAAAATACTATAGAAGTAACTAAACAACTCTATGATCCAATATATTAATTTCTATCCTAGTCTATGATTCCCTCTTGTTAACCTTAAAATCAATTTATATATACCTAGGATGAGAATAACATGTCTACACAATAGGATCATACCCAAGGACTCTCATGAACATGTGAGAAGAGTATAATAATTCCCTAGTGAACAAACAACATAATGAATGATAACCTATTAGGTCAATTAGTAATTATCCTTACCAAGTTTCACTCACCAAATAACACATCTAAGTATAATTGGGTAATAAGAAGCATATTAGAAAAAGGGACACCCCACACTGCTTGATTTTCCTCCCTTAAAAACCAATGTTATACATCCTGGCACTCCCATCCCTTCCTTATCTATCATCCTCTGTCCATTATATGTCTCATCATAATGGGCATGACCCATATCTCAACCCATTCCACAACCATTATAGACTCATCATCCCATAACCACTTCAATGTAACCAAAATAGTATAGTATCATGAACATGAGTGACATCAAACTCGTGCCCTCATCCTACCATGAACACCTCCACCATACAACATCACATTCTCTCATCAATCATTATACAAGTGAACTATATTCACAATCTATCACAACCTGTGAATGAAAACCTTTCCCAGAAGAGATAGAAATGAAGAGGGGGTAGAAATCCATTTGCCCTTGTCCACTTGTATGTTTGGGGAAAACACCCAGAACCCAAAACCATTGGGCATCAGTGTAACACACATCTTAGGTGGGGTTCATATAGAAATCAAAAGAAAAATATAGTGTATAATAGATAACACACAAGCCTAACCTATATATTTATAACAATATCACTGATTTGTCTCTTGAAATCACCATAATGTATTACAATCTCGGACATTATCCTCTACCACTATTAATATAAAACACCACACAACCAAGCCACACATAAGCCATATTTTATTCCCCCATTTTTATTTACAAGTCCCTCCATTTATATAATTAATGAGTTTCCACTAACTCTCCTTTACCAAGCCTTTTCATTTCACATTCACACAACCCATTAATGTATCATTAAATTCATTTAATCCAATTACCTCATATCAATTTCATCCCATGATTATTAATTTACAAACAAATGTCATTTCTATTTCAGTATTTCATAGCTAATGGGAAACTATCAAGACAACACACAATGCGAATAATCATTCCCACATCAATCCGATGCTCCCAAATCACACATCATCTCTATAGACCTAATAACCACAAAACTACATTTCACTTCATTACCACAACCCCACAAGACAAACTCACTAAAAAACCACACCCATAATTATAGATTCCACTCAAACCATCACATAAAAAAATTCACATGAAAAAGGGGAAAGATAAGAATTCATTGTTTATACATAGATATGTTAATTTCTATATTTATGGGATTTAAAATTTTCATGTGAGGGGATTTATCCAATTATATTTTATAAAAAAAACATATTCAAAGTATAAAGTAAATTTCATAACTAAAAAAGTTTGGCATGAAATCATCGAAAATATATATCTTGAAATCATATAGAGCACATTAAATATCTCCCCCTTACCCTTCAATTTTAGAGTATGAAAATTATTTATTTTATTATTTCAACCCATAATATCCACTCAAGGGAAGACAAGATCATGAAATTTATAAAATTTTATATAAAATAAATAGATAATGAGGATCCCCTAACTCAATTGTCACTTCAAAGAGAACTACGCTCGCAACAGAAGAACTAAGCGATCAAAATACACCAATCTTGAATGGAAAACCACTATAACCTATCCAAAATAAACCAATGATAAAATATTATAAAAACTCATCTAAAAATATAGTGATTTTCTCCAATGATCATCCAGATAATAAGGGGTAAACAAAATATAGAAAATGAGAGAAGAAGGTACCTTGAATAAATGGCAATTGGTCCTCCAAAATCCAAGAGGTTGGAATATTCAAAAGAGATGATCGAAGGGAAAAAAGTGGGGCTAAAGTTGGACAATGTTTGGGGAAAAATAAAGGATATAGAAACAAAGGAGGTTAGGCCCTATATTCATTTATTAATCTTGAATGGCCTCACTACGACATGAATACAGCCTGCTATTCCATGGTATCTCTTGGTTAAAGGAGATCTGAATCTCCTTAAATCATTTCCACATTTTCCACATGTTTTAATGAATATTTTGAATATCACCATGACCTAGTACATGAAATGGTAAAACATGTGTTGGATCCTCTGATGTCCACCATGGCTAGACACTAAAGTGGAACACAAAAATCTTGTCCTTTTTCTCCTCACCATGCCTAGGACCGCAACATGGTGAGCTCCAACACTCTGTGTTCCATAGACGGTCCCCCAAAACTCTATGTATAACACCACATAATTTACTAGTAACTTCATAGTTTCATGTGTTAAATAAGTTGACCATCCAATCATAATTCCCAATAACCCAACCAACTAGACCATTTCTATCACCGTGACACATCCTATCACCACACGACTAGCCCCATAGCCAATCTACAAGCACCAATGGACAAAATAGATAGCACCACTCCCACCCCCATGGTGGGGTGACTCTATGAAAAGACAAAACATTTACCTATCTTCAATAACACCCCCAAACCACCCCTCAATACCACGAGTCCCTATAAAAATAAAGGGAGGGTTTTCAAGAATCTGGGCCCTCACATTAGATTCCTCTCAAAATATTCTTGTTCTCAAGAATAAAAAATAACCTAAATGGAAGAGTAGAGAGGGAATGTTTTGAACAACCATACCATGAGACACATCTCAATTATCTTGTTACAATCCAATTGTAACCACAAAAAAGCATTAAAAGCAAGAGGAAAAGGCACATTTCATAAAATAAAAATAAACTAATAATTACATCACCCGAGGAAAAAATACAACAAAAAATAAAAACAAATTAGGATAATTAAAATTAATATTCATCTCACATTCCAAAAAAATCTCTTCTAAGACACCGTGTATTCATAACCTATAAAAAAGGGTTATCTCACCCATATAACACCATCCCTTAATGATCTTGGAACTCAATTGGTCTCTCCATGAATGTTGTGCTATCCTTGATATCCAACTCTCCCTATTCAATGATATGGGAACCATCATGATGAAATTGATGAAGATAAGATATGTGGATGATTTCATGGATCCTATATAGTTTTGGTGTTAGTTCTAGATGATATTACATCTCACCAACATTCTTTAACACTTAGAAATGTTTGAAAAAATAGGGTGGTGACCTGCTTCATAGACCAAAACTCCCCCGCACACGATTAAGGGAAACCTTCAGGACATATTGTCTTTATCCTTAAACTATAAATGACTCCTTATATAATTATAAAAAGACTTATGATGGTCATGCGCCACATTTATCCTCTCATAAACCATTAAGATCCTCTCTATCTTGCGCTACACCATATCTGATCTAAGAATTATCGATACCCCAACCCGAGTCCAACACAATACAGAAAGACATGAAAATCCATAAAATTCATCAAAGAGTGCCATAAAAATTGATGAGTGATAGATATTATTATAAAAAAACTCAACCAAGGTTATGTGCTTCATCCAAAACCTACTGAAATATAATATGCATGTCCGAAACATATCCTCTAGCATTTATGTGGTTATTTCTATCTACCCATCTATTTGGTGGTGGAAATTAGTGTTAAGGTGAAACTAGGAGCCGAATTCATGCCATAATCCCCTCCCAACTAAAAATGTAAAATGAGGACCCTAATTAGAAATGATGGTTCTAAGAACCTAGTGAAGTTAAAAAACTTCATACACATACTACCTCATAAGAGAAACTACAACACTCAAACCCCTAATCACCATAAAATGATCCAACTTCATCAGATAGTTAAAAATCACCCAAATAGAATCTGATCCTCCCTTTTAATATGGTATCCTTTTGATATAATCCATTGACATTTCCTCCCACACCCACTCATGGATATACATGGGATGAAAAAATCCTCTAGGAACATGGTGCTTGGACTTTACCTGCTAAAAAATAAGTCACCTTTCCATGAACTCTACCACTACCCATTTCATATTGATCCACAAAAAATGCATCCTCAAACTATGGTACATCTTGGATACTCCTGGGTGCACTTATAAAGGTGAAATATTAAACTCATGAAGGAATACCTTGTATATCGCCATTGGGATAGACATCCTCCTCTAAAACATCAACCGATGTTGGCCATCCTCTAACCATACTTTTGAGGAATCACCCTAACAAAATCAATCTCGTATTACTTCCAACCATAGGTATCCCCACTAAGACTCCTCTGAATACTAAATCCAATATGATTCCATAGTAATTTGATAAAGATAAACTCTACACCCTACTTACTCTACTTATGGGTGTATGGATTCCAACTCCTCCATCAGCCTCCAAGAATCCCAAAAATCTTGTACAAAATCCTTTCAGGAATTCTTTCTCATTGAATTAGCCATGAATTGTTTTTTCAATAAGGCATAAGAGATCTCAAAGTCATAGTATTGGAGGAACTATATCCACCTCCATTTTTATAGATTCATTTCATGTTGAGATAAAATGTTCCTCAAACTCTTGTGATCATTGAAGACCTTGAAATGTCCTACAATGTGGTAATCTCTATAGATTTATGGAAAACACCAAATACACCAATTCAATATCATGGGCAGTTTAGTTACGCTAATGAGGGTATAATTTTATAGATCTATATGATATCACTTTCTATAAATACATCAAGATTCAAGATAGATATAATAAGAAAGAAACAAAGAATACCTCGAACATCACCCCTCCTCTAGAAATAGAAGAAGTGGGGAGCTGACCAGATGCCCCTTTAAATAGTCAAAATTTTCCTAACACTAATCAGTCCAAAAAAAAATCCCAGTACTTTCTATTTAGAGATTTCAACAAAGTTATAATCCAATAGAAGTTGAAAAAAACCTCCAATAATTTCTTATTATACTAAGAAAGATATAAACCTCCACTACATTCTTAGGTGATACCCAAGAAACAACCACCACAAGCTTCAAAGTATCCACTGCTACTCCTGGTTGAGACACCACATGTCCAAGTAAATTCCCCCCTCACATTCAGAACTTAAACATAGAAAACATCCCATATAGTTGGTTGTGTCGTAGATCCTATAAAATTATGCTCATATGCTTGGTGTTACCCTCCTATGATATTTTTTTTGAATAAAAAAAGAAATCATTAATGATGAAGATCAGCAGAAGTACATGTGCAAAGATATAAAGGGAAATTGTCAACCAGAGCCGGTTGGAATCGAATGGGCCTAAGGCCGCTAGCTGATGGGCCACGTTCATTCCTTCCCTTTTGGTAAAGGAGAAGGTGAATAAAGATAAGCATTGGAAAAGTGAGAGAATTATCTTGATGATGATGCCAAATGATTGGAGCCCACCATGGTTGTGGTTAATAGCATCGATTATGGTAAGGCAGTCAGACTCAACAATGATATCACCCCATCCACATTCTAGGGCGAGAAACATACAAGAAAGGATAGACATGGCCTCAGCAACTGAAGGTTCCTAGAAATCCTGATGTGGTTCATATTTTGCAGCAAGGATTTTCCCCAGATGATTTTGGGCCAGGAGGCTGAGGAAAACAAGCCCATCCTTTGGAAGAGACGCGTCCACGTTAATTTTAAGAGTCCCATCTGCTAGGGGATTCCAATGAGAGGGATAGGAGGGGATGACACCTGGCATATAATGTCCATTTTGGTCTTTCCAGCCCTTAATCAAAGAAGTGTCCTGTTCAATCTAGAACTCAGGGGGTTTGTGGGCTTGATGAAAAACAACATCGTTACGCCAGACCCAAATCATCGAGGCCAAAGTGAAAAGTGAACTTGAAAGAGCCAATGATAAATAGGAGCACCAACACGTCAGAAGATCTAGAATGTCAGAGGAAAATGCCAGTGAAGCGGCAGAAGCCAGGCCCCATTTAATCCAAATTTCCTTAGCTCCCGGGCAGTGGATGATGGCATGCAAAGGAGTTTCTGGAATGTTCAGGTAGAAAGAGAAAAAATTAGTACTGGACATATGTCGGTAAGTGATAAGGCTCATGGTTGGGAGAGTACCCATGCAAACTTGACACTTAAAATGGCGTATTTTAGGGGGAACTTTGAGCATCCAAATCGATTTCCATGGTCCCTCATCCCCGCCGAATGAGTGGTTTCCAAGAGCCAGTCTGTTGCCGGATCTCACAGTGTATTCACCTGATATGTCATTGATCCAAAAAAGATGGTTGGGGAATGCATCAGGGACCCAAGGAATGTTTAGGATAATTCTTTGATCCCTTTCATTAAACCAATCAAGGATCTTTTCCAAACACCACCCCTATCCCTGGTCATAAAGGAGGCAGCTGAAAGTGGTGTCTTCAAGACCTGGTTGGATAGGGGATGTAGCCTGCATACCTTCCTTATATATTAGCCAGGGATCAGTCCAGATATTGACAGATGAGCCATACCAAATCCTCCAGCCTAGTCCTTTTTCCAGGAGCTTTTTATCCCCCCAAATTCTTCTCCATAGGAAGCTAGGATGGGGACCAAGAGAGGATGCATGGAAGTCCGTGTGGGGAAAGTACATAGCTCAGAGAACCTGTGCACATAGAGATGATGGACGGTTAACAAGGATCCATCCTTGCTTGGCCAGCAGTGCATCATTGAAGAGAATAAGATTCCAAAATCCCATCCCTCCGTCTGATTTGGGTTTGCAGAGTTTCTCCCAGGCCATCCAGTGGGGTCGGTTCCTTCCATAATTCTTCCCCCACTAGAAATTGGCAGTGTGTGTGTGGATCTGGTTGAAGATGATTGCTGAGAGCTTAAAAAGGGACATAAAGTAGCTGTGGATGGACTGGATGACAACTTTGATAAGGGTCTCCTTTCCAGCTTTAGAAATTCCTTTAGGGGGCTGACCTAGAATTTTTTTCTTAATCCTTTCCACAAGAGATGCGAAGATTTATTTTTTAGATCAGCCAATTACTATGGGAAGCCCAAGATAATTATGATGTTTCACAACCATATGGATACTAGCTGAAGCACATAGCTCATCCCTCTGAGAAAGAGGCACCCCTGTACTGAAACAAATTTCAGATTTTCCATGATTGATTGACTGGCCAGACGCCCTCTCATACTGATGGATCGCTTGGCTGATCACCCGACATTCATTGATTATTGCTCTGAAAAAAAGGATGCAGTCGTCAGTGAAGAAAAGATGCGACACTAGTGGGATAACACGTCAGACCTTTGCCCCTTGAATAGATTTAGAGGATACATCCCTGGAAATAAGATTAGAAAACATGTTAGCCACCAGTATGAAGAGAAAAGGGGAGAGGGGATCTCCCTGGGGAAGGCCATAGGATGGGGCGAATCCTCTGGTGAGCTCCCCATTGACCTTGATTTTGAAGGAGATGGTCGAGAAGCAGCCCATGACCATATCTGTCCATTTATCACAAAAACCCATTTTCAGCATAACGATACGAAGGAAGTGCCATTCCACTCTATCATAGGCCTTGGTCATATCCAATTTCCAGGACATGGTTCCTCTTTTTTCGGTGGAGCATGATTTCATAGAATGGAACACTTCATGGGCCACAATCACATTATTAGTGATCAGTCTCTTGGCCAGGAAAGTGCTTTGATTTTCGAGATAGTATCAGGTAGCCAAGGTCGCAACCAATTGACAAGGATCTTTGAGAAGATCTTGTAAGAGACATTTCAAAGGCTGATAGGTCTAAAATCAGGGATCACCAGAGGTTTCTTAATTTTGGGGATGAGGACAAGGACAGTTTCATTGATGGCAGTAATGCTAGTATTCCCAGCACAGATATTTTTTATCATGTTGCTAATGTCGGGACCAATTATGTGCCAGTATTGTTTAAAAAAAGGGCGTGGAACCCATCCGGTCCTGGGGCCTTAGTGGGATGAAGATGTTTCAGAGATAGGCGTATCTCATCATCTGTCACATATTTGGTAAGATGCCTATTGATCTCATTGGTAATCATAGGTCTGATACAATCTTCCACCTTAGTGGACATGAAAGGGGTTCCTGTAGCGAAGATGTTCTGGAAATAGTATGTCAAGGCCTCATGGATACCATTGGTTTTAGAAAATTTTCTTCCATCAGGTAGTAAGATGCACGTAATGGAGTTTTTTCGACGCCTGGATGAAGCTTTCTAGTAAAACAACAATTCATTAGAATCCCCTTCTTTAATGTGGTTATCCCGTACCCACATAGCCCAGAAACTCTCCTTGACATGCAGGGCCGTGTACGACTCTATTTTCGTGGCTCCAATCTTAGAGAGAATATAATTGGATGTGGGTTTTTTGAAGAGATTTTTTAGTCACTTTTTGAGGACACCACAGTGCCAGTCAGGGTGGCAGAATTTCTTATTACTCTAAGACCTCAGATTGGATGTGACCTGTTGGAGATTGAGACTAACATCCTCGTGAGTGCTTTTCCAGCTTGATTGGATCACCTCTTCGCATTCCTGGTCATTTGAACAGAAGCTCTAAAATCCGAAGGGTCTGCTGATTTGTCTCTTTCGTTATCCTTGCGTACAATCAATGAGAATAGGACAGTGGTTCGAACAGTTAAGGGCCTTTTGGCCGATATGAAACATACTGAACAGATTAATCCAATCAAAAGAACCCAGAAATCTATGAAGATGCTCAGTAATGCAGGTGCCATCAGTATTGCCATGAAACTAGGTCAAAGGATTACCTGTATACCCCAGGTTGACCAGGTCTGCCCTAGAGACTGCTTCCTTGAAGTTTGACATCAAAGATGAGGGTCAGATGATTCCACCCCTCTTTTCCTTATGGAACATAATCTCGTTGAAATATCCTCCGAAGAGGATAGGTCTCGGTAAGTCATGTAACAACTTTCATAGAAGATCCCATGACTTCACCTTATCATTATGGGATGTCCAGCCATAGAATCCCACAAAATTCTAGGGTGGGTGAAAGTCTATTTGAATAGTCGCTGCCACATGGTGCGAGGAGAATGAAAAAACTTTGAAATCGATATTATCCTTCCAAATGAGATAGAGGACCCTAGAATGGCATTGTATAGACACCGGGAAGCAGCCTTGGAAGCCGCACTTCTGAGCAATACCATTGGTGTCCTTGTTTTCCAGTTTGGTTTCGGACAGGAAAACCATATCAGGGCAACTTTGAGCGCAATTGCACTGGAGCATGCGAACAGTTCGTTGGTTTCCAAGCCCACGACAGTTCCAGCATAAAACAATCATTACTCTAGGTGGGGCTGGGTCTCACCCAACACCTCCTTTGGTTCCTCCGGACTTGTTTCTCCACTTTTTGTTTTCCATATTTTGGTGGGATTCCTCCCTTATTGGCATGTTTTATTTTTTCTTTTCCCGACCCCGGGTTTAGGGTCTTCCGTGTGACCATCACTCTCTCCTTGTTGCACCCTTTTCCACATTCGACGGGTAATTGGGCCCAGAATTGGATATCCCTTCATTCCATGGCCTCCATTGTTAGAATGCATGCTACGGTCGATTGTGGGTCAGGGTCCGGATCTGGTGGTTTGTTGTGCATCAGCATCGGCTTTGAGAAATGTGTTATTGGTTCTTTTTGCTTCATCACCAACTTTGTAGATGTTTGAGTATTTTCCTTCTAGGGGTTATGATGAACTCCATCTTCTCTCTGAGTGGGAGGTCCAGCATTAAGGAAATCCAATGGTCCTAGCTTTAGGGTTTTTTAGGTATGGGTTCCGCCTGACTGGTATGTGACAATGTGAGATAGTCACGGTCCTTTTGTTTTTCTGTATAAGGGATGAAAGCATATTTATTTGTTTTGGCATGGAGCCAAGGTCCATATTGGAGGATAATGTTATCTGATCCATTCTTATGTTTTGTGGTGAACGTTCTTTCCAGATGGACAAGGTGACCATAGAAAAAGCAGAAGATTGGAAGTTTCTCAAACTCGAATGAAATCCAAGTGTTGGTGTCTTAAATTTTTAGGAACATTCCCCTCATTAGTGGTTCTGACACTTAAATTTCCACCTTGATCCGAACCTCATGGCCCCATTGTATTGGGTTTGAGCAATCCCATTCAAGAAAGTGACCTAAACAGTCCCCAATTTCTCTCATGATTCATTCCATTCTTGCATGAAAGGGTATTCCTTTAACTCGTATCCAGAAGGGGGAGCGGGTTAAGTTCACTCACTGGATATCGTCCCCCCTTTTTAATCTTCCATGAGGAGGAGTTGATTATCGAAGGACCATGGTCTGCCATGCAGGATTTTGTCTCTATCTCTATCGTTAAAGAACTCAAAGATGAAGAAATTGATCCCCGCTTCCCGAATAGCCTCTCCTGCATCAAGTTTCTAGATATTCTATAGAGTGTTTTTGAGAGCCCCCTGATTTACCGATATGTTTTCCATGAACTTTCTCACCACGAGCAGGGACATGCGTTTTTCCAAGAGTGTGTATTTGTTTCTCCATGCCTCGATCGTCGCCTTATCTTTGTCCATCAGGGACAACCTCTTCCATTGATTTACAAATTCCACATCCATAGAGAAAAACCTAAATGATGATTTTTCTATCCTTTTTAAAGACCGGTGCCCTGGCAGTCCCCACGACCCTGGAACACCTTACATAGAAACTGGTTAAAAGCTCCAGAAATGCCCTGTGCGCTAGACTGACCCAGTCCAACCTCACTTGAGTCAAGGCTCAGTTCAACAAGGAAGTCCCGGGACCGGAAACCCCTTCACGGCCTCCAAACGCTGGTCCACTCAATTGAGACAGGCACCACAGACTTCGCGATCAAACTTTCCCCTTGAATGGTCACGCCTAAGAAACCTGCACTGCGACGCACACCAGTCTTCACAGAGCAACTCCCCATGACAGAAACTTCGCGGCTTAATCAACACGACTGATGCTTCACGAAGGCATAGCGTGAAATAGACACCTCACGACAACCACTTCGTGATCACTCAATGCATCCAAACTTCAAGGAAGGTGATTCGCAAAGCAAACCACTTCGCGGAGGAGCTTCACAAAATCGTGGAAATGGCCTACCACCCACTGGTCATCGCCGTCGTCACAGAGCAAACCACTTCTTCGCAGATCCACACCCCATAGAAGGAGCTTCGTGGTGACACCATCCTATGATATTTATTATATAATAATGTCATTAATTAACAAAACTATGAACTAGTCGAGGAACTCAAAAAATAAAAAGTTCACAAGTCCCATGAACATTATCAACACATTTGTGACATTGAATGACATAAATAAAAACTCTATGTGTCCATATCTGCACCAGAATCTAGTCTTCAGGACGTCTTCCTCCTTTACCCTAAAGTAATGATACCCATAGCACAAATAGGTCTTTGAAAATTATTCAAGTCCTCTCAAATGGTCAAAAAGATCAACAATCATCAAAAGAGGGTAATGATTATTTATCTCCACCTAATTTAGCCTTTATTAGTCTATATACAGCCTCAAACTACTATCTACCTTCTTAGAAAACAACACTATAGGATCCCATGATGACACACAAGGTCGGATGAAACCATTATACATTAGATCATATATCATAATCCTCAACTTTTGTAAATCACAAGGTTCCATCTGATAAGGATTCTTTGAAATTATAGAGACACCCAAATATAATTTTATACTAAAATCGATGTCACATTAATAGGGTATCATGAAAAACTCGTTAGGAAATAAATCCATATTCTCCTCAATGACTCAGGGATCCTCCACCATCTCAGATCCCACTGAATTCACTAAAAATTATTCTATCAAGGGAAAATGTGTCTCTATATGTCTACTGCCCATCAGGTAACTCTATCTGATAACGAGGACTTCACGATGACCATCCATATCAAATAAAATTACCGTCATGTAGATGTAATTGATAATATCATGAAAATATATAACCAATCTATTCCAAGGATGAAATTTTATTTCTGTATCTATAATAAGAAGAAATCTCTACATGACTAATTGTCCACCATCATCAATCTATACCCCAAAACATATCAAATAAGTAGTTCTGGACTCCAATTGGCATAGTTAACCCCAATGTAATGGGAAGTGTCTCTATGTACAGTCCCAAAGCATGAACTAAGGTGGGTGACATAATGAAATGTGATGCTCCTAAATCAAAATAAATAAGAAATGTGAGTAGACAATATGCTAACTGTACCTCTGGTGATCTATAGAACCTCTAGCACTAGCATTTCTACAAAATGAAACTATCTATTCCCAAATAATTTTCCCCATTTCTATTAACCATATCCAAGAAAATGCTCTGGTTGGGGTCCTTAAAAAGTGGGAATATCCTAAAGTCCACCCCTTCCTAATCCATCTATTCTCGGTAGAGCATAATCCTACTTCCCTAACTACTGATACAGACTCACTAGAAACTACTATTGAGGCTAGTGTTGAACCCAATCACCACTCCCATAATAATCTCTAAGGAACATTGGGAACTGATATTGATGACGAACATGACCTCTACACTAGTCTATAGTCCCTAATAAATGTATAAGATTTAATAGACCAAGAATATTGGAAAAGAAACGTCTACGTCTAACTCCCCGTTGGTCAAAACCTCGAAGGACCTAACATCTGAGATCTATTACAAAAAAAATTTCCACTAAATAAACCTTATTGGATCCCCTATCATGAAAAAACTCATCCTGAGTGCATTATATCATTTAATTTTTACTTATTATGCACCTAAAAATATATCGGCAATGTAGATAGAGTAGTCTCATATTGGATATATGGGTAGAGTGCCTCCTCAAGTTGCTATGCATGGGAATCCTCTTCAAGAAAAATATCAGAGGAAAAAAAATCCATTAAAACCAATTCCAATATATTAAACAATCATACTCCCCTAGATAAGATAAATAACCCCTGTCTCTTTTCTACCTTCATAATATATGATATGAATTCCACTCATAACTCCTTCTAGAACCATTCCTATGGAACATTTTCCTTTTTCAATTCCTTGTGATAAAACATCCACAACTAATATACTATACCTCTAATCTTATTAAATGTTAGTGGAAACCAGTACTACACCTTTTCTTGAATCAAACCAAAGGTAATATTGAGATCCTCAATATCTAGATCAAAGATTCTACCATCATACTTTTCCATATCCTACAGTTGAATGATACACAACTTCATTGTCCACTACTCATCCTCCTTAGTTGGGTCAACCATTCAATGTTTAGTTGGATCAGCCCACTAACCCTCTAATACATAAGATATATATGGAAAATGTCCATAATTAATATATGAAAGAGAATAAATTATTTCCTAAGATTTATAGTATGAAATATCAATTTTATTTAATTTAATTCATTTTAAATTCTTAAATTATATTAATTCAATCATAAGTGTAAAAAATCATGATGTATGTACCTCACCACAAACATTACCATCCAAGATACACCAATTAACATTGTTATTCAATGAGATCAAATTCCTTGCATCATATCATGATAGTCATTAAAATACTATATTCAAGCTAGTCTCCTTAGTCTATATCACACACCAAGCTCTACTGATATCATTTCCCTACCAACTCATGCGGTCCTCACAAGTTCCTAACCATGATATTCATCCTATAAATCAACCTAAAACTTTTATACCACTCTATCATGACCATACCCCTAAAGGTTCTCCTCTTATCCTGACAATAAAGGAAGAGAGATGATGAATCCCATGTCCCGCCTCCAGTAGGCCCCAAGTTAGGGACTAGAACCTAGGGTATAAAGAAAGTTTCATATATGGGAGGAATTACCCTCAATTGAAATGTAGGATCGAGATATTGGATATAAACCACAAAAAACTCCATAAAAAAGGAAAAACCCACAATATCCCACAATGCATGGAATTTAATATGAATAAAAATGAAAGTTTCAAATTAAAGAAACTGAAGATAGTCCTACAAAAATTACTCAACATTACTAAGATAAAATCTAGAAATTTCCATACCGGTCTCCAATTCCATGAAAATAACTTGAAAATTAGTTTATATATAAGTTGGGAGAGAATAACATATATACTTAGTAGGATAATACCTAAGTACTCTAATGAAAATGTCTGAAGATCATACTAATGCCCTAGTGAACAAATAATAAAATCTGTGACAACCTATCAAGTAAGCTAGTTCCTAGCCTCACTAAGGCTCACTAACCAAATAACACATCCAAGTATAATAGTATAAAAATAATCATATCAGAAAAAAAGTTACCCCACAACACTTACCTACTAATTTTATGTTCTCGCACACCAACATTTTACATCATGGAACTTTCATCCCTTCTATATCCATAATCCCCATACCATCAAAATACTCATCATAATGGGTAGTACCTAAATCTCAATAAATTATAAAACCATCATAGCCTCATCTCCCCATAACCACTTCCATGTAACCATAATAGTAGGGTATCACGAACATAAATGATATCATCCTCATTCCCTCCTAGAATTAATTATTCACACCATGAACCATAAAAACCTCTCATAAAACATCACCAAAAGTTCTCTATATTCGCAAGACATTAAATCCCATATTTAAAAACCTTTCATAGAAGTGATATTGGGGAAGAGGGGCTAGCTATTAATCCTCCCTCACCAATATAGATTTTTGGGGAAAACACCCAGAATCCAAAACCTTTGGGCATTGGTGTAAACAAACAACTCTAGTGGGGTGTGTATAGAAATCACATCGAAAATACAATGTATAATAGATAACATAGAAGACAAACCTATGGGTTCATAACTAGCAAAATAACGTGTCTCAAAACATCACCACAACATCTCACAACATCCTCCACTATCCACTACTACCACTAATAAAACTAAACATAGAACCAATCCACACACAATCCATAATTAATTTACCTATTTTATTTACAAGTCCAGAAATTTCTAGAATTAATGATTTTCCACTAACTACCATCCACTAATTCATTTCATTTCAAATTCACACTACCCATTCATGCATCATTTAATTAATTTATGCCAATTAACACACATCAATTTCATCCCATGATTATTTATTTACCACCCCCTAGAATTTTATTTTCAACATTTCATAACCATCGAGAGACTATCAATCCAACAAATAACACCAACAAATATTCCCACATAAATCCCATGCTCCTGTATCATTCATCATCACAATAACCCCAATCACTACACAATCACATCATGCTTCATTACCACAACTTCATAAGAAAAAATTTGTAAGAAAGCACACTAATAATTCAATCCACCATACAAACCATTTAATCAAAAACCTTCACAAGAAAAGGGAGAAGCAAGATAGTTCCTATTTAAACATAGCCAGTTCGATTACCATATTTAAGGGATTTATTATTTTCATGTGTGGTGATTTAAAAAAAATATTTCTGTAAACAAAAACATATTCATAGAAGGGAGTACATTTCATAACCAACAAAGTTTGGTACATAATCATAGGAGAATTTAATGAAAACAAGTAAATCACATGTGATATATATCCCCCTTCCCCTTTAATTTAATATTAATAAAATTATTTATCTGATTATTCCAACCCATACTATCCACCCAAAGGTAGGAAATAGAATGAAATTTACAAAGTTTTACATAAAATAAGGAGAGAATGAGGATCACATACCTCAATCATCATTTCAAATAGGACCACAATCACAATGGAATAACCAAAGGATCAAACTACACTATGATTGAAGGGAAGCCCTCTAGAACCTATCTATAGCAAACCAGCACCATACTACACTTATAACACAACCCAAAATCGTGGGGTTCCTAAAAACGATCATCTAGGCATGGAGGGGGAAACAAAAGATAGAAAAGGGGAGATAAAGGTTCCTTGAATCAAGAGAATTTAGTCCTACACAATATAAGAGGCTGGAATCCTAAAAATAGGTGATAAAAGGGTAGGAATTGTGTATAGAGTTGGAAATATTTTATTGGAGAATAAAGGAGATCAAAATAAGGGAGGATGGGTCCTCCATTTATTGAGTAATTATGAATTTCCATGAAATATAATGGAGATAGAGAACTACACTATGGAATCCCTTAGTTTAAGGATATTGGAATCTCCCATAGTCATTTCAACATTTTCCATGTGTTTTAAAAACTATTTTGACTGTCACCATGACCTACTCTATGATGCGGTGTGAGACATAATGGATCCTTTAACACCTTCCATGACTTGTAACTGTGGAATAACATGAAAAGTGTTTTATCCTCACCATTCCTAGGACCATGTAATGTTGAGATATATATTATCGTGTTACACAGGTGGTACCCCAAAACTACACTCCCAACACCATACCCTTCACTAGGTATTTCTAAGCTGCCTGTGTTACACAAGGAGACTGTCTACGCACCACGCCCCATAATACAAACAACCAAGATATTTCACTTGTTGTGGTTTATCCTAGAACCACAGGACCATCCATACAGATAACCTATAAGACCATAAGAAAAAAAGGACAACACCACACACACCACCATGGTGTGGTGATCCGATGAAATTCAAAGAAACTGCCCTATATTCCAAAACACCTCCAAACTCTCTATCAGTGACACAAATACCTAAAAAACATAAAGGTATGTTTTTTATGAATTCATTACCTCAAAAATAAGTTAAGGGTCACTCCAAATACCATCATCATAAAGTGTAAAATCTCCCATGGTGGATTATGTTCACTACCTAACCCCTTACAAAACATCTCATCAGATATAAATCTTTAACTAATAAATTGGAGGAATATATAATTTTGGTCCCACCTATCACATAAGAAAAATATTAAATTTTTATGAAACATGAGGAAAGATAAACCATTCATGAATCATATGTATGATCAAAATGGAAGTGTGTTTCATAATTCCAATTCTAGAAATAATCGAAGGCTAAATAAAATGGATTCCCAAGAGAAGAAGGAATTATTTTTTTTGGAATTTCAAAATTTAAAATTGAAAAATATATTGAATATGATGTTTCAATATAGAAAATTCATGATATGGATGTAGGAGAATAAAATCTAAAAATAAACCTCTTGGTTGAAGCTTTATGAAATAAGTAAAGGATCTTTTTAAACAAGGAAAGTCATTATTTTACATAAAAATAGAATTAAACTAAGAGAGTTATCCCTAACACAATTATTTCTTTAAGAGGATATCCATGGTATAAATTTTCTTATAGGGTTGATGCTCAACATGAGATAAGAAACAGGAAAGTTACTGTTAAATTTATTTACTAAAAAGTGGGAACTTCAAATGGAACTAAAAATATGTATAAACCTAGAAATGAAAAGGATATTAAAATAAGAATATATATAAGGGAAATATATACATAAAATAGAAGTATTTAATGGGAATAAGATTGTATAAAAGGGATAAAAATAAATAGAATGTGTAACCAATATATAATAAGGGTCATATGAAAGATCCCTTACTTCAGGTATTAATTTTCTCTACACTTACGTTTAATTCCATGAAAAATTAAATTAAGTTTATTAAATAAATTAAATATAACCTTATTCATATATATTTAATTTTATAAGGTATATTTATTTTCATTTGTAATTTATTTTTAATATAATTTCCATTTTTGTTGGTTACTTAGGGTTGTTCAGTTAACTCCTCTGCAACCCTTTCAGTTTATTGATCATTATTAAAAGTCTTGTAAAATATTATTATAATCTCCAAAATATTAATAGTTAAATTAACATAATATATATATATATATATATATATATATATATATATATATTATTTTGAATACATTTTTAAGTACTTCCATGTTTTGTGGTGATGAAAAATGAAATTCATCTCTTGTGGAGGTGGTAGTCCGCAGATACGCACAATTATTGTTTCCATTTATCAATGAGTGAGTGTGGACTAAAGTATATGATAATTTGAAATTTAATAATAGTAGATATATTATATATCATATTTATTCATTAATACCATCATTGAAACCAACCATTAGTGGTATTTATGAAAAATGGAAGATGTATCTTTGTGGCGGTGGTAGTTCACACACATGCTGTAACAATGCTTTTGTTTTCCTTAGCGAATAGATTGTAATAAATAATGGTTGTTACATTCATATAATAACATCTCAGTTTAATACTGATACTTATTTAATTATATTGGTATTTCTAAGTTGAATTCATATTTACTTTTCACTATCATTTACTTAAGTATTTTCACTGATTTATTCGATAATGTGCTTAGTATGTTGTTAATTTTATAGGAAAGAGGCTTCACATTATTCAAAAAAATAAATTAAGAAAAAGTGTAGAATTCACCTATTACATGTTTTGAATCATCATTACACATCTTTTAATTGGATTTCACATCATGTGACAAGCCGTGAGAGAAGCCGTGAACCAATTCGTGAAGACAGTAGAGAAAGAAGCAAGTTCACGTTGTGACTGCTCCATACACGACATGAGCTCCGTCAAATCTGTTGAATGGGAAATCCACTCTAGAGGAATAGTTGGAAGGCCATTACACATCAAGCGTACTCAGTACCCAACATCTAAATGGTCAAACCTCATATTTTTGGTGAAATATATGTGGATACACGTCAGATAAAAAAAACTCAGGGATATTAACATGGATCAAGGTTACATGATGTGAAATATATTACTAGTTTTGAGCCATTTTTCCTATATATACAATAGCCCAACAAATCATTGGGGATCATACCAGAGTAGATAATTTTCCTTATGTTGGTTCCGTTCAAGATTCCCTCATCCCCTTCCCTATAAAACCCAAATTTATTTATTGTTTAATATTTTATTTCAATTCAAAGAGCTATGAATTGTGGTTTTCATCAAATCCTTTAATTTCCATCACATCACTTCCCATTTTTCATCTTCGACTTTCAATGAACATGTGTTAGATCCATTTATGAATTTAATTTCAAGTATGAATTTTTATTAGAATTGTGATTTATCTTTTATAAACCTAGATTGAATACTCATTTTCCATTTAGAAACTACAAACCATTTCATGATTAGGAAATATTTTATTTTAAATCAATTCAACATGTCAAGCATAATTTGTAGTTGTTTATTCTTTTCTCCTCCCACCATGAGTAGATAAACCAATCAGGGTTAGGGATCAAGAGTAGATTCATCTGCACTCATAATCAATCTTTAAATATAATTTTGGAAACCCTAATGGATTAGTAACCAGGATACATAATTAAAGTCTATTTAAATTGTGTGGACATCCCTGACCACATGATATTCAAATGGAAGACCCTATCTTGATTAAAGTAGACTAGGATACAAACAATATCTTTGGATACTTTTTTTCATAGAATCCAAACATAATGCACTTAGGCTGTTACTATCTTCTAATCACAGAATAGTCACTTCCTTGGTATTACTAGGTGACTTGACCAAATTCAACTAGTGACTACCATTTTCTTTATAGCCTAAACCTTAAGACCCATATAAGATTATAATTAAAGTAATTATTTTTATAGATACTATAAATTGATGATGAACCCTCTTTAATAATTTGAAATCACCTTCAACCCTAAATTTAATAACTCCCAAGCCAAATCAACTCAAAAGGAACCCTATCAAAGGGTATCAAGCCTGTAACTTCCAATGAGACAACTTTCTCCTCGTGGGATCGACCCCAGTCTTCCACTATAATCTACCTTAGTAGTAAGTAAATTTTGGAAAAAACAATAAATCTAATATGAACACAGCCCGTACGAATTCAACGACACATGAGGGCGTGTCAAATTCTGGTTCTGTTGTCGAGGAGAAATGTTGTGCTTTTCAGAACCCTATGGCACAAGACCTAGGATTACCTTTCCCTCACCCCCTTTTCTTTCCTTTTATTTTTATATGACCTTACATCCCCATTTTTCTGCGGTATAGTGTATGTAACAAGGTCCCTTTACTTTTTCAAGGAACCTTGAGTTAGAAGAACCTTTAGCCTTCAATCCCGAGATTGAAATTTATATTTTTTACACACTGCAAGTCAAAAATGGTTGAGAAACACCATCTAGGGGGACCCAACCCACCGAACCCTCATCAAGTATTTCTAGGTGAATTCCTGATGCATCAAGAAAAAACCATCATGGATTATGGATTTACATAAATTCATGGTGAAACCCAAAGCATCATACATCCCCCCCATCCAAGCTTAGACATTTGAAATTGAAATTGAACTCATTCACATGATCTAGAAAATGGGACAATTCAGTGGTCTCTAGAGTGAAGACCCACATGAGCACATTGATAACTTCCTGGAAGTTTGCGATAATTTCCGCAACTAGGGATTCTCTCCAATTATGACCAAAATGCATATATTCCTATTCTCCTGATGAGAGAGAGATAAGTAATTGATCCAAATCCAGGATTCCGAGTCAATCATGACTTGGGATGATCTTGTTGAAAAGTTTTTGGACAAATATTTTCCATCAATCCAGACCTGGAAGCTTAGGGATGACATCCAAAACTTTGCTCAAATAGATGAAGAATACACATGGTAAGAGTGGGACCGATTCAAAGAACTCATGAGGAATTGTGCACACCATGTATTTGATACATGGAATCAGTTGCAGATATTCTACCAAGGACTCCAACCAACTGCACAAACTATTGGCGATGCTGCAACTAATAGAGGATTGATGTTTAAGACCCTAGAGGCCAGAAAAACAATTCTTGATGACATTTCACACAATGATTGCCTATGGAAAAGTTATCATGTACCACCACATTGTGGTATCCACTAAGAAGATGAGATCACTAGATTAGTAGTACAAGTTAAATCCCTCACAAAGAAGCTTGAGTCATTTCAAATGACAACTAAACAACCCCAACCCCCTTATGTTCATGTAATGGAGATTCAATCATGTGAGATGTATGGTGGAACACATATTTATCAAGATTTTAAGGCCAAATTTTAAGATCAATAGGATTTAAATTATGTCAATAACAATTAACATAACCAAATGTTTCAATAGCAGCAATAATATTACCAGTAGATGCATGCTCAGAAGAAACCACAAAGTAGTCAATGATATTTTAAGTGTAGTGGTAAACCAAAATTTCAAAATCAAGGACCACCAGGGCATCTACCGATGAACCCAGTACCAAGACCTCAGTAGTATATGCAATAAGAACCCTTCCCACAAAGACCTCGGAAAAAATTACAACCCATCCAGCCCAGACCTTAGAAACCACCTCCTTATCCTCAAAGTAACCTAGAAAATCTCCTAGAAACTTTCATCCAAAAATCAGATCAGAGAACAATAACTCAGGAGATGGAAATGGAAAACAAAAGAGATTCTTTAAGAAAAATTGATATTCAAATGGGTAAACTCTCAAAGACCTTATCTAATAGATTACTAGGAACTTTACCTGGTAACACTGAGATGTACCTAAGGGAGGAAGCCAAGGTGGTTGTGCTAATAAGAAGAAAAGTTTTTGACTTTCAACAACCAAGAAAAATAAATGAAAGGAACTAGGAAGAGACTAAAGAGAAACCAATAGAAGATAGAGAAGTTGATAAGAGAATCTCCACCACACCTCAAGAAGTAACAGCTAAGAAAAACCAAACCCCTAATAGACAAAGGAACCAATTTATATTTCCCCACCTCTATAAAAGCCACCTCTTCCCTTACTAGAGAGACAAGGACAAGGTATACATGTGGCAATATATAAGAAGTTCCTTGAAATGTTCTAGTAACTGCACATCAACATACCATTTATAGAACCCATTGCCCAGATTCCATTTTATGAAAAATTTCTCAAGGGGATACTATCCAAAAAAAGTAAAATAGAAGATTTTTGGGGTTATCTATTTTAGTGAGGAATGTTATTCTATTGTGAATTAAAAAATTACCTTAAAAACGATAGATTCATGAAATTTTTCAATTCCCTATGCTATAGGATAATGAAAGTTTGGAAGAGCCCTGTGCGATCTTGGAGAAAACATCAACTTAATGCCTATGAGTATTTTACAAAAGCTAGGACTCTAAGAAATCAAAACAACTAGAGAAGAACTGTATCTAAATAAATGATTAGTGAAATATCCCAGAGGCATTCTCAAAGATGTTTTAGTTAAAGTCATAAAATCCATCATTACAGTATACATTCTAGTTCTGGATATGGAAGAAGAAGGTGATGTCCCTATCATTCTTGGAAGGAAATTACTATCCATAAGAAAGGATTTAATTTATGTGAACCATGTACATCTGATATTCCACATTGGAGAAGAATAGGTAGTGTTCAATCTGGTTAAAACTTCCCAATAATCAGATGATGATGTTGATTTCAATGCCATATCTTTGACCCAACTAAGAGATGAGTAAATGTCCATTTAATAAGAATGTGAAGAGTCACTCTTGGAAAAATAATAAGAGTATAATTTTTAGGAATTAAGCTTCATTGAACCTCTCACAAGGGATACATTTAAAACTTTTATCCCCTACATCATTCAACCAACCCAAATCAAACTAAAACCTCTACCCAGTACACTGAAGTACTCATATTTGGGAGTGTCATTCTCTCTACTGATCATTATAAACTTTGAACTATCTCCAGAACAAGAATAAAAATTGGGTGATGTTTTGAAAAGAAATAATCAATCAATTTTTTTTGGGAGTGGCATACATTAAAGGGATAAATCCTATGGAATACACTCATATAATCCTACACTAAGAATATGCAGAGACAAAATTAAAACGTCAAAGGTGGCTCACACCACCAATGAAGGAAGTCATTAAGAAGGAAGTTCTAAAACTTATGGATACTAGAATAATCTTTCCTATTTTAGATAATGAATGGGTGAGCCCCTAAAATTTATTCCAAATAAAGGAGGACTCATAGTATAAATAACATATGAGAATGAGCAAATATCAACATGCACAATAACTAGATGGAGAGTCTACATGGATTATAGATTCCTGAATGTGGTAACTAGAAAAGATCATTTCTCGTTACCCTTCATGGACCAAATGCTATAAATACTTGAGGGGAATGAATTCTACTATTTCTTATATGGATATTCAAGATACAATTAAATTTCAGTCAACCCCACCGATTACCCAAAGACCACATTCACATTCCCATTTGGTATCTTTTCTTACATGATAATGTCATTAATAATGTAAAATGATCCAAAAACCTTTCAGCGATGCATGCCACACATTTTTCATGACATACTAGAAGAATTACTATAAATATTCATGGATGAATTCTCAGTCTATGGGAGATCATTTGAATTCTGTTTAAGCAATCTCGAATTATTCTTGTAGTGCTGCAAAGAGAAATTCTTAGTCTTGAATAAGAAGAAATGTCATTTCATGGTACACAGAGGAATAGTCATTGGTCATAAAATTTTCAAGGAAGAAATATAATTAGACCCAACTAAAATCAAAGTCCTTAATGATATTCCAGAACCCTCAACCATTAAGGGTAATAGAAGTTTTCTAGGACATTCCAAATTTTACAGACGATTTGTGAAGGATTTTTCTAATGTTTCCCATCCATTGACACATATTTTGTCAAAATATGTTTCTTTCAAATTCACTGAATATGGTAGGAAAGATTTAATTATCTTTAAAATAAGTATGATAGAATCACAAGTCATTATTGCACCCAACTAGTACAAGGAATTTGAACTAATGTGTGATGCTAGGGACCTTTCTATTGGTGATGTATTAGGACAACGCATTGGAAACATCTTTTGTACCATTTATTATGAAATACACATGATAAGTGATGCTCAATTAAACTACACAACTATATAGAAATAACTCTTAGCAATTTTATATTCCATTGAAAAATTATGATCCTACCTAGTGTTTTCTAAATTGATTGTATAAACTGATCATGATACTCTCTGGTACATGATGATCAAGAAGGATGCCAAATAGAGGATGATATGTTGGATCCTCCTTCTATAGGAATTAGATATCATGATCAAGGATACTAAGGTAACAAAGAATGTGATTGTGGATAATTTTTCTAGACTTCCTCTACCAATAATTAAACAATATGAGGATGCTGGCATTGAAGTATACTTTCCAGATGAAGCCCTGTTCAATATCAAGGTTCAACCGTAGTTATTTTATATTTCTAGTTATCTTTACATAGGATTTTTAAATAAAGAACTTTCTTACAAACAAAGAAAAATATTTTTATCAGATGAGAAACATTAATACTGGGATGATCCACTATTGTTCAAGAGTTGTGCTGATGGCTTATTAAGACATTTCATCCCTGAAGAGGAAACCCACAATGTGATTAAGATGTGTCACTCGTCTCCAACTAGTGGACATCATGAACCTGAGCGTACAATATCCAAAATTTTACAAAGTGGATTTTTTTGGCCCACACTGCACCAAGATGCAAGGTAATTCTTCCAAATATGTGACAAATTCCAAAGGACTAGAAATATAGGAAAGAGGAATGAGATGACCCAGAATTCCACCATGGAAGTCAAAATATTTGACATTTTTGGCATAGAATTCATGGGAACATTTTCTACTGCTTATGGAAAATCCTACATTTTGTTTAGCTTTGACTACATCTCAAAATGTATTCAAGATGAAACAACCTCACATGACACAAAAAAAGTAGTCATAAACTTTCTAAGATAGAATGTGTTCATGAGATTTGGATTTCCTAGATTACTCATTAGAGATCAAGGAAAAACATCACAAACCGAGATGTGAGAGGATTTATAGAAGGGTATGAAATTCGATACAACTCCAGAACTCCCTACTACCCACAAACAAATGGGCTAGTCGAAATATAAAATAGGGAGGTAAATTTTTTTTTTGGAAAAAAATTTGAATACCAATTGAAGCGATTGGAGTCTCAAACTAGAGAATGAATTATAGGAATATCGAACTGCCTACAAGAAACCCATATGAACTACACTGTTTAGACTGGTTTATGGGAGACCATGTCATCTCCCAGTTGAGCTAGAGCATCCTTCATTTTGGGTGATCAAGAAACTAAATTTAGATTATGAGAAGGATGGAAAAGCAAGGATGCTGCAATTAACTGCATTAGAAGAGATAAGAAGTGACACATATGATAATGATAGGATCTATAAGGAAAAGGAAAATAAATCACATGATCAGTGTATTGCAAGATGTAAATTTGTACTTGAGAATAAGGTTCTGTTGTTTAACTCAAGATTGAAACTATTATAGGGTATGATAAAGTCTTTATGGTTATGCCCATTTTAAGTCACTCAAGTCTTTCCTTATGAAACAATCAAAATCTAGAGATAAGAAGGACCACCATTCAAAGTGAATGGTTAAAGACTAAAAATTTTATAAGAAACGTTTCACAAGGGCTATGTCACCAGCCTAAAATTAGATTAATCTTTAATGGAGTCAAGCTCTCAACTTAAAAGGAAGCGCTAACTGGGAGTAAACCCAGGGTAGGACATCTTAGACTTGGTTAAATTAGGATAGTCTTAAGAGATTTTTGGGTAGGCCAGGAACTGAAGGCAAGGAGTGAATTTTTTTTGAGCTAAAACAGTTCATTACACGTCATGTACCAGTGGTTCACGATGTGTACCCCTTTTCACCAAATATTCATTTTAATTACCATTACATGATGTGAACCATTGGTACACATTGTGTGCTATGTTAGATCTGTTTTTAAAAATCTAGGTCAGGAACCCTAGTGTCATGACCTGTACATGCAACTGAACCCTCATCTCCCTCCTCCTCCTCGACTGCACACGAAACCCAAGACCACTCTTCCTTCCATCCTACCACTACACTCCCTCCATTCTCCCTTCACCAAACCCGCACTCCTTTTCCATCTTCTCCCCATCCACCATGAATCTCCCTCTCTCATGGACATAAAAATTCACCCACACAACCCCATTCTCCTCCCTCATTGCACTCAACCTGAACCCCTCCGCCTTCATGGATCAGACCAAAAGACCACAACCATCCTAATCCTCCTCCTCCTCATCCTCAGCCTTTGCATAATAGCCATCAGCCAACCGTCACCATGATTCCATGTCTACCTCCACCAATGAATTTTCTATTAACCCTGCTGCCCAAACCGCATCATCAAACACCTCAGATGATTCCTCCAGTGACGAGAACCTACACTTACACCCTATCCCCTATTTCACCAACCCACAACACTAGGTCAATCTCCAGTGGTTTCAGGCTAAGACAATGTGTACAAACAAGACTTTGGACATGATCATCCTATCTAGGATGAATATAAATGATGCTATCCTTAACTTCCTAGGGACACACCACATTGACACCATTCTTGAGGTCTACGAGGAGACCTCTAGAGAAATTTTTCTCGAGTTCCTATACAATTTCGATACGAACTGTGACTACCTCACATTACGATTGAGTAGCATAATCCATGAGTTTTCATTCATAGAGTAAGGAATTGGACTTAAAATTTACACCAATGAGTTTTTCACTTTTGACATTTATCTTATGCTTCAGCTACATCCACCTCAAGAAGGTTCTCCACAGTTGTGGAAGATGATTACCCACAACCCCCAGTTGCAACATGACCCATGCATCATATAATCTACTCAACTACGAGCCCCATCACTGAGTATCCTTCATAGAGACATGATTATTGGTTGGTTTTCCCATGCTGAGTCTTATGGGATCATTATCTAGATGAATGTTATTATCCTAACAGCAGCCATGGGTGGCTTGACCATCAACATGACTGCCCAGTTCACCCATTATTACAAGGCACATGCCTAGAGGAAATATAGTAATTTTATGGGTGGATCTTTCATAACTCACCTGGACCGACACTTAGATGTTTTCGATGCAACACTACCTCTCACCTCCCTCAGACCGGTTGAGATCATTGACTTTTTGATGCTACAAAAATGGGGCTACTAGTGAAGGGGATGATTTGTACAGTTGGGCACCGAGCATACTGGATGCTGTTCCACCAGTAGTAAAAACACCATAGGAGGCACCACCACTATCAGCAGTAGAACAAGTATTAGATCCACACACTACCTCTCCACCTACACCACCCACTTCATCTACCCTACCTACACCCACCCTACCCACCCTAATAGAAATCTGGGCCTCCTAGTAGTGCATCTTGTCAAAGCTATGCCAGATCTCTACTCACCTTCATCTACCCTTCATTGAACCTTAATAGTTCACCTCATCGGCACCACCCACCCCTACGGCCCATCATCTTCCACCATTCCCACACCCCCTATAGTCCACCTTGACCTGCCTCCAGATTTTACTGACCCCACTGCCCAGCAGGAGTACTTAGCGGAGTAGGCCCAACAAGGTAAGGAGATGACCACTGACTCCAGAATAGAGGTACCTTTTGTGGATATAGCTGCAAGAAACATGACATAATTATGGATAAAGACCTCTCCACACCCACACAACCCATTTACCTTTCTCCATAACACTGCCATCTACCACTATAGCTGCTGCTCTACCTGCTTCTATTGCTGCAGTATATACTAACCCTGTTGGATAGTTTTTTGTCACCACCTGATGGTAGGATGAAGCTGGAGGAGATCTTTAGCCTGGATTCATGATTTTTCCTATGTATTTATTTTTGGGCTATAGACTTTTGTGACAGATCTGGTCATTATTTTGTAATCTATTTATGAAATCCTTGTGTACTAATTTTTTATATATATTTATGGAAGATTCGTTTTTTTATTATTTTTAGGAATGATTGTCATTTCTTTTCTTTTTTATATATCCATGTGTGGATACTCTGAATCATCTATAGTGTCAATAGACCCATTCCACCCTCTGATCTAGTCCAAAGAGTTTCCCAGCAATTTTTCAAAATTGAAAGACAACTTCAGAAACTGTTATTATAGAACCATGATCAATAACAGCCACCTAGAGATATGATTCTTTTCCTGCCTCATCTCATTCACACTCACACTACTGAAACTGAAGTCATAAACCTGGTCAAGTAACCTAGAGAATTGAAAGAAACGACAACCAATATCTATAAGCTAAAAAGGATAAACTGGGCCGATAGAACCACTAAATAATATCTTAATCCATCCATATGGATGATAATTTCTTGTTAGTGACTTATGGGAGTCAACCCATATTTTATCTTTCATCTATCCTGATTCTTTCTAGTTTAGTGCTTTTCATTTTTCATTTAGAGTCTCTAATTGAACTTATTTATAAATAATTCATAAAATTCAATGAAAATAGTCATCTATGTTTTTCATTATTCGGTCCTATATATAATTCTTATTTTCCAATATTAAACCTATAGAATAATTCTTTATCTAGTGTAAGAATAATTTTCTAACCAAGTTTTCAAGTGAACCAAATTTAAATATAGATATCCAAATTCCCTCTTAGCATGATACTTTCTAGGGAACTCTTGAATCCCTCATTTTTTTAAATTGTACAATTCCATTTTAATTTCTTTATCTTTAATTTTCATAACATTCACACAAGAAATTAATGTACAATGTAGACATTGTCACCTTCTAAGTGTGGGGGAGTTTTTTCATGAATTTCACTATCAATACAGTTGATTTTTTGTTGGTTCTCACCTTTCTAAGAGACATTTTTCAAAATTATAATAATTCTTTCAACTTGAAAAAAATAATGCCCTTTTAAATAAAAGAAAAAGTTTGGTTTTAAATTATTAGAATGCATATTTTTCCTTGTTCATAATTTTTATAATGTTTGCTGAGCTTAGAAATTTAATTCAAATTCAAAATTCTTGAAATTATGATTAATTGACCCATTACTTAGTTTTATACCCATTTTAATTGATAGTTTCTATTCAATTATCATTACCATAGAGGAATCTAAGACTACATTTTAATATTACTTTCTGATCATATTTCTTGAGTGATACCCGAGACATGTAAAACTATCATAAATTTCATTTATATCTTATTGAGGCTATGACTAAATAAGTGAAAATTTAAAATGATTGAGGAAATCTTTGTTAGAAATTATTTCTTGAGATCCACCTTATATCATTCATTCATTTAGCTTATAGTTTCCATGAATGACCATATAGGATGAAGCTATTCAAAGACAATTTTCCCTTCCAACCCTACTCCTTGTATAATGCATGACTTTATTTTGAACATGTGTGTGGGAAGCATTTAGAAAACACATGAGACTTCTATTTATAGAGATGTATGGTGTACTCAATAGACTGTTTGGTTGTGATCCATATTTATTTTATAGCATTTAACTTTTATTCTATTCCTTTGAAAAATAAAAAATAAAAGAAAAATAGACATGGGATGTGTACTAGGAAGATAAAAAATCACCATTTTTAGATCGATAAATCACTTAAAGGATCATATGTGTTTTGGGTATGGATGTGATATCTGGCCTAGACATGATTTTTGAAAAATAGAAATGAAAAAGAAAAAGAAAAGGAATAGAATAATCATTTTTACTCATTTTAAATATATATGTATCCAACCAGAGCTTCATGAATGTGGAATTAGTTAACTGGAAGGATCCATTTTATTACACTTATCTTGACTTCATGCATTGTACTTCAGATATTACCCTACTTTTTGAGCCTAACTTTAATTTCTTACCCACCTACCCACAACCTTAGATTCATTTGAACCTAATTTATAAATCTTTCATGATTAATTTTGTACTTATCTTTACAAAGTGGGAATGATAGAGACAATGAAAGTGTAACGTCCCAGCCCGGCTTGCCATCGAACCGGTGGCCAGACTGGTGGGTCACATGGCCTCAAGCGCATCTCCCCGTACGCTAGAGGATGCCGACTAGTAGCGAGGGTCTCGATAGGTGATAGTGGGGAGACTATACCCTCATATCAGAGTAACACAGTGGTATTGTCAGAGTAAATATCATTCAAATAGCGGAAGCAGTAAACAATTAAAAGACAACAGTGATAGACAAGTAATAATATCCTTTTTTATAAAAGGTGGAAAACGCCAGTTTACAATGCATGCATGTACAGATGATGTTACATTTATGAAAGCAGGAAACATTACTAAATGTTTTACAAACAATACAGAAGGAAAAGAAAACAAAGCCCGATGAAGATCCCCTGAGCATCCCAAGCTCCCGCTTGGTCCTTTGCTCCTAACTCCTCAGGTAAAAACAACACAACAAACAACCTAGGCCCTGCAAGCAAGGAGGTCTACTCGGGTACCCCAGTGCAATGGCGACCCGAGTAGGGTGTGAGATATAAATCTCAGTAGGCCGGAACCATCAGTGTCTAACCCAATCCAAATAGTGTATAATAATTAAACAGTGAGCAGGTATGGAGAAATAAGTATACATAATTACATAAGTAAATAACACCCGTCCAGGTTCCCAAGGGACACCTGACTGTTATACCTACTTCGGATCATGTCGGTAAAGTAACCTGATAATGTCACCACATATATATATAAATGCATTTAGGTCATAGATGGCGTGGGGTAAGAATGCCTCCCACCCATTAGTTGATATTAGTGGGCACGAGGTAAGAATGCCTCTTGTACCTAAATTAACTGGAAAGAGGTAAGAATGCCTCCCTTCCATACACGTATAGAGAAAATAGTGGGCACGAGTTAAGAATGCCTCTCATCCCTAAATTAACTGGAAAGGGGTAAGAATGCCTACATTCCATCATTCATGATTAGTGGGCACGAGGTAAGAATGCCTCTCGTCCCAATCGATCAACTGGAAAGGGGTATGAATTCCTCCCTTCCATAAACGTATAGAGAATAGCGGCCACGAGGTAAGAATGCCTCTTGTACCTAAATAAATTGGAAATGGGTAAGAATGCCTCCCTTCCAGACATGTACTGTCACACTGGTATAGGGTATAACTGCCTCCCATCCAACCACGTATCTGTCACACTCATCACTCTGGCATGGGGTATAACTGCCTCCCATCCAGACACGCAATCATTCAGAGTAGATGGCATGGGGTATGAATTCCTCCCATCCATAACCATACACATTCATTATCATCATTATAATACAATGCATAAGGCAATACCTCTTATGCATTTAAATCAAACATTCCACATTCACAATCAATCATATATCTCATTTCTATATAAGTGACCATACACACGTTCATCATAAGTATACTCAAGTAAACTCCTCTCAAGTATCTATATCAAGTAATTAACATATTCAGTTTACTAACTTAAGATGTTCTTATTACATTATCCCAAGGCGTGGTCGTACCACCCTAGCCTGCTCATTTCTAGTTTAACCCTTTCATCTTGAAGGATATGTTTATCATTATTTAACCCTTTGATACCTTCTAGAGTTAACATGTCATTTAGGTCATCCCACTAAGGTTACCATATTACTCAATTTGCCTAACATGGAAAATTGAACCAAACACATGTATCACAAAATTTTCATTCCCTTTGTCTCAACAAAGCAAGTTCACATACAAGGCATAAAAAGGCACCACAACAATTAAGCAGGAAAGCATAAAAAGTCTATCACTACTTTTTATCTTGAAGGCATCAAACCTCTTATTGAGGGGTTTTATTATTAAATTGTGAGATTAGTTACCAAGAAACCTATTTTATCTTATTCTTGAAATTCACATGATTTGCATAGAAGCATTTAGTCGGAACTAAAATTGAATAATTAAAATGCTAAGGCAGTGTAGAAATAACTCCTTAATACTTTACTTTAAATTGAGAGCAAGGAGAGGGATCCTACCTCAAGGTGGATCCATCCGTCCACTTCGGATCTTGGCGCTTTCTAACTAAGAGTCGCAGGTAAGTCGCCTAGTCTTTGGCGACTCGAAACCACGCCAAAAACTCGAACGCACTACAAAAAACGTGCTAGGGACTCATAATCATAAAAATCCCCAAATTCAACAAGTGAGAAACCAAGAAAGAGGTGAAAAGCTTACCCTGAAACCAAGATGACGATCCGAAAACACCCGAACCACTTCACCTTTGGCGGTAGTTGCCAGAACACGCACCAAGGAGTCCCAACGGACCTTCCGCATATCCTAGAACCAAAAGAAAACTGAAACTCGGAAACACCCCAAAGCCCTAGGGTTCGGTCTCACCTCACCGGGTGCCGATTCAGTTGAAACATGGCTGGAAGAAAAGTGGATAAGAAAGAGGGGAGATTACCATGGAGATTTGACGAAGAAACTTCCAGAAATCGGAGGAGGAACCTTGACCGAGAGGAGGCCATAAGGGGGGGTGTCATGCGTGGATTAAGGGGAGAAGAGGAGGGCTGTGTGCGGGTCGAGTGAGGGTGAGGGAGAGTGTTTAGATATTAGGTTTTTATTTTATTTTAAATTTAATTAAAATACTTAAAAAAACAGCACCGCACGGTTTGGGCTGCACGGTTAGCCAAACCGTGCGCCGACCGTGCGGTCCCCTCTGCCCAAAGGAAACCCACCGTACGGGCTAAGCGCACGGTTTGGGAAACCATGCGTAGCCCATGCGCAAGTCCCTTCCACCTGAAATAAGGCCACACGGTTTTGGCCGCACGGTTATCCAAACCATGTGCCAACCGTGCGCCCTCTGCAGCTCTTTAAAAAACAGGGGTCTGGCGCTTCCGAAACTTTCTGAGTCACCCGAGAAACTTAACGGGCCTTCGCCCACGCCCAAAACCAAAAAAAAAGTGTTACAACTCTCGGAATTCTTTTTCCGAATCTCAGTTTTAAAAATGACCCATTCAGTAATCGAAAAAGTTTAAAATCCTTCGGATTTTAGTCCGATTCAAAATGCGGGTCATTACAACCTTCCCACCATAGAACTTCTCATCCCCGAGAAGCCTTCGGGAACAATGTACACTTAACCTAACCTACAAGGGTTGTAAAGCTTCGTTCAAATGATAACGTTGTGTTCAAAAACATCCAACACACCCTTAATCATCCATTAAACAATAAGGCGCTTAAGCCACCAAAACTCGAGCCAATGCTCGTTTCCCAAATAAAACACCAAGACGGCTCTTCCCGAGCCCATCTACCAAGAGACACGAACCCGTCGTCTTCTCGCCAAGCATCCAGCCACATGTACTTTCCACCTTATATTTTTAACGTTAAGAAACCAACTCCAAACTATGGTTCGCACTACCATTGGAATTAACTTTCAAAGCACGCCCCAAGCGTTCCCACGATGCTCCTAGCGTGATTTGTAACAGATCAAACGGTCAATTCCCCATTGACCTCAAGGCCCAAGTTGACCCGGTTGTTCATATTAGGCATCATCCGACACAAACCACACTCGCCTCTACTTGAAGACGTGCCTTAAAACGGTTCTCCACCAACCGCGTTCATTTACCAAGGAGGAAAAGAGTCAAGCCTCAACCGCCGACCATTATGAAGACGCCCGGCTTAGATGACCAGAATATTTCGAGCAAAACCACAATGCCTTCCTCCAAGGCACTTTACGTTTAACACAAACGTGCTCACCGAAGCCTACAACCAACTTCTGTTGACATTTTTAAGATCAAACCATACAAGAATCCACACATCCCGCGTGCAACTCAAAAAGAGAACCATCTGATCAAGCCCAATGGCTTAAAAACATTAGCGCGGATAAGACCGATGCTCTCTTAGTGCATCTAGAACGAAGACAAGATAGGGGACAAGCTCGTCGCCAAGAAGAATACACTAAGAGGTTTGAAAGGATTCCAGTTAATTATACCAGACTACTGGAAGGAGGAACAGTCGAACCTCAACTGGTTGACTTCAAGGAAGGAACTCGGATTCACCTGCCGACATATTCACACGCTTTAAACTCTCATGCCTCACAGGCATTACAACATGGCAAAACCTTTCCAGAAGGAATTACAGGTGCTATCTCTTCTACTTGGAAGGACACATTTACCAGATTCGACGCAACACGCTCCCAACCTTAGGAGTGTCCTAGTCGTTGAAGGGAAAGGTGATAACCTAGCCGAGCACAAACACTCTAGTACACAAACACCGCAAACGATCATGTGATGCTCCTCTTCCATAATCACATCACTAAACAAATGAAGAAGATCCAAAACAAGGAAACCAGCATGTCAAAACACACTAGTCATTCGAAAGCCATCCCGAACATTGGGACACAACCATTCTTTAACGCCAGGCCACTCTACTGAGGATATGAACCAAATCCGCAACAAAAGTCAAAACCCAATGACCACCCGTCTGAACAAGGGTGTCATTAGAAAAACAAGGGTCCAACAAGGGACAAAGACACCCGAACGAAACCTCACGTCAGAAAACCCACAGTACAAGCAAGGCATTAAAATGCTAAGGGTTCTACCAACCATAGGCTAGCCCCTTACGAAGATCAAACATCGACCGTAACGCCGGGTCACGCGAAACAAAGTCTCTAGGCTCAAAATACAATCATGAAAACATCGCTAGGAAAATAATGCCTACGGAAAACACCTACGGTTCCATTCCAAGGAAACTGAAAGAGAATCTCAAAACTACCGCCTTACACTAGGGTCTCAACACACCACCACGGGTTCCATTACCAAGCCCTTCACATTTTACCTCGTTTAAACTTTAACCATTTAAAAGGTTTCAACTACACATCAAGAAAACATGAAAGTTTCACAAAAAAAACTCCCTTTTAAGAACATTAAACATTCATCAGGCATCTCTCCTCTATTAAGAAACTGATCAAAACAAAACCATTTAACCAAAAGGAGACCTACGAGGGTCCCTTTCTATCCATCTCGGGTTCTTCAAAAAGAAATCCTAAATAAGTTATTCAAATTATTTTAAAATTTCAAACACCCCATCCGGGTTATCTCATACAACACTCTCTAACTGACCTACTCGGGTCCAGTTGTACTTACACATTCACCAAAACATTTCAAATTAAAACAAAAGAATTCTTACATTTAAAATCATTTCAAGATACCTCATGGCCATTTCATTTAACATGGGTTGTCATTTCCCAATTCATGAAGCGCCCATACACTTCATGGATTGAAAATTGACTCCCCTTTTTATCAAAACCAGATTCCAACTTAGAATTTAACATGCTCACATACGACGGTCCATCGATATGGGTGGCCACCTACCAACCTATAAAGTGCCCATACACTTTATAAATCAGCATTTGGCTCCCCTTTTTAATCAAAAACAATTTACTTTAGCATTTTAAACTTAGAAGCCTTTTAAAGTAGTTACAATACACGGGTTACCTTTTCCTAGTTATAAGGCACCCATACAACTTACAACAGAAAACCAGCTCCCATTGTAATCGCAACCAACAGATATTACTCATGCCATAAATTACCTATATAAAACAAAGCATGTCACTACAAGCAGCTAACACTGAGGAATGTTATAGCAAAGAAGCACGACACATAAGCAAGAAAGGAAACATGGAATACTATCACTAAAACATGCTATCTAAATAGGCATGCTAATAAATACAAGGCATGGCATGCAATCAAGGCACACAATTTGAATAAACAAGAAACCTAAAATGCAACTACATGGCCTGGCACTATGCATGGCATGTTAATCCCTATGTGATTATAATGATCCATGAAATGCAGTTTCCTTGCCATATCAGGCCAAGGGTAAAATTTAAGAAATTTCTTAAACCATAAGCAGCAGAAAATACAACAATCACTCAGGGTGAACTAATATAAACTGTAATAGAAAACAACATGAACAACAATTACCATCCCTGACCACTTGGTCATTTCCCATACGTGGGGTGATCAGTCCCAAGCACAGCTATTAGCCAAACGCCGACACTTTCCTGATCTTCTGTCTACCAACCCAAAATAGTAAGGAAAAGAAAATAAACACCTTTGATACCACTTTATAACGTCCCGACCTAGCTTTCCATCAAACTGGTGTCCAGACCGATGGGTCACATGGCCTCAAGTGTGTCTCCCCATACGCCAGAGGCTTCCGACTAGCAGTGAAGGTATCGGTAATTGATAGTGGGGAGACTATACCCTCATATTAGAGTAACGCAGTGGTATTGTCAGAGTAAATATCATTCAAATAGAAGAAGTAGTAAAAAATTAAAAGACAGCAGTGATAGACAAGTAATAATATCCATTTTTATAAAAGGTGGAAGACGCCAGTTTACAATGCATGCATGCACAGATGATGTTACATTTATGAAAGGAGGAAAAATTATAGCATGCTTTACAAACAATACAGAAGTAAAAGACAACAAATCCCGACGGTGATCCCCTGAGCATCCCAAGCTCCCTTTTTGTCCTTTGATCCTAACTCCTCAGGTAAAAACAGCACAGCAAACAACCTAGGCCCTACAAGCAAGGAGGTCTACTCGGGTACCCCAGTGCAATGGTGGCCCGAGTAGGGTGTGAGATATAAATATCTGTAGGTCGGCACCACCGGTGTCTAACCTAATCCAGATAGTGTATAATAATTAAATAGTGAGAAGGTATGGTGAAATAAGTAAACATAATTTCATAAGTAAATAACACCCGTCCAGGTTCCCAAGGGACACCTGATGGTTATACCTACTTCGGATCATGCCGGTAAAGTATCCTGATCAGGTAACCACATATATATATATATATATAAATGTATATAGGTCATAGATGGCATGGGGTAAGAATTCCTCCCACCCATTAGTAGAGATTAGTGGGCATGAGGTAAGAATGGATCTCGTCCCTAAATTAACTGGAAAGGGGTAAGAATGACTCCCTTCCATACACGTATAGAGAAAATAGTGGGCACGAGGTAAGAATGACTCTCATCCCTAAATTAACTGGAAAGGGGTAAGAATGCCTCCCTTCCATCATTCATGATTAGTGGGCACGAGGTAAGAATGCCTCTCGTCCCGATCGGTCAACTGGCAAAGGGTATGAATTCCTCCCTTCCATAAATGTATAGAGAATAGCAGGCATGAGGTAAGAATGCCTCTCATCCCTAAATAAATTGTCAAGGGGTAAGAATGCCTCCCTTCCAGACATGTACTGTCACACTAGAATGGGGTATAACTGCCTCCCATCCAAGCACGTATCTGTCACACTCATCACTCTGGAATGGGGTATAACTGCCTCCCATCCAGACACACAATCATTCAGAGTAGATGGAATGAGGTATGAATTCCTCCCATCCATAACCATACACATTCATTATCACCATTATAATACAATGCATAAGGAATTACCTCTTATGCATTTCAAGTAAACATTCCACATTCACAATCAATCATATATCTCATTTCTATATAAGTGCCCATACACACATTCATCACAAGTATACTCCAGGTAACTCCTCTCAAGTATCTATATCAAGTAATTAAAATATTTAGTTTACTAACATAAGCCCTGCTTATTACGTTATCCCAAGGTGTGGGCGTACCACCCTAGCCTGCTCATTTCTAGTTTAACCCTTTCATCTTGAAGGATATTTTTATCATTCTTTAACCCTTTGATACCTTCTAGAGTTAACATGTAATTTAGGTCATCCCACTAAGGTTACCATCTTACTCAATTTTCCTAACATGGAAAATTGATCCAAACACACGTATCACAACATTTTTATTCCCTTTGTCTCAACAAAGCAAGTTCATATACAAGGCATAAAAAGGCACCACAACAATTAAGCAGGCAAGAATAAAAATTCTATCACTACTTCTTATCTTAAAGGCAGTGCACCTCGGATTGAGGGGTTCTATTATTAAATCATTAGATTAGTTACCAAGAAACCTCTTTTATCTTATTCCTGAAATTCACACGATTTGCACAGAAGCATTTAATCAGAACTAAACTTGCATAATTAAAATGCTATGGCAGTGCAGAAATAACTCCTTACTACTTTACTTTAAATTAAGATCAAGGAGAGGGACCCTACCTCAAGGTGGATCCATCCATCCACTCCGGCTCTTGGCGCTTTCTAACTAAGAGTCACAGGCGAGTTGCTTAGTCTTTGGCGACTCGAAACCATGACAAAACCTCGAACATACTACAAACAACGTGATAGGGACTCATAAACATCAAAATCCCCAAATTCAACAAGTGAAAAACCAAGAAAGAGGTGAAAACCTTACCTTGAAACCAAGCCGGTGATCGGAAAACACCCAAACCGCTTTGCCTTCAGTGGCGGTTACCGGAACATGCACCAAGGAGTCCCAACAGACCTTTCGCATATCCTAGAACCAAAAGAAAACTGAAAATCGGAAACAACCCAAAGCCCTAGGGTTCAGCCGTACCTTACTGGCCACTGATTCGGTCAAAATATGGCTGGAAGAAAATAGGAGAAGTAAGAGGGGATCTTTCCATGGAGATTCGATGAAGAAACGACCGGAAATCAGAGGAGGAACCTTGACCAAGAGGAGGCCGGAAGGGGGGTGTCGCGCACGTCTCAAGGGGAGAAGAGGAGGGATGTGTGTGGGTCGAGTGAGGGTGAGGGAGTGTGTTTAGATATTAGGTTTTTATTTTATTTTAAATTTAATTAAAATACTTAAAAACACACCACCGCACGGTTTGGGCCGCATGGTTAGCCAAACCGTGTGCCGACCATGTAGTCCCCTCTGCCCAAAGGAAACCCACCGCACTGGCTAAGTGCACGGTTTGGGAAACCGTGCGCAAGTCTCTGCCACTTGAAATAAGGCCGCACAGTTTGGGCCGCACAGTTAGCCAAACCGTTTTCCAACCGTTCCCCCTCTGCAGCTCTTTAAAAAACAGGGGTTTGGCGCTTCTGAAACTTGCCGAGTCACCCGAGATACTTAACGGGCCTTCGCCCACACCCAAAACCAAAACAACAAAGCGTTTTAACTCTCAGAATTCTGTTCCGAAGCTCGGTTCTAAAAACGACCCGTTCAGTAATATAAAAAGTTCAAAATCCTTCAGGTTTTAGTCCGGTTCAAAACGCGGGTCATTACAGAAAGCTTATGGTTTGGATCATGTACTAAAGGTATGATCATAACTCCAATTTAATTTTACCCCAAGTGATGAGAGAAAATTAACTGGGAGTTAAATTACAAAATGGGTATAGAATTGAAGGAACTATTAAAATATTGTAATTAAAAGATTAGAATTTTTTAAAGAACTGTGATATGAGGCATGATTGATTTTCTATGTAGGAATATTTATGGAGACTAACTTTTTCCTCTTACACTTAGTTTTATTTTCTTACATGTGATGAATGTTTATTAATTTAAAAATGGATTATCTTTTTAAAATATTTTTTGAGATATTTTTTCTTGAGGATAAGAAAATTTTCAAGTGTAGGGGAACTTGATAAGATGATTTCATATTTACTTTTCACTATCATTTACTTAATGATTTTCACTGATTTATTCGATAATGTGCTTGGTAGGTGCTTAGTTTTGCAAAAATGAGGTTTCACAGGATTCAAAAGAAGAAATGAAGAAAAATTAAAAAATTCACCTATTACAGACCATGAATCATCATTACACATTGTGTAATAGGATTTCACAGCATGTGATAATCCATGAGCCAAGACATGAACCAAGTCACAAAGTCAGCAGAGAAAGAAGAAAGTTCATGTTTTGACTGCTCCATAGACGACCTGAATGAAGTCAAAGTAGTTGAATAATAAATCCTCTCTGTAGGAAGATATGTAAGGCCATTACACATCATGAGTACTCGGTACATGATGTGTAAATGGTCAAACCTTAAATTTCAGGCGAAATATACGTGGATACATGTCAGATGAAAAAAAAATGCAAAGATTAACACAGATCAGGGTTACACAATGTATAATCTTTTACACATCATGAAACTTTTATCCTATATATACAACAGCCTAAAAGAGCATTTGGGATCATCCTAGAGTAAATACTTTTCCTTGTGTTTGTTCTATTTAAGCTTCCCTCATCCCCTTCCCTCTAAAACCCAAATTTATTCATTATTTCATATTTTATTTCAATTCAAAGAGCCGTGGATTTTATTTTTCTTCAACACCTTCAATTCCCATCGTATCGCTTCCCGTTGTTCATATTCAACCTCCGAGGAGAACTGTAGCATGCACTGTTCGATTACTGTAGCATCTACTGTAGTAGGTACTGTTTGGTAATGTAGCAGCCTGAACTATTCACCTTGGGCAACCGGTTTGGGCTTGGAGTCTTTAAGGCCTTTAGGCCACCTAGGCCTTCGGTCCAGTAGAGCTTTCGGGCCACCATTAAGGCCTTCAAGCCAACTCAAGGCCTTCGAGCCACATGTAGTAGCCCCATACAGACTCTACAAAAAGGAGCAGCCCTAGAGGTGGATTCAGAATAGGTGCACTCACCAGAGCAGAACCAATAGATTTGGAAGAATGAGAGGGTATGACTACACCATCAGGACCTGCCTGTGCTTGCACAGGAAACTTATCCAAACGTCCATGCAAAGGTTGATAACTACCATTATGATACAGATGCTGGGGAGGGGAAGTTCCTGGTAGTTATAGTTTGGTTGAATTCCCTAAGACCTTCGGGTCATGTAATGTCTCTTAAGCCTATGGGCCATATAATCTCTAATCCTATAGGCCTTGTAAGTGTTCCACCTTATCTCTTGAATGGGGGTTATAAAAAATCAATAAATATGAAGGCCTTTGGGCCATTTGGGATATGTTTTAATTATAATATTTAATATTTAAAATATACCATGGTTTTTTATTTTGATATAGTGTGTGAAACAATATATTTAATATCTTATTTATTTAAGGATAATATACATTTAAATCTCCAGTCGTTACATTATAATTATTATTTTTATTAGACATAGAGAAAATATCAATGTATTACACTTATGGATATTTGAAATTAAAGGAGAAATAATTTTCATCCACTCATGTATGTGATAAGGATATCTCAAGGGAAAATAAGAAGAAGAAACCATTGCATATTGTTTTGAATAATACATAGTGTGTATCTCGGAGAACTAGTGCTCTTGAAGAAAGAAAGAGGAGGTTCTACTGTATGATATAGAGAGGAAAAAGAGGAAGAGATATAAACTAGTAGTGTAACTGAGAAAATTTTGTTTTTCAAAGAAAGATAATAATAATGAGAACTCAGTGATTCTTTATGTTCTGCTAGATAGTTTCAGTAAAAGAAGATTAAGAATAAGAAGAAAACAATCCTTGTGGTTTAGTGTTTTAATCCAAAAGAAAGTCTATAGAATCTATGCATTTTAGTGGAAGTAACTATGTAATATATGTTTTGATAATAATATTGAGAATATTGATTTGTGAGTTTATAAAAAAGTATTATATAAAGAACCAGAAGATGTGGACAAAATAATGGTCAAGTTTCATGAGCATTGCTTAAAGAGTTAACGACAGTCGATTTTTCTTTATTGTAAGGAATAAGATCATCATTTGTGGGTATATTGACATCCCGAGACAAAATTTGAGATCTAATTTAAGAGGTGGAATGAATATTAGAGTAGCAACTAGTTTTATTCTAGTTTGAATACTGTGTGAGGTATTATAAAGACCTCTTCACTTTTGTAATATAGTGGAAGCATGTCACCTGTATAATATGGTGACCACACCTATTTAATATGGTGAACTCTATTTCAGGATAATCTATATCCACCCATTTTAATTGATAAAAATATTATAGTTGAGAATATTTTTTCTCAACAGGAGTTGAATATGACAAGGATTAGGTTTCCCACATCTGGTTCAAACCTTATAAAAATATTGTGTATTGATTTATTATTTGATTATACATTATATGTGGATATTTCTTAAAGGTTAAAAGCTAAAAAGAACCATTTGTTACCTAACTAATAAAAAAGGTTTGAAAGACTAAAGGGGTGACATTAGTTGAAAAAATGTTTTTCAAATCATAGTTTTATTTTTAAAAATTTAATAACTGATGTTAAAAATGTTTCAACATTGGTTATTTCTATAACTAACATGAAAAAATTTTATGAGGGTGGTTTTAGTATTGGTTATTTAATAATCAATATCAAAAATAATTTTTAATGTCTATTATTAAAAAACTAATACTAAAAATATTGTGATTATAAGTTCTAACATTGGTCATTAAAATAACTGAGGTTAAAAGTAAAATTTCATAATGTGAAAAAATGAAGTTTCAATTTTTTAATAGTGTAATTTTCAATTTTAAAATCATTCAAAAAAGTTATAATGATGATTTCTTTCTTGGGGTCATATATTATTTTTCCCACTCCATATTTACTTAGTTTAATCTAATCTCCCCCCTATTTAGATATTCCTTCCATGGGTTCTTTGACAATGATTTCCCCATGGTATTTATAACTATTATACAATTATTTCATTTATTTATTATCTTTTTTCTTAATCAATATGCTTGTTAATGATACTTTGTTTTATGATGAAGAATAATTCATTGGATCATGTGAAAAATGAAATTCTTCCACCTGATATTCATAGTTAATATTTTAATATTCCTTACAAACTGAAACTTTATATGTCTTATAAAATCTTTCCACTAAATAAAATTTAGTTTAAAACACCATAATAAGGATGGAAATTAATTCTACTATTTAAGTTTCATTTTCCTAATTTCTTTTGGATTTTTTAATTTTCTCTGTTTCTTGATTTTTTTATCCACTAAAGTAATCCATATATAAATAGTATTTTCTAAAATATTCAACACGTAAAAATTAGTTTTCATATAAACAACATCGAAATCCACTTTAAACATAATTTTTTATAAGCGATGTCAAAAATGGATTTCTACATTAGTTATAAGAAAATTGATGTACAAACTATTGATTTTTTTTTCAAATAATTATTTTAACATCAATTTTTAATAACCAGTGTTAAAATTATATTTATTACATTTATTATAATAACATATCTTAGATAAATGACATTAAAAACACAAAAGAACCAATGTAAAAAATCATATTTTTATATTAGTGTGAAAATAACATAAAAGGTGAAAATGGTTTTTGGTAAAAAATGGTCACACTTGATTCAACCCCCATCAGGTGTGTCTACATGATCCTACCAAGACTATCATAATGGAATATAATTCAATAATAATTAGGTGGTAGATATCATAAAAAGTAGGGGACAAGGAATCAAGTGTAATCAGTGAGGGTTCCTCAATATAATGGAGTTGTTGAGAGGATAAATTAAATAATTAATAATATAGCTCAGGAAATGGTGATTGAAATGATTCTATTTGTGTATTATTTTAATGATTAAGTACTTACCTTATTTTATATCACCAAAAAATGTTTTCTATGTTTGAATGAATAGAAAACATCCTATGAGATGGTGTATGGGAATAAGCTAACACTAATATACTTTCAGATCTTTAGAAGTAAGTGATTTATTCTAAATAAAGAGAAAAATCATAAGTTTTAATCTTATGGGGATGAAGGTATACATATTAGCTATTAATTAAAAATAAATGTGTAAAAATATTATAATAAAAGGCTTTAAAAAATTAAAGAAATTCAAGACATAATGAGTGTTGAAAAGAAGAATATTTTTCAACCCAGTGTGCATATTTTGTGACACAATGGTGATGAAATTTATGAGTAAGGATATGCTCAATAGAGTATCCAAGGGGGATCTCAGGAGATATATAAGTCCCAGAGGAAAACACTAAATATGGTAAAAAATAGATTCAATAGGTACTATGAATGTAAGAATAAAGGCTGAAATTATGACATAAATATTATTGGTGGCTGAATAGATCTGACACTGATATAGAAAATGAAGGCTATACAAGGAACCTCTTTTATATATCAAGTAGATCCTATGAGTTTTAAAGAGGCTACTTAATATGAGAATTAGGTTAGAAAAATGTATAAGGAACTTATAAAAATAGAAAAGAATCAGACATTGGATTTTTTTTAATGCTGAATAATATAAATATCATAAGAACCAAGTGTGTGTTCGAGAACAAAGACAAAAAAGTAGAACAGGTGACCTGAAACAAAGCATGGCCATTTTTCAAGGGATATTCCCAAATCAAAGGTATTTATGTTTACTATAATTTTTCTCCCATGACCTGATTGGAAACAATTAAAATTTTCTTGTAAATATATGTGTAAAAAGGAATCAAGGTGCACCGAAGGGAGATAATAGTAAAAATAGATTTTATGTTTGGGTTTTAACATCATTTATATGACAACCATTATTAAAAATTTTGTGACATTGGTTATTTCAACAACCTACATCAAAAACCCATACATGGATTGTTTTAACAAATTTTATATCAATAAATGATGTCGAAACCCCAAATTCCAAGGGTTTTCACATAGGTTTTTGAAATAACCAATGTTAAAAAGGATTATTTCTGAGATTTTAACATTGGATATTTGAATAACCAATGTTAAAACCACAAATCAAGAGATTTTAATTATTAGTTATATAAATAATAAATGTAAAACCCCATATTTAATGGGTTTTTAACATAATCTATTTCAATAATTGATGTTTAAAACCTTTCACATTTATATTTTTAAAATTGGTTATTGAAATAATAAAAGTTAAAAATATAACACTACTAAGAAACATAAAATTATTCCGCATCACACCAACTCGGTTTATTCTCCCGCATTTAAGTGTATCAGAAAAAAATATGAAAATATTATATTTTTGGATCATTTCTACACGTTTTCCTTCCCATCTAGAAATAAATCACACCATACATTTTTTTTCATTTCAATCACAAATATTCATTCTAATCCCCATCTTCTAATATGTTATGTTCATACGATTTCTATACCAAGATTCATTTCTCATATTAGCTCTTATTTATAAAATCTAAATCATAACTAAATATCTAATGTGGATATTTATCTAAATTTAATGCAGTTAAGGAGAGATGGTGGCATCATTGAGGAAACAAATGGTAGTCATAAATAATATTTTATAGTGAAAAAATCGATGGAATGATCTATTTTATTATCATTTAATTTTTTCCTTCATCTTTTATAATTACTTAAATTATTATGATAATTTATTGAATGTTTTTTATTTATGTTATTATTATGATGGAAAAATATATATTTTTTCATTTCAAACTAAAATTTAACAATTCAAGTGATTTTTGTTTTTGAGTCATAATTTCTTCATTGATGCTTTGAAATAAACCTGTTGGTTTATCGGTTCTCTTTTAATTTTTGAAAGGCCATTTATCACATCTTTTTTTCAAATTAAAAAATGAAAAATTATTTAAAATTATTTTTTATATTTATTTTCCAAACAAAACATTAAAAATATATTTATACCATCACTTACAAAGACATCACTTCAAAAACTGACATTAAAAACCAAATAAAATCCAACATTAAAGGTGTTTTTATTGGATACACTAATTTTGATCCAACATATCAAATTCTATATTGATTTTTTATGTTCACAAAATCCTTATTTGTTTTAATAATGAGTTTACTTTGATCATTTTTTAGAATTTGAGTAATATATCTTTAATTTTTTTTACATATGGAATTTTAATTTTGAGTTTTTTATAATTGAGTTTGAAATTTTTAGGCCAACTGTTGTATCTTAATTTTTTTGAATTATTCTTATAGAGTTATAATTTTATCTAAGGGTGGTATCATAATATTCTTAGATCTTCTATTCTTGGGAAATTATTTCTATCATATAAAGTTAGGTTCTTTTATTTTTGGTAAATGAATTATATCTTATGAAGATAGTAATACAATCATATGAAAAATGATCTTTTCTTATAAAATAAACAATATCATAGAAGATTATTTCTATCATACAAGGTCATTTAACATACAAATCCATATATCTTATGAGACTTGTATATCATACAAAAAGAGATACTATATTATGAAATGGCATGAATCATATGAAATAAATAATCTCTCTTACCTAGATATTATATCTTATGGGATTTATAACTTATGGTGATTTATACTTTTATGATTGAGATGAACCTTATGACGAAGTTTGGCACACTGTGTAAAGATCATTTGAGCCCTATGAAGATGTTAAACCTTTTGAGGGTTCTTTGAAATATGATAAATTAATTTTTTTTATGAAGATAAAAATATTCTAAGATTTTAGGAGAATTTTGTTCATGAATTTATCAAAGTTATGACCAAGTCATTAAAGTATTTCTGACTCTAAGGAAGCCATTGTTTCAAAGGAAAACTAACAACTCCAATGTTCAAATTCTTATTCATTTTCATAAAGAATATGAAGGAATACTATTAACCTATTTTATTTTCTAAATATTTAGAATATTCTTCTTTCTAGATAGCTCGAGAAAGAATCACAAGTATACTACTCTAATTTATTAAAGTGTTTCACTTGAAATATTCTGATTTTATAAGAAACAATGATGTACCCATAAATTATCTAACACTTGTGAACTACTACTATTATTCATATTGAATGACCAAGAAATATCTAGTCACTTCAAAATATAGGAAAATAGAGTTAGTCTATTACTATTGTATCATAGTAAATATAATATGTAGTATTCAAATAATCCTTTGAAATCTACACTTTTAATTAATACTTATTATTTACAAAATATATATAAATATATTTCTTTTTCTACACATTTTATTTGTTTTTGTACATAGAAACTCCCTGTACTGAGTCTGGGAGAAGGACTTGGTATATGTATTATAAACAAAGAGCCTTGTAAATGATCTTGTAATATTTTTTCCTTGTTGAAGCTACTTTCACTCAATTGTATAGTCCCTGGTAAAAGGATTAGAATAAAATCACTAACCTTTCATTGATTATTGGTGGAATGTAATAGGGGTGGTTTTTGGAGTCCAAAATCACTATAAAAATTTCATATTTCTTTATTTATTTATTTTTTTTATTTCCACTACTATACTTTATTAAATAAATAGGAAAAATTTAAGTATATTTTAAGAGGTTTTTTTTAATTGCTTTCAAATTTAGAGAACTCAATTTACCCCACTTGAGCTATTATACAAAACAACCATTAAAACACTTACTATTAGATGTATTACTTTTGAGTTCTAAAATTTTACTAGTTTAAGTTAAAAGATTAATTTCTAGTGGATAATATGTGAGAATAATTGTCCGTGGTAAGAGATATTATTTTATTTGATTCAATTATGGATTCTGGAAGGCTAGAATGATAATCTACTTAAATAATCCTAGTTTAAAAGTCTATATTAAGGTTGTTAAGCCATATAAGATTCCTATTGGATAACCAGATCAAGAAGTTCTAAATAAGAGGTTGAATGTGATTTAAATTCTAAAGTCAAGAATGTTGTGATTTTTGGTTTATGATTTGATGAGTTTAATAAAGTCTCATAATGTAATAAAACTTAGGATATGTGGTTAACCATATATGTTTCTTATGAAGGAATATGTAATTTTAGACAACTTAGGTATAACAGTTAAAAAATAATGTTTGATACCTTTGTGAATCCTTATGGTGAAATTATCAATGAAATTAATGGAAGGCTCATAAAGATTGTAAATAATGCCGTTTCTTTGGGAACCACTATCCTTGAACCAGATAAAACACTAAAAATTCTTAGAGTCCTACCTTCAAAATGGAATGAAATTTTAAGAGATGTTGGGAAGTTTAAACCTGTTAAATACAATAAAATGAAGGATTTTATAGAAACCCTCATGATGTACAAAGTTGAGATATAGTAAGAGGTATATGATCATAAAATTATACTCTTAATGTTTCTACTTAAAAGGCTGAAAAGAAGGTCAAAGAATCATTTTCTTACCTATTTGATAAAGGTGAATACATATGTTAAAATTTTAATGATGGAATTTCCCAGTTGGCATAGAATTTAAAGAACATGTATGAAAAAGTTGAGGATTACAAAATATAATTTAATAAGTACTAGAAGTATGATGGTAATTAATTTTAAATGAGTGGATACAAATGAAAAAATCATAGATACATCAAATTTCATTTTCAAAAACTTAAAGAGAAGAAGAAATCTACGAAAAAGCTACAAGTAAAATTACATTTCAATAATAAAGGTAAAAGTTTTCACATAAATGACTTTTTTTAAAGTTAAATTTAATTTAATTTCCATTTATCCTTTGTTTTTGGGGTTTCTCAAGCTTTTATGGTGGAATGGATGAGTTTTTGTGAATTGGGCCAAACCGTGAGCCCAATTCCAGATTTAAAAATAAATTTTGTTTCTTTTATAACTTTTTCATTTTTTAATATTTTTCACCCATTTTAATTCCTAAATGGTTTAACCTAACATATTAACACCACCATTTTAGTTTGGAGGCTTTATAAATCCATAACCAAGGTGTATATGGGTTTTTATTTAAGGGATTGGGCCTGCCCGAAATCCCAATTCCAGTTTTAAAAATAAAATTTGATTAAATAATAAATTATTCATTTTTAAGGATTTTTCGGTGATTCAAAGCCTCAAACGCGCCACTTGAACCCAGTCGCGCGCCCAATATCTCTCTACCCTCTTTGGAGCTCTTATTCATCGCCATTGAGGTCTGAACTTATTAGAGTTTCTAAAATCGGGCATATTTGAAGAGGTAAATTCATCCCTTCATATCTCCTTCAATATTTACTCTTTTCCCCCCATTTCAGTCCCCACATGACCTCCTCCTCATCAGTCGATCCTAACTATTATGGTTTTCTGTTTTGATTTTCAACATTTGGTTAATTCAGGGTAATTTCTTCAAGATTTATTTCAAGGTGAGTGTTCCTCCCTTCCACTTCTTCCATTTCCTTAGGTTTTCATCCCTCTTTCTTGATGTTCCAAAGTGTCCAAAACCAAGGGTTTGTACCTAGGGTTTAACCATGGGTCTCTTTGGTGAAAATTTGTGGTCTAGGGCTGGATTTATCATCCTTGTGGTGCCGGGGTGGTGCGGTTGATGTTTCGCAGCATGTTTTGAGGGATTCGACAATTTTGGTAGGTGAATCCGTGGGTAACCATTTAATGATGAGTTAGTTTGCTTGATTAAATAATTTTGCATGTTCCTTATATTCTGTGAATTATGAGAAAACCATTTTTGGTAGCAATAGTAAAGCATTTGTTATTAAAGTTACATTTTTTGCTTGAAGTGTGTATTTTTCAAATGTATTTCATGTGTTATCTCTTGTGGTAGTTTTGTAAAACGTGGAAGTGATTTATTAGTTGTTGAAAGGGGCTGAAAATTTTGGATGGATAATGATATAGTGCCATGTGGGCCTTAAAAGGGGTTGTATTTGATTGGTTTTATGTGTATAACCTTATTATACTCCTTGAAAGTGTTTTATGGATTTGTGTGTTCTCATTGGTATCTTTTTTGATATTGTTCAAAGTGGTTATATAACATTTGAAAGTGGATTATTAAATGTTTATTGGGCTGAAAACTCTGTTTTGGTAGGGTCTTGGTGTGCTTTGGGCTTAAAAAGAGGTTTTTGAAATGGGTTTTATGTGCAAAGTTTGGGTATACTCCTTATAATTGTTTTTTGAAAGTTTTGAATGGTTTATTGAGTTGTGTAATAGGTGAAACTATATCAGCAAACTGTTTTGGTAGGAGTATATTTTTAAAAGGTCTATTTAATTTGTGAAAAGGCATTTATGTGATATGTATCATCTTGGAAATATTTTATTAAATTGTTTGAAGGAGATACTGAGGTGTGAAAGTGATGTGAAAGTGATGTGGAGTGTTTTGTGTGAGTGTGATGTGATAAATTGAATTTTTGATTATGAAAGAAGTGTTATTTTCCATATGTTTGGGCTGTTATATGAGTTGAAATATCTTATAATTTTTTTATAAAATTATTTAATGGTTTTATTGAAGTGTTGAAGAAATGTGAAATGTGTTGTGGGCTATTTTGGTGTGAGTTGGATTTCAAAATCATTTTGAATGAAAAATGGTTTTTTGTGACTTGTGTGGTATACATATGGGATGTTTAGTGAATTTGTGATGTGTAAATGATATTTTCATGTTCAATGTATATTTCTTGACTTGTTGAACTTGTTTGAGCACAAGGGGAAAACCTGGGTATCTAGGTGGGTGGACGTGTACTAGTATGCTAGTGATTTTGTGGGGTCTGGCCTCAGTTTCACTTAGCAAGATTGACGCTTAAAACTCTAACTAAACTATGATGATGATGATTGGGGACCACTAGGTTATGGGTATGTTCCCTACTAGTGGCTCGTGCACGAGAATGGATATTTGTGATGGTTACTCTCACCAAGATACGAGGTACCTGGGACCCACTGCTAGCTAGTGCCTAGGTGTTATTTCCTATTGCTTGTGCTCATTAGTTACTTTATACTTACCATCGGCATACGGTACATTTGGCTGGAAAATTCAGTAGCTTTGGTGTTTATTTTAAAAGTGTTAACCCGTTAAAATATCCTACTTGAAAACTATTTTTATTCAAAGTCACATCTTTTAGAAATGGTAACTAGCTTTTCATGTTTTTGAAAACTTGCATGCTTTTCGTATTTAAATGTTTATCACATGGAATCTCTTAGTGGTGGTATCCTACTAGGAATTTTCTCACACCCTACTTACACCCTTGTGTGTAAGTAGACTTGGTTATTTTTGTTGTTGCAGGTTGGGTACAGTTTTTAGTACCATTGGTTCGGGTTTCTAGCAGGTCCTTGGTGGTGAAGTCTTGTGGGGATGGCTTGCGGGAGGTTCCTCTTTCCATGTGAAGGTTCTTGGGCTATCTTTTCTTGGTTTTGTACCTTTGTAATGGTCTTCATACACTGTTTAAATTTGAGAAATTCAGTTCTGAATTTTATTAAAATATGTTTTTGTTTGAAAAATCCAGTTTTGGTTTCTTGGTTTCATTTTTTGTTTTATGTTTACAAATTCAGGTAAATCGTTCCCAAACTTCATTTTATGATACCTGGGCACTTGTGCCAGCCCGTGGGGATCGGTAACGCCCTTTGGGTATTTCCATGGACCGGGTCAGGTGCCGATTTTGAAGGCGACCAGATTCGGTTCATGACAAAAGTGCTATGAAATCCACATAGAGTACATATGAAGTCTCCAATGATGATTATTATTTTGATTCAGAAGCTAAAAATTCAAACCAAAAATTTAAAATGTGCTTTATGGCTCAAATAGAGGAGGTACAATCATTTTATTCATCTGATTTTGAATATGAGTATGAAAAATCCTCTTATGAGGAACTAAATATGTACTTTTCAATAATAGAAAACAAATATGAATCCCATAAAAAAATTTATAAAACCCTTAAAAAATATTATTATGACATAATAAGTGAAAAATATTATTTTTAAATAGATTTCATAATTAATATCAAAACTGGATAAATTTATTTCTGTTTATACTTTACATGATAGAATAATTAATGAAGTATTAACTATAATTGAAATTATAAAATGGTATGTTATTGTATTAAAAAAGGGGGAGGATTGACTCAATCAAATACTTAAAAAAATAAAGCTAAAAAAGGGAAACATGTCATATGTAGAAATTATGAAATGACTAAGTTGTATTGAAACTATTTTATGCCATGATCTAAAAACAAAACCTTGTATTCATTCCATTGTTTTCATTTTTTAATAGATGGAAATTATTAAAATGAATAATAATTTATAAAAAACCAATTTGGTAAAATTATACATGCCTTTATTTTAATTTTTTTTTCAAAATTTATGTCTAAAAATATTAAACAGTGTATAAATATTTGAATACCTAAATCTTTAATTGGTTACAAAGTTGGATCCAAGAGAATATGGGTACCCAAAAATATTCTTGTTTAATTTATTTTTGTAAGTAAATATAAAAAATTATATAAATTTAAAGTGACATATATATATATATATAGTGTCATTTTATGGAATATGAGTGGGGAATTTTCAAATTTTCACTCATGATCAAATATTGATTGAGACTATTTCACATTTGGTGATAATAAAAAAGGAAATATCCTTAGAGTTAAATCTGTTGGAGATCTAGATTCATTACCCATCATCAAGGTTCTTTATGTTAATGTTTTGAAACATAACCTAATAAGTATCTCTCAATTTTTGATTATGGTTATTTTATCAATTTTTCTAATAACACTTGTTTAGTTTTCAAAGATAAATTTCTCAAGTTTGAATCACCAAGTACTAAAAATGCCTATATTATGGACCTAAATTATTTGTATAGACCAAACATAAACTATTTGAATATTGAAATAGATGAATCTTGGATAAAGAATAGATGACTTGAACATTACGATATTTATTCTTTAACAAAGTTATTGAAGAAGAATTTTATTTTAGAGTTCCCCACATTTTATTTGATGAGAAAAGATTATGTGATGGATGATAAATGAGTGAGTAACACAAATCATCTTTCAAATCAATTAGTAAGGCTACTACTACTAGAGAATATGAACTTATCCACATATATTTGTTCAGAACTTCTAGAGTTTCAAGTATTGGTGGAAAATCTTTTGTTTTTGTTCTTGTTGGTGATTTTTCTAGATTTATATGGGTTTTAGTTTTAAGACTTAAGAGTTAAGACTATGTATTTTTTATAAAATTCTATAAACTTTTTTAGAATGAAAAAAATTCCAAAACTATTTCTTTAAGATGTGACCATAGTTTTGAATTTGAAAACAATGAATACAATTCATTCTATTCATATATCAGTATTAAATACACATTCTTAGTAATAGGTACACCTCAATAGAATGTGATTATTGATAGAAGAAGTACTAATTCACAAGAAATGTATAGAACTATGTTAAATGGATATATTATGTATACTTAATTTTGGATTAAATCTATTAATATAATATGTTATGTTATTAATAGTGTTTTAATAAGACCGATTTTAAAAAAACCGTACAATATTTGGAATAAAACAACCTAATGTTGGGTACTTTAATGTGTTTATATGAAAAGTGTATATATTAAACACTAAGGATAATCATGGTAAGTTTGATTTAAAGTATCATGAAGGGTTATTTATAGATAATTCAACAACTTCTAAATCCTGTATATTTTAAAACAATTCAAGGATATTTGAATAATCTATTCATATAAACTTTGATGAAGGTGATCCATTTGATCATAATAAAACTTTTATTGATAATATTAATGATTTTATGGAAAAATAGAAACTGGAATATTCTTTTGAAATTTAAATTGATGATGATTTGGTTCATGATCAAGAACAAATAACACTAAAATGTTTGAAACTGATAAACCTGAAAGTGTGTTTCCTAAATAGGACAGATCCTTGAAAAACCATCCTTTAGAATATGTTATAGTAAAACAAAATGAAGGAGTTAGGACTATAAGTAGTATTTAAAACCTTACTGAATTTTCTTCCCTTTTATCTTAAATTGAAATGAAATCTATAAAACAATCCTTGAGTAATGGGAGTTAGGTTTTATCCATATAAGAGGAATTAAAATAGTTTATGAGGAAATTGGTTTGCTAACTAGTTGATATAATCTCTTGTTATCCTATTATTATAACAAAATGAGTCTTTATAAATAAAAAGAATGATCATGGTTTAATAATTATAAATTTTTAGGTCTGATAAGGTGAGGCATATGGTCTAGGGTGAGGGTGAATAGATTAGATTAAAAAAATTATTATGTTGAATTAATTTTCTTAGTTAATTATCAAATTAAATTATCTTGCACAAAATTTAATAATAAATAATGAAAATTTAAATAAATAAATTAAGAAATTTTATTATATTTCAATCCAAAGTGGACCAACATCTATTCTTACACCTTTTAACTCTATTGGTCCAATGTGTGTTGGTTTCATTTGTTTTCAATATGTCAATATGTTCTTGTAGAGGAGGTTATGTGGAGAGACTTGGATAAGTTTTATAGAATATTTTTTTTAATTTGTAGAAATATTATAATGTTAAACAATTCTATTCTGATCCTCTATGGTTCTAACATCATGATTATTAAAAGGTTATCATGGTTCAAACTCTTGAAGTTTACATTCATATATTGATGCACAAAATTAATGTTATGAAATAAAGAAGTTGTAGATTATAAAAAGTTAAAATTTATGAAGTCATGAATTTAATTCTATATAAATTTTGATCTATGAATTTGTGATTAGAAATATAATGGTTATAATAGATTTAGTAACTTCAGTATAGGAAGTGTTCACTAGTCTATCATATTGAGATGTATGAAGTCTATCAGATGGAGAGAGTTAATGATCAATGAAGTTTCAATGGACAGACACCAAAGAGATCATCATAAAAATGATAACTATATAAAAAAATCATTTATATCATATTAAATTTTATAAATTTTTACTAGATAGAGAAAATAATGAAGTTATATAAAAAAATGAAATATCTGATGGTCACTAGATGAAATGTTTTGAAGTACACTAGATTAAGTTTATTAGAAATAAATTAAGGGATGGAGTAATTCTTGTGAATGTACCATAAGAACATTCATGAATCCATAAGATTGAGAAATTATAAGATCACTAGATAGATAAATGAGAAGTCCATTAGATTGATAAGATCTATAAAGATTACCAGATGGACAAATGTGAGACTATCAAATGGAAGGGTTCTTTTGAAGTTTAGAAAATAAATAAAAGTAAAGATCATCATATGGAATTTCATTCATGTGTATACAATTTAATAATCGTGACAATCCTAAGCTATACTTTTATTTATTTTAAATCTAGATAATATTTAATGAAGATTTAAGAGATCATTGATGCCAATATTTAAGGAAAAATTGAAAAATAATGTTTAATATAAAGTTTTAGAAGCTTTAATGGTAGTAAATTTTTGTACGTTATGTGGGAAATTTAAATAATAGATCACACTTCTTCCAAGTTTTGTATAATAAGTATTCCTATATTAATGGGTAGAGGATCTTTAAGAATCTATCGTTGCTAAAACTGAAAAAGGAGTGAATGTGCGGAAGTTTTCAAGGGACCACATCAAGAGTTTCCAACCAAGATTATTTATGGATGAAGAATATTAGAATAGGAATAAATATCTCTAGATAGATATCCACTAGATAGAGAATTACTACAAGGTGAAATATTAGATAAAGTAGGTGCATCATATAAAGAAGCATAAAACTGTGGTGCATTAGATAGAGAATCACTGGAATGAGATTCAACTGATAGAGGTGACTTAGATAAAAGCATATAGGATGAAGGTGAATTTTATATAACAATAGAAAAATTATAATCATACACATTATTCCAAATGGATTATTAATAGATAGAAAATTACTGGTGATTTTGGAGAAGATCTATGCATTTCTAAGATCAAGAGGATATTTTAAGACTAGAATACTCTCCAGATAGCTGTTAATGATCTTAAATAAGTTGTATACATGGAAGGGTGATCTAACTTACTAGTGGAGTAAGCACATGAAAATAGTCATATGTTTCTACATTGGATTAAAAAAATAAGAAGTAAGATCTTATAGCTGGGGGTATAACCAATTGATGAAGAGGTTCGTGGATGGGAGTAGGATGAATCATGAAGGTAGATAAAAAAAAGAATGGTTGTTGGGGGGGGGGGTATTTACAAATATAGAAAAATAGTTGGTTGATTGAGAGTGGATCTAGAGTTATCTAGATGAATGATTACTGGGGTGTTGAAATTGTTTTGGCTATGCCTTTATAAACCTAAAGAAGTTATTAGAGAATACATAATGGGGGGGTGGTATAACCAACATGAAAAGGAGTTGGGTTTTGTACCAAACCTTGTAAATATTATGTGATGATCTATATCTTCATATTTACTCCATAATAGGTGAGGATGAGAGATTTATTTGAGTGGATAGATAACTTTAACATGTTTTAGAGGATGAGTTCTAAAGTGAAGTCATAAAAGAAAGTGGTCACTAATTAACCCCTCCCCATTTTAGTGACATTTTAATGATATAGGAACATCAATTGGTATCATATAAAATATTCACTATGAAATATCCAACTATCTACTAAGGTTTTATATTATAAATTTATTTAACAATAGGGGTGTTAATATATTCAATGGAAATAACTATCATAGTTATAGGAATAAGATGCTACCTTATCTTATATCTCTTGAACTAGAAGTCAAATATGTTTTTACAGTAGTATTTCCTCCCATTAAGGAAGTATATATGATTTCTTATGATAATATAAATATGAAATTTGATAGAAAATCTAAAAATTACATTTTTATGAATCTCTCTTATAAATTTTATATAAAAATTATGGTATTTCAAGCTACTAAAGAGATGTAGGATAAGTTTTGAATCATTTATGAAGGAAACATGAAAGTTTAGAATTATAAATTTATAGGAGATTATTTGAATATATCAAGATAGATGATGATGAAAAATATTTATGATTACTTTAAAATGGTTAATGATTTTTTAGTAATATTAGTGGTTTTATAAAGAAGATAGAAGACTCTACTATTATTAAGAAATTAATGGAAAAGATTTTAGAATGGTTTGATTCCAAGATTTCAGATATAGAATATTGATAGGATCTATCTTTGGATGAACTTCACAATATTCTCATAATATATGAAGTGAGAAAATAAATTGTTGTTAAAAATATTTCTAAGGAAGAAATAACTTTTGAAATTATGTTAAAAGGTAATTTTTGATAAAAAGAAAAAGAATAAGAATCAAGTGATTCATATATTGAGGATGATGAATAGTATTTCAATAAATTTATTGATTTTCTTTATAAGAGATAAAAAATGTAATTTTAAAAGTAAAAGGTAAATAATCCCTTAAGTACCAGAATTAAAATGACATAGGATATTTTTTAGGAATCTATCCTAATAAGAAGATTTCTGATTATGAGTTATAGGAAAATATGAATTCTTTTTAATAGAAGTTTAAGAAACATAAGAAAAGGTTTTATAGAAAGAAGAATAATTATCTGAGAATAAGAGAGGTTTATGATTCATTATCTAACAATGAATTTGATAGTCAAGTAAATTTCACAGATCATGTTAAAATGGAATGTGATTAATTAATTAGTGGTAATTATGAATAATAGAGTGAATAACTAAAATAGACTCTAAAAGAAAATTTAGAAATATATCTTGAGAAAATTAAACATCTAAATAATGATAGAAAAACATTGAAGAAAGAAACTAAGGAAATTGAATTTGAGAATGGTGAACATGTCCAAAAGGAAATTACACTCCTTAATGAGATCAAATAATATTAAGTGAAATTATCCAAGCTAGAAAGGAAGATAAAATATCATAAAGAAACATCATCTGGATATGATAAGCTTAACAAGGGAGAAACTACACTTATTTAGGAAAGTAAGAAAAACATATTAAATTTGGATGAATTTGAAACTAAACTAAAAAAAAATCATGTAAATATTGGATGAAAAAGTGTAAGAGTTATCTAAGAAACAATCAATGTGTTTTAAAAAATAAAATGAGTTCAATAATATTAGAGAATACTTCATCAAGGCTGTTGAGGTTAAAGGTGAATCTTCTCAAGCTGGTGAAAAGAAGGGTTCATATAGGTATGTTGATTCTATCCCTAATCAATATCAAAACACATATTCCTTTATTAACATTTCATGTTAAAAATATAATATTGAATTAGATAGGATGAAGAAGATTAGTGATGAATCATATTCTATAAAACAATAGTGAAATATTTCAAGAAGACTTTCCCCTAAACAAATACTTCCATAGTTTTTAAAGAGAAACCTATAATAAGCATCAGATAAAAACTACCAGTAGTCTGAATGATCAAGATTCCGAGGCCTCTATTGGAATCATGGAGTATTGGGGCATAAAGCCTACTCTTTTTGGTACAATATGTCTCTAACCAGAAAAAGGTATGAATCAAGGGGAATCTTTGATAAGAAGATAAGAATCATATTTTATAGAAAGTAATTGAGAAATAAAATAAATTTTATAAGATGAATAATGATACAATTTCAAGTGATTCATGTGAGCATATCAAGAAATTTGGGTAAGAAAAGGAGATTGATAAATTTGAGAAATTAATGAAATATTGGTTAGTTACTTGTCTAGATCAAATATCCATGGCTATAAATTTAGTGGAAGAAAAAAAATCTTCTAAATAAAAAAGGAAAGAGACCGACTTCAGAAGATAATAATACAGTTAATGATAAGTTACCTACAAATATAGGTATGGATATCTAGAATAAATGCAAGAGGTTTGATTAATATTGTTATAGTAATAAAAACTATATGAATATCTTATAGGGCCATTATAAAATCATGAAAATGATGTTTAAAATTAAAGGGAATAAATATATTCCAAAAAATAAATTGAAGATGATTGATTCATCAAAATACTGAAAAGATGAAAATAAATAGATTAAAAAATTCATAAAGGCTGATCAGAAGGAATAAATCACATGACATGCTAAGTATAAGAAGAAGGAGAATAAAAATAGACAAAGATAAGTCTCTTAGTATAAATGTTACTTATAAGGAACACTGAGGTTCCTCTTCATTACCTTTATTTTTATTTATTTGAGTTATATTATAGATAATTAAAGGAGAAAAAGTAGAGTATATGGATAAGTGATATAAAAGTTTAATAGTAAGAAGAGATACCCATCATGAAACATTATGATCACCATAATGAGGGATAAAGTGACACCCTTATAAGGGAGAAAATTTGAAGCTGAGCATGATGATCACACTTTACTTGTTTATATCAAGATGATCTTAAAGGAAGTGTGAGGATTGATGAGAAAATTGAGATATAGGGGGAGTTGTGTTTATACAGTAGAATTATTTTGATGTGTTTATTGATATGGGTGCAAGTTTCATCTTAATAAACTTACTCAGATAAACCCTGGTACAAATATAATGGTAAAGTATTGAAGAAAGTATTACATAAAGGAAGTGCTATGGACAATCTTGATCACCTTAATCATGAACTTTTGTTTTCTACCTTAGGTTAAACCACACATACTTATAATTGTATAATTTAAGGATCTTTGTTTAGAGATCCACATAATACTATTCTTATATCAATTAAAGTTTTTAGGATATTGAAATAATATATAATGAGCTAAGATGAAGAATAGAGATGACCCCTATGTTGCCCTTTGATTTTCATTGTAAATAATAGGGAGAAAGAAAATGAAATAATTATATGTGGGAGAATTAATTTATCACAAACATTAAATTCAAATATGTGTATATATATTGAAGATAAACACGAATGGGGATATTTTTAGTCTGAAGGGTGTTTGTTTCATTTGTTGTCAATATGTCAATATGTGTTTGTAGAAGAATTTTCTTAGAGAATCCTAGGGATATTTGAGAGAATATTTTTTTTCATAGTTTAGAGAAATATTATAAATTTATAAAATTATTTTATAGTCCTCAAAGGTTCTAACATCATGATCACTCAAAGTTTCTCAAGGTTCAAGATCATGAAGTTTCTGGAAACATATAGTTTTTACAAAGTTAATGTTATGAAATGATAAAGTTGAAGATTGTAAAAAGTTAAAAGTTATTAATTCATGATGTTTATTCTATATGAAGTTTGATCTTTGAAGTTATGATTATACATAGTATGATCTTATAGAGATTCAGTAACTCCATCAGAGGAAGAGTTCATTAGTCAATCTGACAAAGAAGTATAGAGTTTACCATATAGAGAGATATGAAAATCAATAAAGTTTTAATGCATAGATTCTTGGGAGATCATAATATAGATGAGAACCAAATAGAGAAAATAATTTATATTATAGGAAATTTTATGATGTTATATTGGTTAAATATAATCTGTGATGATCACTGGAAAAAGAATTGTGAAGTACATCGAAATAATTTTAGAGAACAGTGATGATTAGATGGAAGAAGGACTGTGAATTCACTAGAAGAACATTCATGATTCCATCAAATGGAGAAAGCTTAATATTACTAATTGGAGAAATTTGAACTCCATTGGACACATAAAATCTATAAATATTACTAGATGAACTTTTGTTGATGTCGAGATTTTAGGAAACTTTGGTAAAGAATGATGACTCTAAGTTTCAGAATCATAGAAGGTGGTCAAATGAAATTCGAGTTAAGTGGGAAATTCAAACCAAATCCCATGTTATTATTAGTTTTTTATAATAAATATGCCTATTTTTAGCCTAACTAGGTTAAATACCCTCAGAGGTGGGGGTGGTGAATTTGGGTATGATAGATTAAAAAAAATATCTCTTCAGATCATGTTTTTTTTCATTTTACAGAACTATCTTCTCCCTCCTTACTGTTGCATAGTATAAATGGAAATTTGAAAATTCACATGACACAACAATTTTATTTGGTTCAACCTCACTGGGATACATCCAAGGAGCATAAAATTATATTGTTCTAATGTACCAAGTATACTAAAGCTCACTGCGGTTATAATTTTTGGAGTGAAATTATCATGAATTGGCCCATCTACCCTGGTAACCCAACACCCTAACTGATCCTAACATGTAATGAAGGTCATTTGTGATCCCCATTTGTTGGTTTATAGCACCTAACATAATATAAAATTATATAGGGAGAAAATCTTTTCACAAACATTATGGAATCAAGATAATAAATCATTATGAATACAAAAGAAACTCCATTGGGAGAAGTGTACTTGAAGTCAAATGGGTATGAAAACACAAAGTAGTACAACAAAGTACCAATAAAACAATAAAGATAAACAACCCAATTCCTAATGGATTAAACTCTCCAATTCAACAGATCAACAACTATAAGAATATCCAATTAGTGCTTTACCCCTGATCGAACCTCGAAGGAGATAATCTATAAACACCTGAAGGCATAGATAGGGTGTGATATAAAATACCAGTAGGGTCTCACCAAGGATTACATAATAATATTCTAACATTTAATTAACCAAATAAAGTGATTTCAATTTTTAAATAACTTGGTTTTTCATTTCAAGATCATATTTAAAAAAATCATGCTTTTAATTTCTAATGATGAAAATATTTTTAAACATATGGTTCTTTACACAAATGGATGAAATAAGTACTTTTATAAAAAAAGTTTATATAAATTTTCAAGGCATGTAAAATAATTTTCAACAATGAAATACTTTTATATCTCATATATAAAAAAGTGGGCAAAATCATCATATGCCAATAGGTATGATTGTTCTAGGTTATGGGATCCTCACACACTCATGTGGTAAACCGAAATGTGTACACACCTCCCTCAGAACTAGAAATAGAGGACTCATCCATGCCTCACAAGAGAAATATGATGTGCTCACAAAATTCTTTTAGTGGTGTAAAATTTCAATCCATTTCGAGGGAAATTCCAACCTAGTGTGTCTATTCCAATAACTCACTAACTTCCTAAGCTTTCATGTACTATAGTAAAATTCCATGATGGGCATTTTATTTAAATAAATCTAAAAAAATTAAATCCCATTCCCTAATTTAAAGAATCTCAATTTCCATTTAAAAAAATGGATTTTTAATAAAGAGCATGCATTCTTTGAAGGTAAAACCCTAAGGTTTCTATAAAAACCACTTTAATCAATTTTTTATATATAGGAATTTGAAATCAATTCAAAATTAAATTTCAAAATTCACTTTAAAAATTAAATTCAACAACTTGATTTAAAAACATTTCCCTCGATTTCAAACCCCCCCCCCCAATTCAATGGAATTGGGGTTTTCAAAATTTCTCCATCAAGATCATTCCATAATTTAAATTAAACAATTTATATTTCACCAATTTCTATAAACACACCCCAATTAAATCGATTTGGGGGATTTCCCTATTTCATACCAAAATCCCACATTAAAACCCTAATTTAATTGAATTAGGTTTTTCAATAATACTAATTGAAAAACATTTCACTATTATCAAGAAATTTCATTTAATTAAAAAAATTGAAATCAAATTAAGGATTTTAGGTTAAAAAAAATTGGGTATTATTATGGATCTACCTACCTTGTGATTATAGGATCTCAAAACACCAAACCCTATTCGAGATTTGTTGAAAAATAATGGCGATCACAGAATCCAGGAAACGAGGATCAAACCTAGGTTTAAGATCCAAAAATAGAGGGTATTAGATCCAAAAATCTACATGGGGATCTTCAAAACCCTAGGGAGGAGAAAGCAATAATGAGAGATAGAAAACAGTGTGATAAAACTAGATGGGAAGAGATCCAATGACGTTCTTCAAGATTTGATTTGCTTCCAGGAGGGTGTAGAAGGGACACAATTTACTTTTAGTTTCTTATAGGGAAGAATAAAATGTATGGGGTTCATTATAGATCCTTCCAATGCTTAAATTTAGGTCTTTAGGATTTTAAATTTATATTTTCGGATTAGTTATATCCCATGCATAGTTATCTAGGAAAATCTGCATGGTTAGACCAAATCGTGTGGCCTGGCTCTGCACCCCTTTAAATTGGACACATGGTTTCTTCTAAGAGGGAAAATGGTTTGAAAAAACATGTTCCAAACCTGAAATATCCCACAAACTGGGTTGGCATGGTTTGTTTTGAGAGGGCGCATGGTTTTTGAAAACCCAACACCAACTGTGAACTAGCCTTGAATTTTTAAAACTTTTAATATTTCTACCCAAAACAAATACAAATGAAAATCAAAAAAATATTGATTAATATATGAATAGATGAATACCTAGAAACTTTAACAGGTTGTTACAACCTCCCCACCATAGAAACTTTATGTCCCTATAAATCCTACTTAGAAGATTCCATGCAAAAAAGATAAGGCCACAACTCTCTCATTAATACCTCCCTCTCCCACATCTCCTGATTATTAGAACCATGATGCCATAGAACATGAGAAAAAGGCATCATCCTCCCAATAAGTACATTGGTTTTAGAATCAACTATCCAGACTCACCATTCAGTCATTGATAAATTAGGTTCAACCTCAGGATCACACAATCTCAGAACATGAGATGGATTATATAGATACTTTCATAGTTAAGATACATGGAACATGTAATATATTTATGTTTTCTATGGTAGAAGTGATAAATGGTAAGAAACTTTACCTACCTTCTCATTAACCTCAAAAGTTTCCACAAATAGAGGAGAAAGTTTACCTTTCCTCCCAAGCTGTAGATGACCCAAACAGGGTGAAACTTTCAAGAAGACCTAGTCACCAACTTAAAACTATAATGGTCTATCAAGATGATTAGCATAATAATTATATCAGATATATTCCATCAAAATTATTTGATGAATCAAATAAATATTATATATCATCTCTTAAACTAATCTTGTCCCAACTAGGCAACATTCACCAATCTCTGACCAACACAATAAAGATTTGCAAGGCCAACCATACAAGGCCTCAAAAAGAGACATTCTAATCTTGTACTAGTAACTATTGTTATAAGAAAACTCAAACAGCCCCAAATGATCATACCAAGCTCCAAAAAAGTTTAGAAAATAAGGGTGAAGCATATCCTCAAGAATATATATATCAATCTTTCTATATGAACAAATGACTGCAGATTATTTTCCATACTCAAACGAATGTGAGATCCCAGTGCCTTCTGAAGGCCTCTACGAAAGAGAGAAGTAACCCAAAGATTTATATAAGAGACTATAGAAGATGTAAATCAATGAAAATGAAAAATCTCTTTTACATAGAGATTTTCCAAATCCTCAAATTTGGTTATATCATGAATGGGTATAAAGTATGCTGATTTTTTCAACCTATCGATCACATCCCATATTGCATTATTCTTTCATTTGGGACATGGTAACCCAACCAAAAAGTCCATAGTGATCTCATCCTACTTCCAAATTGGAATGGTAAGAGGTTGAAGAAAACCCAAAGGTTTCTAGTGCTCGAACTTGAACCATTTGCATGTATAACAGTGAGAATAAAATTTAGCAATGCCCCATCTCATACCTAGATACCAAAACTACCACCACATATCAAAGAACATATTCATGGTTTCTGGGAGCAATTCTCACTAGGAATTATGGAAATTCGTCATCACAACTTTCCTTACTGCTAACAACACCATAAATAAATTCGGATAGCATAACACACCCTTGGTGGAGAATGACAAGTCATGTATAGTCTCCCCACTATTAAGAGGGTCTCTAATTATAAAAAACTCATCACCAAGCTAATAATATTAAATAATAATCTTGAGAATATTATATGTTAACATGACATTGGCCAAATAAACCTCAAACCCTAATTCCCTAACTCCAATATGAAACTATTAAAAAAGATCCATCATGTTCTACTCTTCTGATGATTCATTCTTGACTTGGGTTGGAATTTTACTGATCAAATAATCCGAAAAAACATTCAATTTCCTCTAGGTTTAGTCGATTTAAAATTTTAAATATTATAGGTATTTCACACAAGGCCTCTGGAGGAGATTAAAATCTTTTTGAGAGAAGATATAACTCAAGATCTTGTAGATTGAAAACATGGTAAATATTTCTCCGTAAAGTTAATGCCACCAACTCTTAAGAACTTGCATAAAAGCTTCAAGTTCAAGGTCATGGTTTGGATAATTATTCTCATGTGTCATAATATGGCGAGATCCATAAGAAATGACAAGATCATTTTTCATAATAATGCAACCCAAACCTCAACTTGATGCATCATAGAGGACCACATTGCTATGCCCTACCTTTGGAAGTGTCAACACCGGTGCAATAGTCAAAATGAATTTAAGCTCAATAAAATAACACTAAAATTTTTCATCCCAAGAAAAATTTACTCCCTTATGAGTTAGATTAGTCATCAGGGAAGAAAACTTTGAGAAATCCTTAACAAACCAACGATAATACCCAGCCAGACCCAAGAATCTATGAATCTCGAAAACATTCAATGATTGTTCCCATGTAAAAACAACCATCACATTTTTATAATTGATTTAAATACCATATCTTGACCCCATGTGTCCTAAGAAATTCAGTTACTAGATACAAATATCACATTTTGGAAGCTTGGCATAATGTCAGTGATTTCTCAACAATTCTAGAATTTCTCTAAGATAATGAACATGATCCTCCTTGAACTTAGAATATACTATGATTTCATCGAAAAATACTACCATGAAGGTATCAAGATACTTAGGGAAAATACTGTTTATCAAATCTATAAAGACTATGGGAGAATTTGTTTGACCAAAGGGCATGACAAGGTACTCATAATGTCCATACCTACTATGTAATGTGGTTTTCTGAATGTTAGATTCTTTTATCCTCAACTGATGGTAATCAGATCGAAGATAAATTTCTGAGAACCAGTTCTCCCCTTTCATCTAATCAAATAGATGATCAATATGTGGCATTGGATATTTTTTCTTTATTGTAACTTGATTGAGTTTTCGATAATAAACAGAATGGCGTAGTGAACTATTAGATTTATTAGAAAAGATAATAGGTTTCCTCCAAGGTGAAACAATCATGTGTATAAATCCTTTATCTATAATATCATCCAACTGAGTCTTCATCTATTTCATTTCCTCTAGTACCATGCAATATGATAGAATAGAAACTGGTTGAGTACCAGGATCTAGGTCAATAGAAATCTTTTCTTCCCTTACAAGTGGATAACCATAAAAGTTAATGAAAAAAATTTCAAGAAACTTAACAACAATTGGAGGGAGATAACTGCTCAAAGATTTCTACTCCAGATCAAAATCAAACACATATATCACTTTCCCCAACCCTAGATAGTAAGGTTTGACTCTACTCGACTTCGGGTCCCATTCTCCTTGAAAGATTCTGCAAACCCCATATGGCGCATTAAAGGAGACTCATAAAAGATAATAGTCAATCTAGGATTTATTAGAAATGATCCAATCCATCCTGAATATGAAATCAATTTTTTTAATGTTGAGAAATAGAAAAATACAAGAAAGATCAACATCTAATCGAGAGAAAACACAAGTGGGACTACGAAGACCCTTCTCTCTCTTTGTATTAAGGGGAGTAGTAATATCCATTACATGAGATAAAATCTCCGTAGAAAGATTTATAAGATTAACAATATGGGTTGAAATAAATGAATGAGATGCACCAGAATAAAATAGAGTAGTCACTAATGATGAAGCTATAGTAATGTACCTCTCATGGTTTATGGACACATATCCTCTTCCTCTAGATACTCTTCCATGGTGTGAAGAAGTATCATTCTAGACGGCTATCTATAGAACCCCTTTGTCCTTAGAGAATATAATTACCATTTATTTTTTTGAAGGAGATAATGATTCCATTCCACTATGAGGAGTAAAATAAAAATGTAATAATTTTTTTAGGTGACCTGAGTGTCCACAAGAACCACACTCCTTGGGTACCTCAGTACAAACCCTCTTTGAATTCCCTGGATTTCCACACTGGTAGAAAATCAAAGGGCCTCTTTCAGGAACTATTGGAGGTCTATAATGAACCTACCATCGATAACCACCATGAGAGTCATCACACTTCCACTTTTCTTAAAAATAACCCATATTGTCACTAGGAGAGAAAGAAACTCTTGATAACCTTGACTTTCTAGCTAGGTCCATTTCGATCATCATTACTCTATCAAACACATTAGCATAATAAAAAAAATTTAGTTAGAAAACCTAAGAATGGGTATTAGATCTTACTCCCAACTAGAACCCTGGATACTTCATCTTCTCATTCGATACTATCTCAGGTGATAAATACATGAGCTCAATAAAATGATTTTCATACTCTATCATGGTCCTGTCTGTTTACTCAACTTTGAAAAACTCTACTTCCTTTACCCATAGAGTTGACTCTGGATAGAAATGGTTGGTGAAAATAACTTTGAAGTCTTTAAACTCTAGGACCACATGCTTCTTCACAGTCATCATCAAGTTCCACTATCTCCTTCTTGGTCCTTTGAGCATGAAGGTGGCACACTTCTCCTGCATTTCATCAGGTTTATCTAAGAGTCTAAAAAAACATTCCATTCTACTCAACCATTACTTATCCTCTGGTGGATCATTTGATCCTTTTAATGATATAAGCTACTAGAGACTGAATTCTTAAGAACATTCTCAAAAAACATCACTTTGAGGGTCCACAGTTGGATTCAGAATGGGAACTGGTGGTGGTGCATATCCCAAAGCTTGGATAATATGAACAATCACCTCAACCGGGTTTGGGTATATATGAGGATTTGTTTACTAAGGTTTAGCAACAACTTTCTCCTAGATCCAATTTTCACAAATTCTCAGATCCATGATCCTAAAAAACATCAACAAACGATAAGGAATACATTAGAAGAACACTCAAATATAGAAATGAGGGAAATTAATTCCAACATATAGGAAAACATGATATGGATTTAAATACTATCCAAATCAAAATTTGGGAAAATACTAGAAGAAATACTCAAGAAATCTTTCCCAAACCACCCCTGGTGATTTAAGGTTCATTTTAGTGAGATTTGTCGAGACACTAAATCCCATCTACCTCTTAATTCTTGAAAATATTACACAAAGAATACTGATTTCATGGTAAGAATCCCAACCTAGACCTATGATACAAATTTTTTAAGAACCATCCTGGGTACCCTAGTAACCTGATACTCAAACTGATCCTGACATTTCCTAAAGGTAATTCTTGATCCCCATGGGTTAGAGACTATAACATGAAATCATAAAAAATGAAAGAGGGAATGAATTTGCCACAAAAATTAGAAAATAAAGATAACAAATTAGTATGCATACAAAATAAACTCTACTATAAGAAGTGTACTAGAAGTTAGACTGGTATGAAAACCCAAATTACTACAATAAATTACTTGTAAAATAGGAAAGATAAATATCCCATGTCCTAATAGATGAAACTCTACAAGTCTATAGATTAACAGCTAAAACCACCTCCAAGTGGTGCTTTACCCATGATTGAGCATGAAAGGAGATAATCTAAAAAAATCCAAAGGAATAGGTATGGTGTGAGCTAAAATTACATCAGGGTCTCACCAAGGATTCCATAATAAGATTCAATCATTTAATTAGCTAAATAAAGTGATTTCAATTTTCATATAAATAGTTTTGGCATTTCAAGATAATATTTAAACAAATAATTATTTATATTTTAAATGATAGAAATAATTTTAATCAAATAGTTCTTTACACAAATGGATTAAATAAAAACTTTTATATAAAATAGTTTATATAAATTCACATGGAATATAAAATAGTATACAACAATGGAATACATTTATATCTCATATATACACAAGAAAGCAACATGTTCATCTACCAAGAGGTATGATAATTCCAGGTTATGGGATCCTCACACACTCATGTTATAAACCACTATTTGTACACATGTCCCACTATACTAGAAAGAGAGGAATCATCCATGTCCCCTAGGAAAAATAATATGTGCTAACCAAGGTTTTATTAGTATTATAAAGTACCAATCCATTACTAGGGAAATTAAAACCTAGCATGTTTCTCCCAATAACTCTTTAACTACCTAGGGTTACATGTGATCTAGTACAATTTAATGATGATAAATTTATTTTAATAAAACTTAAAATATAATTAAATCTCAATCCCCCAGTTCAAAAATGCCAATTTCCATTTAAAAACTAAAATGATTTTTTAACAAAAAACATGTATTTTTCTAAGGCAAAACCCTTTGATTTCTATTAAAATCACTTTAATCAATTTTTTAAAAATAGTAATTTGAAATAAATTCAAAAATAAATTTCACAATTCACTTTAACATTTAAATTAATCAATTTAATTTCAAAAATTTTCCATGAATTTCATAGAAAACCCCCAATTCAATGGAATTGGATGTTTTCCCAATTTTATCATCAATTTTATTCCACAATTTAAATTAAATGGTTTAATTTTCACCAATTTCCATTGACACATTCTAATTCTATGTAATTGGGGATTTTCCCTATTAAATGCCAAATTCCCACATTAAAACCCAAATTCAATAGAATTAGTTATTTCTAACAAACAAATTAAAAGAAATTTAATTGAAATCAAGAAATTTAAATTAATTAAATAATTTAAATTAAAAAAATCAGTTTGGGGTTAAGAAAAATTGGGAATGATGATGGAACTACCTACCTCTGGATCATGACATCTTGAAATAGAAAACCCTAATGAGGATTTTTCAATGAAGAATGATGATAAAAAAAAATATGAAAAGAGTATCAAACCTAGGTTTAAATAAAAATGGGGATCTAAAAAACCCTAGGGATGAGAAGAAAGATATTGGGAGATAGAAAATGGTGGAAGAAAACTAATTGGGAGGAGATTGAATGATGTGTTTCAAGCTTCGATCCACTTTTTGGAGGGTGGAGAGAGTCCAAAATCACCTCTTGGGTACTCTCAGGGAAGAAAAAAATGTATGGGGTCATGCTAGGTCTATCTGAATCCTAAAATGGGGGGTTTTGGATTTTAAAGTTAGATTTTCAAATTACTTAATTTCCGTGCATGGTTAGCCGGAAAGATCTGCACGGTTAGACCAAACTGTGAGGTCTATCCATGTACCCCTTTTAATGGACCGCATAGTTTCTCCTAAGAGGGAACATTGACTTAAAAAACCATAGTCTAACCATGAAAAACTCCACTTCCTGCATTTTTATAGTTTTCCTTGAGTGGGTGAACGATTTGGGAAAACTGTGCACCTACCGTACACTAGCCCAAAACTTTAAAAAGTTTTAAAATTTCAACCTTAAAAAACCCCAAATGAAACCCAACCAATGCTTGATTAAAATAGGATTTTAGAAATACCTAAAAATTTTAACTGGATGTCATAGAAATAACTGTTCCTCCTAGTTTACAACCATTAAAAATTTGAAATCTCACTTCTCTCTCACTATAGTAAACACATTGATCATCTGGTTGACTCTTCTAAAAACCAGTTATGAGTTGATTCAAACTTGTGTGTGTCTTTATTCTCTTATTTAATTACTTATATGAAAAAAAAATTTGTGTGAGACTCCCCTATAAGTCTCCTTTGAGAGACCATGGCACGTAATACCTTTCATGAGATCCTGATGCATAACCCCTTTCGTGAGATTCTAGCACAAGACCCCTTGTGCAAGATATTGGTGAGTGACCCCTGACATGAGATCTTGGCATGAGACCACTTTTGCAAGAGATATAAATCATGCGGATCATGAGACCTCCAAATCAAGTAGATCTTAAGACCTCTAATTCACGTGGATCATAAGAACTTGTTTAGATCATGAAAATATCAAGATATCAATGTGGCTTCCTATGTATGAAAACACCCTACACATAATTCACTTCACAAGACCCTTTTACAATTCCTTCTTCTGATTATGTGGATGACAATAATCCAACGAAATAATTTGTTCATATCTTGAAAAATAATTTCTCATCATATAAAACCACTTAAAAAAACTTACTAACTTCGTAAGGATGGTTTAGGGGGTATTTATATGTATAAATCCCCCACCTTAACTCCAAAAATCATTTATTATCATCCATTGTACCACCTCAAGAATCCTTATCATACGCTTCACAAGATCACTTCACATGATCACCTGATACATGTTGCAAGTGCTTCACATGATCATCATCATTATCTTTGAGTGTGTCACATGATCCCATTAGGATATCCAATGACAATCATGAAGTTAGTGATATTTTCATGCAGTTATTCGTAAGATCCCATCGTGAGATCCACTTACTATCATGTGCTTCACATGATCCCATCGTGAGATCCAAATAAAATCATGTGAACAGTGCCATTATTATCCAGATATTTTCAAGACACCATCATGAGATCCAAATACAATCATGTGGTCATGTGATTTCAAATGAACATGGGATTCCTTTGTCATTTCCAACATCCTAATCTTCATTCACTCTCTATCAGATCCTTTGAAAATCATGTGATGTATTCAAGTGCTACACATGATCTCTCTATGTGATCCTCTGAGAATTATATGATGCTTTTAAGTAATTATCATGACCTTAATGTGATATCTTCTGACAATCATGGGTTTTCTTCATGCGCTTCACATGATCTCTTTGCACGATCCTCTAAAAATCATACGGTGTCTTCAAGTGCTTTGCATAATCTCGATGTTAGATCATCTGATAATCATATGATGCTTCATAAGATAAGATCATAAATCTTATGCACTAAGAGATCATAAATTCACATTCTCTAAGATCAGGCATTCTCACTCTGTGAGATCAGACATCTCACCCTATGTGAGATCAGATATATCACACTCTATGAGATCATACATCTCATGCTATACTAGATCATATATAATGACCTCTAAGAGATCAAACATATTTTACTCTATGAGATCATAAATCTATTACTCTACAAGATCATACATATCAACCTCTATGATTCAGAAATCTTGGCCTCTGTGAGATTAGACATCCCACCCTCCATAAGATCATACATCTCACTCCCCACGAGATTAGTTCAGACATCCAAACTCACTCTTCATGCATCCTTTGAGAACAATCCTTCATAAAAAACCTCAAACCTTATTAACAAATATAATCAATATAATCACACCAAGAGGAGGTATTGTTTCCTACAATATTCCACTTTGGGTTTGTTGATAACACTTATAATCTTCAAGAACCAACCTATTGAAAAATCTTATGCATGAAAACCATTTTCCTTCTACTACCCCAGGTAGTGATCATGGACTTCTTTGAAATGTACTATAATACCATACGAGTCTATATTGGTGTGAGAAACAAGAGTTTCATTCAAATCTCAACAATAAATTACTTTATTCTCAAAATTTCCACTGGAAACCTTATCGATACCGAAATATAGAACAAGATCAACTTTTAAGATATCTTCTTAATATACACATGTCTAGTTACTGAATCATAAATCTAAAGGAAACTAATTTTCATTATTCTTCATCATTGATAGACCAATCTTAGCATCATTACATATAATACCCCCTATTTCTGTGCTCCCTCTATTAGCTTCTCCCTCTATCTTGATTAAGATATTTTCTCCCTTGTTGTCAATAAACCCATAGATCAATCCTTTGTGGTATAAAACTTGGTAAAGAAAACATATCAATATATAGGGTAAAAAACCATACCTTGGGGATAAGGGGACCCATATCCACAATTTTTAAGTGTGGGGAGTTGACTAAACTCAAAGAACCAATCATTTCCATTCAAATGATTCTCTGGGTAAGACCTTCATCAGAATATTTGCAACCTATAGTTCTATAGGCGCATACTCCAACTTTACAAGACCATCACCTACATTATCCTCGATAAAATGATACTTTATTTCAATTTTATCTATTCATGATTGATGGAATGTATTTTTACTAAGATTTATATCACTTGAATTATCACAATGGATTCCGATCAGCGACTTCACTTCAACTCCCTTATCTTAAATATGTTTCTTTATCCACAACAACTATATACAAGCTCGAGTAGCCTAAATATATTCAACTTATATGGTTTTAAATGAAATAAAATCATGTTTCTTTCTTATCCAAGAAATACATAGTCCAACATGATAGAATGCACCACATGATGTTGAATTTAGATCATCTACTAAACTGGACCAATTCGCATATGTAAATACTAGTATGTCTTTCTAGGATTTTCATTGTATAACAAACCAAAATCAACCTTGGGATTATTCCGATACTGTTCCACCTGACATGTGGAAAAATAATATCAGGTCAGGTCATTATTTAGTATATTAGACCTCCAATGATCTATTTATATTCAGTGATATTGATTTATTTTACTTCATCATCCCCTAAAAATTTCATCCATGTAATGAAGAAAGCTTCCATTTAATTAGAATTTTTCATCCCAAATATTCCTAGAACCTCTTTTTCATATTTTTAATGATAAATAAATGTCCCATGTTTTCCTTTAATTACTTGTAAACTAAGGAAAAATGTTATCTCACGAATCATTGACAATCCGAAGTCTCATTTCATGAATTATGAAAACTTTTTTCATTATGCTTTATTTGACCCGCCAATAATTATTTCATAGAAATTTACCAGCACCATCATCCTTTGATTACTCTTGTTATTGAAATAGAGATTACAATCAACCCCACCATGCTGAAAATCAATATTATTTAAATATAGGTCATGTCATGAATACCATGTTATTGGTGCCTATTTTAACCCATATAGAGCCTTATTTAACTAAAAAACGTTTTTCTCATCATCATGAATGAGAAAAGTAATTGGGTTTTCAATATAAAATTCTTCTTACAGAACCCCATTAAAAATGATGACTTGACATTCATTTGGAAATTTTTTAATTTCATTTACACTAATATATCCAAGAATAATCAAATTGTCTACAGTATTGCAAAAAATAAAAATGTTTCATCAACACCATTACCATTTATTTGGGAGTATCCATTTCATACCAGTCATGCTTTGTTTCTGATTATTTTTCTATCTTCATTTATATTATTATGGAAAACCCATTTGGTCCTCATGAAATTCTTATCGGTTGTCCTCGAAACAATATCCCATATCTGATTATTTTCTATTTTTTCAAGTTCTTCATTCATTTCTCAAACCCAAATATCATCTCTTAAATATTATTTTAAACACTTTGGCTCTACCCATGATAAGAAAGATTCTTGTAGTAGAGTCGTTATCTTCCTCATCCAAACTTGAGCTATCCAATCCCTGATGATATTCTTCCTATCAATTTCAGCTCGAATATTTGGTTTCTTTATAATTTTACTCTACTCATCATGTGAATCTACTTATGAATCTTATATAGATACTTGCACTTCCCCTGAGCTACTCACCTCTTCATCACTAACAAACTAAGACTGTTCCTGGGGTTGTTGAAGATTATGCTCATTTTCCACTACAACAACATAATTTCTCTCTATACTTTTTACCATGCACCTATTGAAGCATTTATATGGTTTTATTTTTCATGAGTATCCAAAAAATATCCCTTCATATCCATGAGATTCAAAATTCCTTTTTTTTATATTTATTAAGAATAAAACACTTACTTCTGAAGACTCAAAAGTATTTCAATTTTGGCTTCTTTCCATACCACAACTTGAATAGAGTCCTTTCTTCCTTTCAAAACAATAAGGCTTTATTATAAATGTTGACTAATTTCACCACTAGTTCTTTCCAAAATTTCTCTAGATAGTCATGCTCAATAAGCATCGTTCTAATCTTATTATTGAAAATATGATTTCTTTTATCAACCACTCTATTCTACCATGAAGTTATTAATACTGAAACATGGATCCTTATACCATGTTTCTTGAGATAATCCTCCACTTGGATATTTGTGAACACTATTACATTATCTATTTAAAACTTATAGATCCATTGAACTAGAATATTTTCAACTTCTCTTCGATAATGTGTTATACAACTAAACACTATAGACTTATGGGTGATAATTGAAACCCATGTAATTATACTAAAATCATCAATTAAAAGGACATAATATCTCTTCCCATTAATATATCTTGGTGAAATAGGTCAACATACATCAATATTCACCAGTTAAAGAACTCTTTTTATCTTTTGATCTTTTTACTTATATGTCTTTTGAGTAATCATCCCTTGTTGAAAAGAATTGCATAAATGAGTACAATCATGTGATAGCTTAGGGAGATCTTGAACAACATCAATTTTAACAATATTTTCCAAGGATGATTAGATCAGATAACCAAGTCTCTTATGACACAACCTATTTTCTTCTTCCTTATCTAGGAATCAAATATCTTCTTCTCTACTCATAAGGTAGAGGTTCCCATTCACATGAATTCATTAAAAAAAACTCCTCCATATTTTCCCTTAATGATACATAATTTTTAGTTAAAGATTACATAATTTATTGAGTCACACAATTGAATAACACATATAAATTTTGGAGTGAGACCTTTAACAACCAATAAATCTACACATCTTATGAATTTACCCTGAATTTGGATTTTACCAATAAAAAAATCATCATACCTTCATTATTATGAAATATTATAACACCATACATGTTGAAACAAATTCCTATCACCAGAATATTATTTACTATCATATGGTAGGTGCATACACTATCAATATCCATGTTCTAGTAATATATGTTGATTTAAAGGCAATCTATGCAACCACTGCCTGCTCGTGTCTTTTCTTTCTGATCCATGTCTTTGACTTCATACTTTATATTGAATAATATTATTAATCTTACTTAGAGTATAATGGTCCAACATCATCTTTAAGTGCTTAAAATTTATTTTTCATTCTCATCTCATTCGATGATCCCTTGAATTGATTCATGAATCTTATTTGGTTCTGATTCAGTTCATTCCTCTACATTATGAATGAGAAATATCTGTCTATGTGATTGAATCCTAAAAAAAACAATAACCATCAAAACCATTCATGGAATATCGAACTCTTTTTGGTTTCATTTTGTTTCTCTTTCTCCTAATGATATCTCTTGTCAATATAAAATACATTTTAATAACTTCCCAAATTTCCATAACAATAACACTTGATAAGAGGTGTATTCTTATGCATCATTTCTGCACCACTGATTGTCCCTTGAGTTCTCTGAATCCTTTTTTTTGATTCACACACAAATCAATTTTCAACCTTGGAGTGGGAGGTTGTGGTCTAACATCAATCATTACTAATTTCTATTTATAGTCCACTCCCATAAAAATTGTTTAATTTATATGTAATAACTTCTTCTCTTGACATTCCTCTAACTATTTTGCTGGACCTCTAAATTTTAATTTCACTTTTTCTATCACTTGTGAAACCCGATTTCCTAATATTATATCAAGAGTATAAAGTTTATCTTGATCCTTAAACTTTGTTCATAAGTTGAAAACTTCCTCCTCAAGTTCTTATATACATTTTACTTGGTATTTTATTGTGTTAGTAAAAATATTGATAAAATTGATCTTTTCTTCAACCTTGAGTTTGAATTCAACAACTTTCTCTGAGTTATATGGTTTTTTAGATTCGGGATTTTAAATTACAACATTAATCTTAGAATTAACTTCTTCATGCTACTATATATAGAGTTTGGAATCATGAAATACCCTATTATCTTTCTTTCTTTTGGATCTCCAAATATCTATATCTTCAAGTGAAACTTCTAGTCAAACTTAGAGGTCAACTCTTCCTTCATGTCCTCCTTCATCATCGTCACTTTTTTACCTTGTCTGGGAGTTACCTAAAATAACCACCATAAAATATTCTTTATGATCCTTGTAGTCTTTCATCTCTTTTACATCATATTTTTGTGAAGATTCATATTCTTGTGAAAGTAGATTCTTCTTTTTGAATAAATTTATCTTAGTATTCTTCCTTTTTTTATGAATAGATGGATTCTTCTTATTGAAAGTTTCATCATTATCCTAATAATCATCTTGAAACTTCGTAAAACACATCAACATAATATGTATGACTTTTCCACAATTAAATCATGTAATATGAAGTTTCCCTTTAAAATTTCTTTTCCCCTTTGAAGATTTGAATAAAGGAATGAACTAACATCATTCATGACATCTTCTTGACCATATTCTAGAGAGATATTATTTATGGCCTTGATTGAAACTTATTTATACTATACTTTTTCCACATACTTATTATCATCACTTCTCATATAGTAAGTGACAAGAGTACTATGTAATCAATTCAATATCAACTGCTTTAGATATTTATCCTCCAGTACATAGACTATATAATTGAACCAAGGTGGAAGTTTTCTCAGGATTCTATTAATGATCATTATATCTTAAATAATTTCTCCAAGACCACACATGTATTTGATAGTAACATTCACCCCATCAAAAAATGCTTCTAAAATTTTATTGGGGTGTATTCATAGGTCCACATATTTGTTCCACAAAACTTTTAGTTTAGCTTCTCATACTTTTGAATCACCTATATATATATTCAAAAGATTTTCCTACATGGAATATGATTACTTATATAACATCACCTTTGTGTAGATTAGGTTGGATAATGATCCCCCTAAGGCATTGATTCCTTTAACATCAACATACAATTTTCTATATCTATCTTCTAAAAAAACTCAACTCTCCATATTTTTCCAAAATTCCATTCATTTCATCTCTAAACACATCCATACCTAATAATTGAAAGTATTTTTGCATCTGATTCTTCTATAGCTGAAAATTACTGCCATCAAAGATCAGAATTATTTTGTGATTGGCATATTCCATTGATTCTACTAAGAGGGAAAATATGAATTTAAACCATTCCTTTAATACCAATTTTTATCACAACTTGGTTAAAAACCTTGAGAATGGGGGTGAATTAGGGTATTAACGATTAAAAAAAATTCTCTTCATATCTTGTTTTATCATTATATAAAACTCTATTCTCTATCTTTCCCATTGCAGAGTATAATTGGAAATTAAAACAGGCACATGAAATAAAAATTTTACTTGGTTCACCCTCACTGGGCTACAGCAAAGGAGAATACAAAGGAAATGTGTTGATGTACAAAATCGATTACATACCACTACTAGTACAATGTTTGAAGAAGAATCACTATCCATACTGGTTTACAACCATTCACAATTTGAAATATCACTGCTCTCTCTGAAGCGAGTGCATTGATCCTCTAGTAGACTCTTCATAAAATTAGTTCTGATTTGATTCACACTTGTGTGTGTCTTTATTCTCTTGTTTCATTATTAAGATGAAAAAAAAACATTTCATGAGACTCCTCCACAATACTATTCTATGATGCCCTAGTACATAACCCTTTTTGAGAAATCATGGGGCATAACCCCTTTCAAGAGATACTAGCGTGAGACCCCTTATGTGAGACCCCTTGGATGAGATCTTGGTGCGAGACCCCTTTCGATAGACCTCCAGATCATGAAGATCATGAGACCTCTATATCCTGAAGACCCTAAGAACTATAGATCACATGAATCATGATACCTTGTTTAGATCACATTTATTGTGAGATATCAACAGATCTTCCTATACGCACAAACACCCTATATATAATTCACTTCGTGAGACTTCTTTGTGAGATCCTTTCATGAGACCTTCTTCTAATTATACAGATAGAAATAATCTAGTGAATGAATTTGTTCAGGTCATAAAAAATACTTTTACTTTGGATCAAACCAATTAAGAAAATTATCTAACTTCATAATGAAGGGTTATGTGGTATTTATCAGTATTAATCCACCACATTAACTCTATAAATCATGTAAAAACATATGTTCCACTACCTTAGGAATCTGTATCACGTGCTTTAAATGATCTATTATCATGAGAACCTACTACACATTGGAATTTCTTCACATTATCATTATCATTTTCTTTGAGTGTGTTGCAAGATTCCCTCAAGATATCCAATGAAAATCATGTAGTTAGTGACATTGTCTTCCACCACATAGTTAGATCCCGTCATGAGATCCAATGAAAATCATGTACTTCTCATGATCCCATTGTTAGATCCAAAAAAATCACGTGGATAGAGACATTGTCTTCTTGCACGACACATAACCCTATTGTGAGATCCAAAGAAAATCATGCGGTCATGTGATTTCGATCAACCATTAGATAACTCTCTCATTTCAAGATTCCTTGTCTTTAGGTGCTTCACATGATCTCTGCATGAGATCCTCTAGAAATAATGCAATGTCTTCAAGTGATTCAAATGATCTTTATAAGATATCCTCTAACTATCATACAATACCTTTAGGTATTTTACATAATCACAATGTGATGTCTTCTTACAATTGTGATTTGTCTTCATGCACTTCGCATGATCTTTGCATGAGATCCTAGGAAAATCATGAAGTGTCTTCAAGTTCTTCACATGATCTCAATGCGAGATCATTTGGAAATCATGTGGTACTTAGAGAGATAATATTATACATTTAGCACTCCATGAGATAATACATTTGTGCTCGATGAGATCAGAATTCTCACTCTGTTAGATCAAACATCTCTTCCTTCATCAGATTAGATATATCTCCCACTGCAAGATCAGATATCTCGTACTCCATGAGTATAAAAATCTCATGTTACATGAGATCATAAATATTTACATCTATGAGATAAGACATATTTACCTATTCAAGATTAGAGATATCACACTCCATGAGATCAAATACCTCATGCTCCACAAGATTAGACATCTCACCCTCCTAGAGATCATACATCTCACACTTTTTGAGATCAATTAAAACATTATTTCTCACTCTTCTAGCCTACTTTGACAACCATCCTTCATAAATAACCTCAATCCTTGTTAATAAAAAAAATCAATCCAAACACACTGCTAGGATGAATTTTTTTCAAACACCTATATAAAAGGGTGGGGAATCATTAATAAACTGATATTTCTACTACTAAAAATGAAGAAAAGTATTAATGTTTTTGAATTATCACTATGAGAGTTTCCAACCAATATTATACTGGGTAGAAGAAGAGTAAAAGAGGAAGGAATATCTCCTAAAAAGATCCAGTGGACAAAGAATTACTAGAAGGATCAGGTATCAGATGAATTAGGTACATTAGATAGAGGATATTTTATTCTAGGTGCATTAGATATAAGAGAATTAGGTGGGGGTTCACTTAATAGAGGTGTATCAAATAGAAGCATATTGGAGATAGGTTTATCGAAAAGAAAAAATCTAGACTGATGATAATCAGACACAACATACCATATGGATTATTATCAGATGGATAGTTTCTAGGGTGAGTTGAGAAGATCCAGGTCTTTCTATGATTAGGAGGAATTTTTGAGACAAGTATAATCTACAAAGTTCTATTATATATCATGAAGAAGTTTTACATGGGAAAAAAACCCTAATTTCTTGTGGAGTAAGAAGATCTAAAGAAACATATCTTTCCATACCAGATCAATAAATAAGAAGGAAGAGATTTTATATGGGAGTATAACTAATTATTGAAGAAGCTCATGGATAGGGGTATAATAACTCATGAAGGAATAGGATAAAAAGGACAATTAGGGTGTATAACCAACTGTGGTAGACGATTTGGTTACTGATGGGTAGAACTAGACTCAAATGTAGGAGTGATTAATGTGGTGTAAAACTAGTTGTTTCATGCGGATTTTTAATCCTAATGAAGTTATTGTAGAATCCATGTTTGGGGGTATAACCAACATGGTGAGGAGTAGGAATTTATACTAAACCTTGTAAATATCATGTGTTGATCACTATATTTACATTTACTTCATACAAGGTGAGTTTGAGGGATATATTTGAGTAGATAGATAACATCAACAAGTTTTAGGGGCTGAGTTCTCAAAGGAATTCATAAAAGAAAGTGATCAATGATTCACACCTCTTAGTGATTGTACAATGATCTAGGAACCTTATACTTTTTGAGAGATTCATTATGCACTACTCTATTTTTGAAGGGGAATCAAAACCCTATATAATCTACCATTACAAGTGTAAGTATAACTAATAAAAACACCTGATTTTTGTATAGGGAGTCACCAAACATTGTAAAACAAAATTTTTGAGTAAGATATATCATATTCTGACTTTATAATCCTTTAGTAGCAACCTGAATAATCAAAATTTAGAATTTTGGAATGAATACCTGAATATAAAAATTCTTTTGTTAGGGAAAAACATAAACTGATGGTTTAAACATAGGCAAGAGAGATAGAAAGAATTATTTTATACTCAGATAGAACCAGGAAAAAGAAGTTGATGAGACATATAAAGCATACCATATGGTTCATGATTAATAGATCATCACATATCTTCATGATAGTTGTATTAGTCAAAGAAAATTAGGTTCCCCTTTAGAGTTTTTCAATTGGATGGGAATGATTTTCATAGGATCACTTTATGTTTGAAGGTTCATTGAATTGAAAAAATATTTTGAATGTTTAAAATTTTTCATCAAAGAAAAATTATCACAAAAAAATATCATATCTGTGTAGTATCAGTATCCTTTAAATGATTCTTAATACCCATTAAATAATAGAAAATAACTATTAAATAGTATCTAAGAAATCTTTTAGATAATTTAAATAAAAATTCAATATTATCAGATAGGGTGAGAGAGATTATCAATAAAAAATTACCATTCATATTAAAAACTAAAGAATAATTATAAATAATTATAAATAATTTTAATTATTCATTAAAATATTAAAAATAAATCTATAATAATAAGACAAATAAATTAAATAAAAAATTACATTGTTTCCATCAATAAAATTCAAATTTGAATTTTGAAAGACTTTTAAAATTTCTATATATAGATATGAAATAAAGATATAAATTTAATAATAATACATTAAATAATAGAGAGAAATATTGAATATATTTATAATAATTAAACATTAATTTAGAAATAGTAAAAAAATAAAATAATCTTAATAAATAAATTAATAATTTTGAAACATCTTACTCTTGGTATATGCATGAAAGAATAAAAAATTTATAATTACATTTAAAATTATTTAAAAATTTCCAAGAATAATTTTCATATGTTCATAAGAATAATAAGAATTTTAGTAATTAACAAACAAATTTAAAAAACTACTAAAAACATAAAGTTAATGAAAATATAAAAATATATAAAGAAAATAGTAGTATGTAAATATCTATATTTTCAAATTAAAAGTTAAGTATTGTATTGAACATGAGGTTCAACCCACTGTATGGTATTGACAAAAGAGTAAAATACTGATTTCGAGCTATCGATCGCATGAGTAAAAGACTGACTATGAGGTGTCGACCAAATAGAGAAATTAATAACCTCATAAAGAAAAATATTGGCCATATGAAAAGAATTTAATACACTAATCAATCTATTATTTGATAGTGAAGTTACCATGTGGTAAGTCAATTGACCAAAAGACTATGAAAAATAAGTAACTGTGGGATATGAATGTATAATAGGTCAAGTGATCATGGGACATAACTATGATCAAATAATGTTTGAAATAGGGAAAACACACTTCTTTACCAAAAATAGTATATATCAACACTATAAAAGATATATACACATGAAGTATATGGCGCTGTGAAAAATTATAATTATCCATTTAATATAAAAAATGAGGTATTTTAGGTAAATATAATAATTAAAATAAAAAGTATAAAAAAATAATTAACACTTGAAATAAAAAAATACCAAGCATCAACAAACTCCCCCTTTTTAATTTTTTCCAAAAGTAAATATAAAATAATTGTAAATATAAATAGTTTGAAAATATATTTTTAGATAAATCATAAAAATTCCAAAAATACTCCACCTTAATAATTTTATATTAAGTCAAATCTATTAATTCTTTCAAGAAAAACTAAATTTTATCTTATGATTCTCTAATTTTATTTTTTAAAACTATAAAAAATCTAATGTCTTGGTAGAAATGTTAGAAAAAAGTTTTTTAGTTAAATCATATTCCAAAACAAAACCTACCTTATTAACATAATCTATAATAAAATAAAATAATAGGTTAATAATTTTAGTTCTAGAAAGATGTAAAGGGTCATTTGAAATTGAAATATCAGAAGAATTATTACAATAAATTGGATTTTTTTAAATTTCATAGTCATATAATGTTTGTTTAATTCATAATGATTGATAACATCATAAAAAATATAAATACATTTACTTTCAATAGAAGATAAAAAAACTATATTTTTTTCTTTGATCTACAAGATAATAAACTTTTACTGAGAAAGTGACACATGATTGAAGTACTTTTTCTATAAATTTTGTATCTTCTAAAATCAAAATAATAACCAATCAAACCAAAATAGTTCTATTTAGAATAAAATAGTCCACAAATTATAGTAAGTTTATTAAAAAACGTATAATTTTCTTAACAACATTTAAGTGAGATTCCTTTGGATTAGATTGAAATATTCAATATAAATAAACACTAAACATAATATCAGGTTGAGAATTAGTCAAATATAATAAGAAACCAATCATACTTCTAAAAAATTTAGAATCTATATATTTTTGAGACTTATTTAAATCTAACTTACAAGAATAACTCATAGGGTTCAACATATTATCTAAATATCTATCATATATACTATGATTCAAAAAATATTCTATAATTTATTTTAAAATTTTGAATACATAAAACATATTTATGTTCTCCCGTTAATATCATATAAAATTTAATTTCTATATAGTTAGAAATTTTTTTAAAAATAAATTCACATGGAGATCCAAAAACAGTATTATCAACAGAAATTTGAACAATTTAAATATCATATGATATATCATTAATTAACAAAGTAGGAATTGCTTTTCATTTATCAAAATCATTTTGTAGAAATAATAGAGTAATCCTATCATAGCAGACATGAGGTACTTGATTAATACTATATAAATATTTTTATAACTTAAAAACGTGATTATAAAATTCCCCATTTTTAAAAATAGGTGGTGGAGAAATATAAATTTTTTCAAAAAATATAACCAAATAAAAAAGACTTTTAACATCCATTGGAAATTATTTTAAACTTTGAAAATCTACAAAGGGAAATAAAATTATAATAGATTAAATTATAGAAATAGAGTCAAAATATACATCAAAATATATACCTTGTTATACATAATAACATTGAGCTAAAATACTTGCATCATTGTTAAAAATTTTACCAGATTTATTAATTTTATTTATAAAAATCCATTTAATTACAATAACATGCTTATCTTTAAGGGGTTTAACTAAAGTTAAAAAATTATTTATAAAAAAATGATTCAGTTCATCTTTCATAACAATAATTTAATTAACATAATTCAAAGCATCAAAAATGTCAATTGGTATACATTAAAAAATAAAAGTAGAATTAACATGAAAAATTCTAAATGGAATTTCTAGTTTTAATACCAGAATCAAAATTTCTAATAATATTATTAACATTGTGATATTTATGAATTATCCATGATTTAGAATCAGAATGAAGAGTAACCTCCCTATAATTACAATTCTATCTTGGGGTTTTACCTCACCCTGATTAAATAAATTATATTCTTCTTGAAAGATCTATAAATATGAATTATTTATCAAATTATCTTCAAAAATTTAAAATGAATAAATCATTATATAATAAAATTTATAATATTATATACTCTAAAATATTTAATTTTATTATAATATACCAGAAAAATTAATTCATCACTCTTAAGATCAAAATTTTCAAAGTTATCCTTATTATTTAATATAAAAACTTTACACCGAAAAGTTTTCAAATAACCAACATTTGGTTTCATTCCATTAAATATTTCATAAAGAGTTTTCTTAAAAAATTGGTCTAATTAAAACAATATTTAACTTGTAACAATTTGTATTAATAGATTTAACACAAAAATATTTAGGTAAATTATATAATTTTAATATAGTTACAACCATTTCAATAATAGTTCTATTTTTTTTGTTTTATTACACCTTTTTTATGGTGTTCTGGGAGAAAAAAATATGATTAAAACCATTTTATTCACAAAAAATTTCTAAATAAAGATTAAAAATTACCCTCCATTATCAGTTATAATAGAAATTATTAAATAATTTGTTTTTATTTTAAACTATTTTACAAAATACAATACATTTAGATAAATTATCTGCTTTATAAGACCTTAAATAAATCCAAGTAAATATTCTAAAATCATATATAATCACAAAGGAATATTTTTTCCTCATAAACTGTCATCATTAATATGACCAAATAAATCTAAATGAATAACTTCTAATAGTCTAGTAGTTTTATTTTTATTAATATATTTAGAACTAACTCTTTATTAGTTACCTTTTAAAGAAAAATCACACATGAAGATATTTTTGATTTTCAAATCGGGAAGCTGTTGCATTTTTTCTTTCATTAACATTTTATTTTATAGTCAAATGTTCAAATTACCAAGACTTAAATGCTATAAGACACCATATATTTTTATAGAATTAATACGCTTAAAATTATTGTTAGTTAACTCAGAAAATCCAATAGAATATATATTTTCTTTCCCATTAGCATAGAAAACACAATTTCATTTTTAAAAATTAAATATTTATTATCTTCAAATTTTACATTCATTACACCGTCTCATAAGTGTGAAATACTAATTAAGATATCTTTTAAACATATAATTTATAATAATTATGAAATTAAATCAATGTTAAATATACCGACTTCATAAAATACCTTAACATTTCCTTTTGATATGTCACTAAATGTCATAGAGTCGACATCACATTGATTGTTAGATACAAATTTTGATAGATATCCAGTAATATTTCTCAAGAAAATTATGTCCATGTAATATGTATCTTTGAAATTATTAAGGAATATTTCCGGAAAATATTATTTTAGTGGAAACAATTTCAGTACGCATGCTATCTTACGTCTAATCAGGGTAGTATACGAATTCATGGGTATGCAAACAAAATTTAAACAAGTATTCATTTGTAATATAAAAGATAAATTCCTAGAATTTGTTTTAGTGTGATATCAAGACTAAGGAAATATCAATGAACATTCACTAGAAAAATTTCATTTCATTCTCATCTAATTCATGTAATATTATACATACTACATTTAATAATCTTAATAATGAAATTCTTATATAACTTAGGTATTTATTTATTTCATCTAAATTCACTTATATATTTTCTAAGTTTCATCATTGATGTTATTTTATCATTATTTTGGAGACATTGAACAAAAGTAAATAAATTTTCTTTCAACCATACAATTTCATTTTTCATATTTTCATTCTATTTTTTGTGAAATATCTAAATCACTATTTTTTCATTTTAATAAGAAAATATATCGTCTAAAAACTCATTTTCTTGAGACAATTTCTCATTTTTTAATAAACTCTTTATATTAACCTTTTAATTTTCTATAAAAATCAATAATTCCCAAAACATTTTTCTATAATTTTTCAATTAATTATTCCATATTAGGTTGTATGTATTTAGAATAATATGTTCAAAAATTTGAATGACTACAAAAATCATTTGGGCTTTGAGCTATCAAGAATTGGTTAGTCATTTATTTTTCACTTCCAATTCCATCACATGAGTTGTATTCTTCTATGCATATCCATATATCCATTAATGATCATTTCTATGTTTTCTTATATTTATTATCTTTTATCAATTTTTTTAACTTCATATAGTTTGGCTTTATGTGTCCCTTAATTTAGAACTCATAACATGTTAGTTCAGAATCAAAATTATAATTAGATTTACCTTTCTTCTTTTGATCATCCATGTGATTATCATTTTAAATAAATTTTTGAATCCTCCAATTCCTTTCATTATCTTGTAAAATCATTTAGTAAAATTTTCTATTTATTTTATGATATCCCATGATTTATAATCAAAAGATCCAGTGGAAAAAATTATATTCAATTTAAATTAAACACCTTTCTTTCTTTAAGTATCTTCTTCATCGATGTTCTTTAGCTCCATTTTGTATTGAAGTATTGAAACATTGAGTTTATACAATGTATATTAATTAATGTTATGGATCTTATAGATTTATACTCTCTTCCCATTCCAATTGTTGGGTTGATCTCTTTGGACTCTTTCAATAAGCACTGGATTATCCTATTTTTATCTTAGGAAATTCATTCCATTTATAATTCTTATAAATTCCTAGAACATTTGGTTAACACTTTCATATTAACCAATCCTGAAATCTTTGTAATAAGATAAAAGTATTTTGAGCTCATCTCTAATCATCTTATCTTAGCTAAGGAGAGTATCTTGTATAATGTTCTAAATTTCTTGTGCTATATTACATGCATACACTTGGATAAACACATTTCTTTTAATATATCAATATAAAATTATAATACTTTTTTAACTCAAAGAATTATTTGAATCATCATTCCCTATAAGTGTGTTAGGGTTATAATATGGTAACTTATTTGATTTCACCATTATGGTCTAGTGATCTATAATAAGTTTCTTAAGGTATGCCTCAATTCGAGATTACTTGTAACCATAATCATTTCTATAAAAATGTTTTGTATTATAAGGAATAAAACCATTATTATCATTCATTCCTATCATATTTCAAAGTTATTTTCCTCAGATTTTTAAATATAGGATAATAAGGTTATCACAAAAATAATAATATACATAGGAATGTACTTTGATACTAATTGTTAGGTCTGGTAAGGTGATGACATATGGTTTAGAGGGGGGGGGGTGAGTAGACCAAATTAATGTTTTTTTAATGTTTTTAATTAATTATATAAGTTAATTATAAAATTTAATTATCATAAATAATAAGTAATAATCATTAGTTGAAAAGAAATGAAATATCATAGGCAATTTTATAGTAGTTCCGACCAAAGTGGACCTACGTCTATTCTTAAAAATTTAATCTTTGAGATATGTGTTATGAACTAAAATATTTTTTATGGGGAATAATAAAATGATACAAAATACATTTTCTATTGGAGGTATAACTAATACAGACACCTAACTTTTGTATGAGGAGTCCTGACCTGTTACAAAATGTATTTTTTGAGGAAAAAAAACCCATCATGACTTTATAATTCTAAATTCACAAGAAAAAGGACCTAAATTTAGAATAAGTATTCAAAAAATAAAATAAAAAAAGAATTATTTTGTTGGTAAAATCCTAAACTAAAGGTTTAGGTATAGGAAAGTGAGATAAAAATAACTATTTTATACTCAGACAAGACCAGTTAGAAGAAGTCAATGAAGAAATATAAATCAAAACCTTTGGTTCCTGAAAAATGTAATAGTATGCCTCTTCAAATTAATAGTAATAGTCAAAGAATATTATGTTCCCCTTGATAGTTTTTCTAGTATATGATAATGTTTTGTATCGGATCACTTTATGTTTTAAGTTTAATAGAATCAAACAACACTTCAAAAATTTGAAAGTTCTTGTAAAAGGAAAAGTATCACGACACAATATCATATCAGTGTATTATTAGTATCCTTTGAATGAGTCTCAATCCCCTTTAATTAATACTAAACAACAACTAAATACTAGCTAATAAATCCATTATGAAATTCAAAAAACCATTCAAAATTATCAGAGACAGAGATTTTATAATTCTACAATTATTTTTCATTTTCAAAAATAAAGGCTAATTGAAATTAATTTTACATCTTACTTAAAATATTCAAAATAAATTTACAATAATAGTATAAATAAATCCCATAAAAATCCTATTATTTTATTTAGTAAAATTAAAATTTGAATTTTGAAAGACTTTCCAAATTCATGCATGTAGATATAAAATAATGTTCTAAGTTTAATTATACAAAATTATATACTATAAAGTAATTTTGAATATATTTTTTAGTATTAAACATGAAATTATAATCATTAAAAACAATTAAAATACTCATAATAAATAAATTCAAAAATTAAAAACCTCATGGGTAGATTTTTGCACGAAAGAATAAAAAATTTAAAAAAATAATTAAAATTCTTTAAAACGTTCAAGAAATACTCTGCATAGATTTTATATATAATTATAAAAATCAATAAATCAATTAAAATAAACCTTAGAAACATGTAGTAAAAGAAAATATCAAACTATATGAAATATATAATAGTATGGAAATTTCAAGATTTTCAAATTTAAAGTAAGGTATTAGATCAACTGTGAGGTTCAACCTATCATGAGGTATCAACCAAAAGAGTAAAAGACTAACTGCGAGGTATTGACTGCATGAGTAAAATATTAACTACGAGGTGTCAACAACATAAAGAAATTATTCACTACATGAAGAAAAATATCGACTCTATGAACAAATTATAGTGTAATAAGTTAATCTACCATGGGATAGTGAAGCCGCCATGTAGTAAGTCAATCGACCATAAGACTAAGACAAAAAAACATCCATGATAAATGAACATGCGGTAAGAAAAGTGGCCTTGAGTATAAATATGATAAAATAATGATATAAATAGTGAAAGTATATTACTTTTCCAAAAATAGTATATAATAACCATATCAAAGATAAATACACTAGATGTATTTGATACTATGAAAAATTATAATTTTCCAACAAAAATAAAAATCATATGATGTATTTGTAATATTGAAAAACACAAAATATAAAAAAAATAAACACTTTATATTGCAATAAACACCAATCACTAATAGAAATATATTTAGGTTAGCGGACTAAGGTTATAATCAAGAATAAGTGATAGATTATGAAGAAATTTTTCCCTAGTTACTTGGTGAGAATCCATTAGAATCCTTTTATATTATATATAAAATAAGAATTTTAAAATTTTCCAAATGGTCTAAAAAAATGAATTTCTAATTTTTTTTCTCATATATGAAGTTATGTTGAATAACCTCTCTTTTTTGAAAACCAAAATTTTCAAATTATACTTTCAAACTTACCAAATATCGTTATGGTCTTAAAAAATCACTTAGAGATCTTGTAATGAAATTATTAGTTATTTTCTATTATGACATGGTATTAATATAGGCTTGGAATATCCTGCATTATTCAAGAAAACATCATCAGTTGATATTCTTCTAGTATAGATTCATATTGATGTTTTCATTTTTGGTTCAACTAATTGGAAAATGTGTAATGAATTTTGCAAACTCGTGTAAAAGGAATTTAAAATGAGAATGATGGGTGATTACAGTTACTTTATTGTTTTTAAAATTTTTCAAAAATACATTGAGAAAGCTTTGAATCAAATTAAATATATAAAATAATTACTTAATGGGTTTAAACTTGAAAACAATAAGATTTATCAAACTCCCATGATTTCTAATATTAAAATTTCTTTGGATGAAGCTGGTGAACTAGTGGAAATCAAGTTACATAGAGGAATTATTGGATATTTTTTTATCTAAATGTTAGTAGACCATACATATCTTTTTCATATGATTATGTTCTAGATTTAAAGAAAACTCCAAAGAGACTCATTTGAAACCTTCCAAAATAATTTTAAGATATTTAAAAAGAATAATATCACTAACTATTTCTTTCTTAAAACTAATGGATTTGATTTAATTTCCTGATAAGATACTAATTTTTGTGGTTGTATTTATATTTAAAATGTACCTCAGTAACCTACCACTTCTTTATAAAATAATTGGTTTCTTTGTTGAGTAAGAAACAACATTCTATAACATTATCTACTACTAAGTATGAATATATTAGATTCAATTGTTATTTTTCATAGGTTCTATGGATGAAAAACACCTCAATAAACTTTGGTTTCAATTTTAAACACATATTTATCAAATGTAATGAAATAAATTTTTTCAATATTTCAAAAAACCAAATAATACATTTGATAATGAAGTATATTGTAATAAGGAATCACTTCTTTAGAAATCACATACAAAAGGGTGATACTTCTCTACAATTTATTAAAACTAAAAATTAGCTGGTAGCTATATTTACTAAGAAAATTCTATAAGAAATATTTTATTTTATCAAGAGTGTGTTAATATTATTTGAATTTAAAAGAGATTTTATTTATTTTAATATTTCCTTTTGGATCATTAATCTGCTTAAATGTAAGAGATATCTTTTATTTTAAAATTATTTAATATATTTTCCTAAATATTTATTTATTTTCACTATCATAATCATATAATATTCCATTTGAGTTTCCTCTTGTTATTATATTTTTTCAGTCTTTGTATCTAACTCACTCATTTTTGAACCACAAATATCTCTCTCTCTCTTAATTTTGAACCCTTCAAACCATAATTCTTAATCCATATAAACCTCAACCTTTAACCAATTATGGGGAAGATAAAGATATATAAGGAATGTTCCTAAGGTTTTTCAAATAAGGATAATTTTTCTAGTTTCAATCATTGATTATTATCAATTAAGAATATTGACTTAGTTTAGTTGAATAGGAAAAATCTAATTCTAAAGAAAGCTTTAAGTTTTCTAGGTTGGGAGTTTGTGTTTGAAGAGAAAATGATACATATTTTTCAATAAAGAATAATGTAATTTTTATTGGAATTCTCAATTTCAATTTTCTTAGAGTAAAGATGTGATCCATTCAAAAGTCAATGCAAAGGAATTATCTATATCTTCTATTAAATTAGTTTAGATTCTCCACTTTACTCATGGGGGATGCTCTAACGACCTAATTTTATCTTCCTTAATTAAATATTCTGTGTAGTGGTTTACTCTAAATGAAACACCGAAACCAAATGAATATATAACATTATAAGGTAGTTGTAAAATCTGAAGGTATAAACAATAGTAAAATAAATTTAAAATATATAAATAAATATATTTATAATAAAAATACAAAATAGAATTCACTTTAAATATCGACACAATTAATAAAACTAAGCTACTAATTAAACATTTTATTTTAATTAAAATTTATATTATATAATTTATATATTTCATGTTTGATAAATTTATGATTATCACTAATTTTAAAAGAATATTTAATATATTAAAAAAATGATTCATTAAAAAAAGTTGTTTTTCATGATATTTTATGATTTTATTTTAATTTTATGTTTTTAAATTTTTGTATATAAATTTAACAAAACTAAAATTATTATTGGTCTTATAAGAGTCATATTATATTAAGATTAATTTATGGTATTTTTTTGAAAATAATTAATTTTTAGGTGAATAGTAAAAATACCAATTTTATTAATGGAGTCATATTTATGAAATTATTTTATTAAATGAATAAATTGAAAGTTTTTAATCCTTTTAATATAAAATTATATTTTATAAATTATATTAAATTACTCTAAAATACTATGTTGAATTTATAAACTCTTGCTCAACATTTTGAAAATTTATATAGCATTTTAATGGAAGTTGTTTTTCGACTGTTTTGTTTAGTTTTTTATAACTTGACGAAATAAAGTTTCTGATTTATTTTATTTTTAAATCAATAATGTTCTAATGATAAAAAATTACATGAAATTAAATGGATTAAATGGAACTAATAACTCTATCATAATCAGAAATCCATTTTCTTAAAAAAAGCGTTTTCAAAATACAGGTTTTTACGTGTTACATGCACTAGTGTTAAGATTAATTTACCTACACATAGAAGGTTAATTTAATTTTATTATTATTATATTTGAGATAATAATTTTCATATTATTTAATATGGAAAATTTCATTTTTAGGTATAAAATTTAGATTATCAGGATTAATTCTAATTACCAAGATAATAGTGATACAATTATTTGCAAATTATTATTTTAATAATATGAATGAAGTCATATCAAATAAATTAAATGGAACTATTTTAAATAATGATTAAAATATGTGGTATAAACACATAAATAAATATATTATCATCAATTTAATTAGTATCTGGTACTAAATAAAATTAAGAATTTGAAATGTTCAAAATGAAAATTTTCTATTAAAATAATTTTTTTACACATTCTTTACTTTAATTTAAAATATATTTTTATAATGTTTATAAATTAATTTAGATTAAATAGACGTTAAAATTAGTTCCTTGAAAACCAAATTTTGTTATATGTGTTATTATATATTCTTTACAAAACATAAAATCACTTAGTTAAAAACCAGTTTCCTAGTTTAAAAGTAAATGAGTAAAATGTAAATAATTAATGTTAAAAACACTATAAAATGTTTAAAAAAAGTTTTTAAAGCCTTTATTTTTTATTTATATACAGAAATACAACTAGAAATTAATTATATTAAATCTTTGGAGCCATTGTTTACTTCTAATAGTGACATATAATTATTAAGATATAATGGTCATTTTCGAAACTTCCCTTTTCCTATTTTATAAAAGGGGGTCAGTTACACAATTTAAAAAATACACCTCGCATTAGAAAATTAATTTAAAATATGCCAAAATAACCTTTACTATAATTAACCCACAAATTTAAAATCCCATTGTCACACTATGTTATCTTAATCCCTTCAATTCTAAGAAGTGTGCTGAAGAAATATCAAGTCTCAAACATAAGTATAATCTCCTCATTAAGTTTTTCATTATTAATATTACTCTTCCAAATATCATATCACCAAAATAATATTAAGTATTAAGTATAATTATTATACTTATATATTGTTATATTAATATTAAACCACTTATTTATTCATTTCCTTCCACTTAGAAAGATAAAGGAATATCAATCGTGCATGTGTGCAGACTACAACCTCCATGAATAATCTTCTTTTCATTTTTCTTCTAGCTTTTATTTTTTATCCAAAATATTAAAATATGATTAAAAATCATATAAAAATAAAAATAATATAATTATAGTTATTTATGATGATATTATGTACAAATAAACACCTCCTCAACCATATTTTCTCATTGAGTGAAAGCACTTTTAAGTTTGGGTCAGTATAACCACCTACACGAATGATGCTATAAAAATATATCATGTATGAATTTGGGAACATGAAACTTAATATTATTGTAATATAATAATGAAATAATTATTTTTATATGGTTATATAAATATTATATTAATTATTTAACTTATTATTGAAATATCATTTTCATTCTCTAAAATCAATGAAATAAGCCAACCCTGATTCCATTTTCACGTAGCGTAAATAAAACAATTATAGAATGATATAAGATATTTTTAAATAAATATAATTTATAAATTATAGTATCTTAAAATATATAATTTTTAATCATTTAATTTTTCATCATGTCAGCATTATAAATCCTATGAACATGGTTAATTCTATTAACACCCAATATTGAAAGGAGATTACAACAATATAATACTTGAAGAAAATTGTTATTAATGATGAGAATAAATGGAAATGTATATGACTAAGGTTTTAAAATAGGTGATTAATATTTTTATCTTTATGATAAATGTTGTTAAATAACTTTCTTTGTAATCAAGGGTAAAGATAAGGGGCTTGGTAACTCAAAATAATTTTTTTGAGATATATAATTTCTTATTGAACCTTTTTTCCAAGAATTTATATTTTGATTGATGTTATCTCATTATTTCAACAGAAAAATAGTTTTTGAACCAAATTAATTTTCATGACAGGTATTTTTTCCAATTTTCTTTAAAAAAAGATAATTTTTGAAAAGGGAGTCGTAACTATGCCTTTTACAATAATGAATACAAAATGTTTTTAAAGAACACTTTTCATGATTTGGTTTTCATTATCTTAAAGTGATCCATATATCATGAAGTGAAGTTTTGATTATCCAATATATGTTATTATGTTATGAATCAATTTTTAATATGATATTTTGATATCCTATGATTCCTTAAGTTCATTCTATGTGATAAGTTTAAGAAGAAAATTATTTTTTTCCATGGGTTATTTAAGATATGATGATGATTTATTTTAAGTGGAATAAATATATATGGATGGTGAAATGTGGGGTAATAAATCTCCCTCATATTCATTCATTTAATATTATATATCATGAGATAGTTATGCATGGTAATAATGAATTGGTTCACACATGAATGTGAATGATGTGTTTGCGCCCATTTTCAGGCATAAACCAAATGAGTTTTTTCACTTAAGTACGGTAATAGTGAGATTTCTCACATAAGGTTTCATATTATTATTGTTTTTAAACATTTAAAAGTTGTTCATAAAGTTATAATAAAAATTTTAAGATGCATTTCATTTCCATGAATTTCATGTTTTCAAGATTATGCCTTATTTTTAAACTATTCCACACTTTTATGACATGATAACATGTTATATGATCATTGATATTATTTTTTAGAGATATAATATCTTTTATAATTAATTAATGAACTTTTTAAGATATTATGTTACTCTATTACATTTTACTATTGACATATAAAGTTTTTTTTGATTTTTTATTATTATTATTCCTCATGTTTTTTATGCGATGTTATGTTTTTCCCTTAATAAGTATTTGAGCTCACCCTTTTCTTATGTTTACAATACCTAGGTTATTAAGATGATTATATAATATGATATATCTTATAAAGGTTATAGAGGATCATCATTATGGATAAATGTTCTCAAGTGTAATAAAATATGTAGTTTATCGAGCTAATTTCCAAGACACTAAATCTTTCAGTCCTTGGATTATACGACTATTATGAGATATATTATTTAAATAATGAATTTAATGTTATATTTTTAAGTTATGGTTAACATTGTTTTGTATATTTTGTATCATAGGTAGGGTTTAAGTATTTTTGTAGATTAGTTTAGATAACATTAGTGAAAAACCTAAGGAAAAAAGTAAGGGTTGATTATAAGTATAACATAACATCATGATGTTTTGGTAAAGTATGGATTATATGTTTTTCTTTGAATTACAGAATTTTCTTAATAATACAAATATATGTGATTTTAGAATAAATTCATATAGGGGTAATAACTAGAAAAATATTTGGTCAAGTATATCCTAACCATTGTTATGGTGAATAGTGAATGTACCCTTATTGCACACCTGGTTTAACAATCCCGATGGATATTCTATGGTTGATCAATTTTTTAAAAAAAAATTATGAAGGGTTTGAATATATATTACTATATTAGTTACTATTACAATCATTTATAACCTATATTGAAACTTATAGATTTATAGGTTAACTTATTCATGTCATTTAATAAATCCTCTTTTTAAGTTTATAGTTTCCTTTTATGTCAATAATTAATTTAAGTATATTTATTACCTATTTTCCTTTAGTCAAGGTAAGGGTGAGAACCCAAAATAACTGAGTTAATAATGGGTGGAATGGAAAATTTAGTGATTTTCCCAATGGGAAACCTACTGATATTGGGGATGGAATTCAAAATCTCCTGACAATGGTCACCTAAATATAACAATTTGTGTGAAATAATCCAAATAATGTTGAGTACCAAAAGAAATAAGGAGGGAGAAATTCACTATATATTCATTTATAAGGCAAAACCCACCCTTTTTTAGTGGATCTTATAATCCACTGGTTACTGAGTAGGGGGTTAATGAAATGGAAATGATATTTTATATTATCTATTACTCAAACCATGAGAAGGTATATTTGTAAATCTATTATTTTTAAGGTTATGATAACTATTGGTAGAGTCTCATTGAGAATACCATGGAAAAGGATCATAAAGAATCTATATAAGAGGAAGTGTTTATGATGGTATTTTTTACTAAGTATTTTTCCCAAGCTCTTCAAAAAAATAGAGTAGGAATTATAAAAATCTACTAAAAAATGTGATGAATCAATTCGATCTTATGAAGTAAATTTCACAAGACTTAAGTGGTATGAATCAAGTTTTATCTTTGATATAGATCGTAAAATTGATCACTTCTTTACTGGATTAAATCCTAGTCTTTGAAGGGTGTTTTCCATAAGAAACTTTGAAATATATGAATATATTATTTGATGTGACATTAATGTTGATATAGAAACTAGAATATCTCAATATTATGTGTAAAAGAAAAGGAAAGTGGAGAATTATATAAGCATCGATGATAAGACACATGGTGGGAAGAAATCCCAATTTTCTACTTGTAATAAATGTGAGAGGAATCACCCATGTATTTGTATCAAGGGATATGTGAAGTGTTTTAAGTGTGTTAAATCAATAAACCAAGCCCAAAACTATCAAAACAAGTCTAATAGTATTATTAATGCTACCAAATAGGAGAAGGTCCATGCTAATGACTCGTTTACACTATAATGTTTCAGGTGTAAGGAATTTAAACATAATATTAATCAGTTCGCCAATCATTGAAGAAATAAATAAAATAGTCACTAAAATCCTCTCAAACCAAGGGGATAAGGATGGGAATTCACAATCACTACTATTGAGGTAGATCATAAAAATAAGGTGTTGTGAGATACACTTGATCTCTTTTCTAGATATTCTAATAACTTACTTGATTTTGGTTTATCATAATATTTTATACCAAACATGTTTTTTAATAATGTGAAATAATCAACCTAAGAAATGGTTATTAAACTATCCATGAAAACCCCTGGCGGCACAATGATCACATCTATGATTTACAAATCTGATTTAATTGAGATTTGTGAGTGGATGCCTTTTGTAAATATAATTCTTCTTACTTTGGTTTGATTTGAAATAATATTGGGTATGGATTGGATTTCTCTGCAGAAGTCACATATCAACTGTCAGGATAAATAAATCTCTTTTCATATCCCAAATCATCCTATTATCATGTATTGACACAAGGTTGATTACGAAATCCCTATGGAAGAAAATTCTATAATGCGGGTTATGGTACCCAACAATGAGGGGCTACTTTATCAAGTGATTGGGGGAGGAAGTTAAAATTGATAACTTATATATTTCATGGAAATATAATGATGTATTTACAGATTAACTACCCAATATTCCCTTAGAGTGTGATGTTGATTTTTCAATTGAACTCTTACCTAGATCCATGTGTATCTCAAAGAGTATATATAGAATGGATCCAATTGAATTAGAGTAGTTAAATAAGAGACTACAAGAAAATTTAGATAAGGGTTTTATATGAACCAGTGCATCACCATGGGATGAACCAGTCCCCTTTTTTAGAAATAAGGATGGATAGATGTGTCTTTTCATTGATTATCTTGATATTAATAAAATAAAAAAAAGTATATTATAGCCTGTATTTATGATATTTTTGATAAACTTTGAGTATATCAATACTTCTTGATGATTTACTATTGATATAGACATCACTAGTTAAGGATTTAAATAAAGGATATTTAAAATGCATATTTCTATATGAGGTATGGATACTATGAATTTATTGTGATTCCCTTTGGAATTATGAATTCCCATTCTATATTTACGGATCTAAAGAATAGAGTCTTTAGATACTACCTTGATAAAATTTTTATTGTCTTTATAGACAATATTCATCTATATTAAATGAGTAAGGTAGAACATAAAGATCATTTTCAGATAGTGTTTAAAATATTGATAAAAGATAAGTTATATGAAAATTTAAAAAATGAAAATTTGAGCTAAAAAATGTGCCATTATTGGGATTGGTAATCATAAGAAAGGTAATATTAGTAGATCCATAAAAGATGGAAGTAATCAAGTAATGGACCAGACCAATCACTACAGATAAGATCTGTAGTTTTTTTATGGCCAGAGGGATATTACTTAAACTTTTTGGGAAAATTCTCATTCCTATCAAATACACTAACTAAGTTAACATAGAAGGGAGTAAAGTTACTTTGGATAGAGGAATGCGAATAATGTTTCAAATAACTGAAGAAGAGGTTGGTCCTTGATTATATACTTACTTTAATCAACACTAGGAAATGGTTTATAATATACAATGATACTTTGAAAAAGGGTTTTGGTTGTTTCCCTATGCTGAATGATAAAGTAATGGTTATGGTTAATTATAATTAATGACTGTTTAGTAGATTTACCCAATACATGATTTAGAGATGGCATTAATTATTTTTCATTGATTATTTGGTGACATTATATCTTTAGAGAAAAGTTTCATATATATATATATATATACTGATAATAAGATATTGATATATATATTCACATATAAGTAATTGAATATACACCAAAGTATATGGTTCAAGTTGATAAAATATTGTGGCTTCTCAATAAATTACCACCTAGGGAAGGAAAATATGGTGGATGATGATATGATCAAGAAAGATCATCATAATTTATCCCTGAGGAGGATTAAAAAAGACCCAATACTCAAGTATTTTTGAAGGATGAATAATGAAGTCATAATAGAGGAGATACATTCTATCTTTACCAACTAATTTCTCATCCTTAAATTCACATAAAGATCAAGAAATCCTAAAAATATAATGTAGAGCTACATAAAAAGGTAGTGAATATTCTAGAGATCAAATTTTATAAAGATAGATTTATAAGGGTTGGAACCGAAATATGTTTCCCATCATAACTAAAATTAAAGAAGTATATTTTGGATAATTCGAAAAACTCATCCTTCTCTATCCATTCTATATTCATAGATATGTATATAGATCTGAAACAAAACTTTGGGTGGGATAGTATAGAGAGATATATTTGAGAATATATATCTCAATTATTGGTATTACAACAAGTTATGGAAGAACAAAAAAGGTATAAGTGTATGTTACAACTATTACCCATACCGATATGAAAATGGGAAAATATCACCATGGACTTCATAATTGGACTACCCAAAATGTTTAAGGGCCAGAGTTCAATTTGTGTTATAGTTGATCTCCTTTAAATACAATGTATTTTATTTCCATCAAATATGATTTCTCCATTAACCAACTAACCATGATATACATAAGGGAAGTGGTGAGTATATATAGAGTTCCACTATCCATTGTATCTCATCGGTATCTAAGTTTTTTCTCAAGATTATGGATAAGTATTTGAAAATCTTTGGGGACAGAGTTGCACTTTAACACTTCACATCATCCTCAGACTAATGGTTAGTTTAAGGGGAGAATTCAAACTCTATAGGATATAGTAAGATCTTGTTAGATGGATATCCAAGGATTTTGGGATTAACACAACCCTTTGGTAGAGTTATCATACAAAAAAAAAATTCTATTATAGCTTTCATATGGAACCATATGATGCTCTGTATGTGAAGAAATACAAGACTCAAATATGTTAGGATGAAGTTAGAGAAATGAAATTGATAGGTTAGGACCTAGTCTAAGAAATAAAGGAGATAAAACCATTAAATGATATATGAAAGTGTCAAAAAGTTGATAGAATAGTTATGAAGATATTTTTGATTAGATTTAGATTTTTAAGTTGGTGACAATGTGTTCCTTTGAATATCTTCATGGAATCAAGTTATGATATTTGAGAAGAAAGGGAAGCCAGGCCCTAGATATATTTTTACATTTAAACCTTGATCATATTGGGGTCATAAAATATCTCTTAGAACCCCCCACACATCTCCAAAGTACATTATGTGTTCCATGTATTTCTTTTGAGAAATTACATACCAAACTCTTCACATGTGCTATGCTTGGAAGCTGTGCAACTGAAACATGATCTCTCATATGTTGAAAAAACAGTGGAAATTCTAGATCAAAGCGATAAGGTGCGGTAGAAAAAGACCACTCATCTTATAAAAGTTATATGGTGAAATTATAAGTTTGTGGAGGAAACGTGGGAACCTAAGTATGGGATGACATCAAATCACCCTCACTTGTTTTCTTCTGTGTAATGAAATTAAGATATTCTTTTTTTGTAGGGGGGGTAGAATGTAATGAACCAAGTTTTTACTCCTTAATTAAATATTGCGTTCGATTATTTTATCCACAAAAAATAATGAAACCTAATGAATAGACAAATTTATAAGGTTTCAATAAAATTATAAAGTATAAACAATAGTAATATAATTATGAAATATATATAAATTAATATATTTATAATGAAAATAAAATAAAAGCCACTTTAAATATCGAAACAATTAGTAAAACTAAGGAACTAATGAAATCATTTATTATTCTTAATAATTATTTTATAAAATTAATATTTTTTAACTATAATATATTTATGATTAACACTAATTTTAAATTAATAGATAATATAAATAAAATATTTCTTATAAAAAGCTATTTTTTATGATATTTTACGATTTTATTTTAATTTTTAGTTTATAAATTTTAAGATTTGAATTCGAAAAAATTAAAATTATTATTGTAATTATAATAGTTATATTATATTAATATGTTTTTTTGTTATTTTTTCAGAAATAATTAATTTTTTGGTGAATAGTGAAAATACTGATTTTATCAATACCACCACTTTTATGAAATTATTTTATTATATGAATAAATTTAAAGTTTTGAAACCTTTTTCTATAAAATTTTATTTTATAAAGTATAGTAAATCATTTTAAAATAATATTTTGATTTTATAAATCCATGATTAACATGTTGAAAATTTATATAGTGTTTTAATGAACAAGATTTTTTGACTGTTTTGTTTAATTAATTATAACATGATTCTCCTAAGGACGTAGCCTATTTGGTACGCCTTTTATGGATCTCAAATGAGGTCTAGATTTCGAGTCTCCTCAAGTCCTTGTAGGCGCTATAGATTTTATTTATTTCTTTGTATTCCCCTCCCTCGAACTATTGTAATATAACATGATGAAAAGAAGTTACTGATCTATTTTTTTATTAAATAAATAATATTTTAATAAATATTATTATTTTAAATTCAACGGAGTCAATTGCATTGATAACAGTATCTTAATCATAAATATTTTTGGTTAGAAATAAACTAAAAAATGGGTTTTATGCATTACTTGTGATAACGTTAAGATTAATTTCCCTACAAATAGAAAGTTAATTTGATAAAATGACTCTTATATTTGAGATAATAATATTAATATTATTTAATATATATAATTTCATTTTTTGGAATATAATTTAGATTATTTGGACTAATTATAATTACCATATTAATAGGGAAATAATAATTTTAAAATTATTTTTTATTAATATCAAGGAATTTCAATCGAATCAATTAAATTTAAATACTTGAAATAATGAATCTAATATGAGGTATCAAAAAATGAATAAATATATCAAAAAAAATTTAATTGGTAATAAATACTAATTAATATTAAAATCCATAATGGTTTTTCGGAAAAAACATGCTCTTGCACCTATGTTAAGAAACACATCCTCTTTTTCTATTGAAATGTAAGGGTCTAATACTCGATTGTGGGGAATTTAATGTAGTTGGAAAATATTTTCACAAAGAGTTTACCTTTTTCATTTTATAAATTCACAATGGTTTTGATATCAAAATGATCAATTAGCCTGCTTTCCAAAGGTTGACAATAATTAAAGTTTCAAGACCAACAACACTTATAAACTCACAATGGTCATGAGGATGTGAGGTTGGGCTCATCATGCCTTTTTTGGGGGGTATTATTTCCTACAACATGGATCTATTATAGATTTAAGATATGTTCATGAATATTTACCAATCCTAGATATGGGGCTTTAATGTGCAGGAATTTGTCACAGATCCCCGATAAAAATATTATTTACCTAAGAATGCAACATAGTGCACTCCTAGGGTCGGTCTCAAGGAGGCAACTTACACAACACCAAAATTCTATTACCACTATTTATTTTCTAAATAATATATAATATAAAGATGAGTTTGAAATATGCATAAAATATGTATATATATATATGTAATGCAAACAATATTATGTTAAAAAGAAGAAAGAAAAAATTAGTTCTTGGGGGATCACAATGGTTGATATCATTATTTATTAAAATATTCTCAATATCAATTCAATGTAGTGATCAAGATCTATCACACTACAACCTCTTATTGGAAATTTTATTTCCCCAACACCAAGATCTCTACATGTGGATAAATACTCCTCATAAAGTCATCTAGGAGATATTTTTTCCGACCATCACTACCCAATCCATACTCCATCGTATGCATGACTTACATAGTGAAGGGAAAGATAAATGTTGAATGAGAAGAAGAAATCTGTGGTAGAGAAAATGGGGAAATCGCACACCATAATAAATTTAACCACCACCAAAATCCTCAGAATTAAATTAAGAGATTAAAATTTAAGTACAATGAAACTCAATCAACCACCATTCTCCCCCTCGAACAAACATCGAGGTTAGTTCCCCATTCTCATGGAGTTAGAAGAGAATACGGTGGGAGAAACACATAAAAGTAAAAATGGAAGAATGAGGTATAAAGAAGAAGAAGAATATATATTAAAACATTATAAATATACTACAGAAGAGAAGAAAATATAAAACTATACAAAATGGAAACTACTTTTCCCACACTTTGAAATGAAGAGGGGGTACATATTTATAGGCAAGGGGGTCAAAATTTTTCTCCAAAATCTTCTCTGAATGTAGGCGCGTTAAGGACCTCTTTAATGATAGAATTTGGAAATTTTTTCTTCTTGAATGTTGTTCCAGTTCGTCTCCTCTGTCGATTCGAGAAATTTCGGCTTCATTGGACACTCATAAAAGGAGTTATGAATTTATTATTGACGGTTTTATTTCTATATGCAGGTTCCAGGAAGGTTCCTTCACAAATATGTCCTTTAATGTCCCTCATAATGGATTCCAAATGTCATGAAATTTATTTTATATATGGTACCTTGAGTCCTAGTACATATACAAGTGGAATAATCTAATTTGGAGGTGTGTAGACCGAATTGAGTTTTCGTTATGAAAGTGGGGTCCACACAGTCTGCCCGGAAAAATGTCCAACTTCATTGAATTTTTAGGCCCTTTAGATGGCCGAATCATCTCCTGGTCCAGAAGACAAAGTTGAAGGAAATAAAATCGGGATTCTAAAAAAAAATTAATCACTAAATTCAGACAAATATTTACTGACAAATGACCAAAATACCCTTTTTGTAAAAATCTTTCTAAAATCCAAAATTAGGTGTTTTTTCACATTTAGGCTCAAAATAACACTAAAACCTAAAAGTGTGACAATTATCCATACAATAAAACTATGGTGGGATTATAAACAATGAATTACCGTATAAAATATATGAAAATTTGAGCTTCATCAGGCTCATTACGAAATAGGTCACATGAATGCAAGGTTGAATTTTTGTGGGGATTACACCAACATGGATGCCCATATCATATATTCCTTCATCCTCTGATGGACGAATGGGGATTATGACTGTGAATGGTCTATAGAATATGATTAGATGAAATAGAGGCTCATTCGAATGTATATCTTGAATAGGGTTTCTTGAGTGTATAACTCCCTAAAAAGGATGACATGACTGGAAGTGTTCGCCTAAGATAGACGACATGCTTGAAGGCTATCACATAAACCAACTAACATTCTTGGGAGCTATCATGTGATCTACCTAACATTTCAAAGAGCTATCATGTAATATTGATGATAATACTAGGTGTCTTCACATGATATGGATGATAATACTGAGGGTCTTCACTTGATCTGACCATCATGTATTGGGGCCTTCGCATAAACTAGCCCAACTTGTGTGGAGTTCTTGATGTGATATGGATGATAAGTCGAAGGGTTGTCTCATGATTTTTATGACATATATAGGGGCTTTTATGTGATCCGTCTTAACATTGTGTGGGGTCATTTGTGTGAACCATATTAACATGTCTAGGGTCTTCGCATGATCTATGAATAGTTCATATGAAGCGCATAACCCCTTCACATGAAGAATAATGTATCTACATTCACATGATCATGCGAATTCATGTGAACCAGATTAACATCATGTTAACTCCCGCCATGTTAACTACCATCACAAATACTATGTCGGCTAGTGGGTATTTGCGACGGGACCCTTCACAAATACCTTTTTAACCACCCCTAATTAATAGGGGGTTAGTATTTGTGATGGGCCTACCGTTCCAAATACTCCCTTCACAAAAAAATCTAAACTATATATACCCCATCTGACTTTTTCTATTTCACTCCTTTCTCTACCCCTCTCTCCCTCCCTACTTAAATTTTCCCTCTCAAAATTTTTCGAAGTTTAAGATTCTACATCAGATCAATATTAAAGCATTACATCATACGAAATATTCAATTTTAAGATATTTATCTTTTTCTTTAATTTTTTAGTTAATTCATTTTATTTTATATTAGTTATAATTATTGTTAATTACCTGCAATTAAATTAAATTAGAATTATATTGTTTTATTTTAAATTATTTATTTTTACAAATAATTACGCGTGATTAGTATTAATTTGTATTAATTAATGGTTATCATATTAATTATTATTAATTAGTAGTCATAAGTATTAATTAGAAAAATTAATAAAAATTATTAATAATTAGTCATAATTTGTATTAATTTGTGATAATTAATAAAAATTAGCATTAATAAGTAGTAAATTTAAATATATATTTATAAATAGTAATAAATAGTAATAATTTGTGATAATTAGAAATAATTAGTAATAATTCACGGTAATTATTAGAAATTTGTAATAATTAGTAAAAATCAGAGGGAATAAGTAATAATTATTTTTAATTAGCAATAAATTGTAATAAATTTTAATAATTAATAATAAATTGTAATAAATAGTCATAATTAGTAATAATTAGCTACAATTAGTAATAATTAGTAATAATTAGTAATAAATATGAATAATTAGTTATAAATATTAATAATTAGTAATAAATATGAATAATTAGTAATAAATAATAATAATAAGTAATAAATATGAATAATTAGTAATAAATATGAATAATTCGTAATAAATATGAATAATTAGTAATAACTATGAATAATTAGTAATAATTAGGAATAATTAGTGATAATTAAGAATAATTATAAATAATTAGGAATAATTAGGAATAATTTGGTATAAATATGAATAATTAGGAATAAATATGAATAATTAGGAATAAATATAAATAATTAGTAATAATTTTTAATAATTAGTTATAATTAGTAATAAATATGAATAATTACAAATAATTAGTAATAAATATGAATACTTATTAATAATTAGTAATAAATAGTAATAGATAGTAATAAATAGTAATAAATAGTAAAAATTAGTAAAAATTAGTAATAATTAGTAATAAATAGTAATAATGAGTAATAAATAGTAATAATTATTAATAAATAGTAATAATTAGTAATGAATAGTAAAAAATAGTAAAAAATAGTAATAAATTGTAATAAATAGTAATAATAATAATAATTAGTAACAAATAGTAATAATTATTAATAATTAGTAATAATTAGTAATAATTATTAATAAATAGTAATAATTAGTATTAATTATGAATAATTTGTAATAATTAATAATAATTAGTAATAATTAGTAATAATTTGAAATAATTAGTAATAAGTAATAATTAGGAATACCTAATAATAATTAGTAATAATTAGTAATAATTTTGAATAATTAGTAATAATTAGCAATAAATATGAATAATTAGGAATAATTAGTAAAAATTAGTTATAAATAGGAATAATTAGTAATAATTATGAATAATTATTAATAATTAGGAATAATTAATAATAATTTGGAATAATTAGAAATAATTAGTAATAATTGTTTTACATTAGTTATAACTAGTAATAATCAGTAATAATAAGTAATAAATCATCACAATTATCAGTAGTGTAATAATTAGTAATAAATTCGCACAATTTCCAGTGGATAGATGGAAAATATTATTCTCAATGGTTCATAAACTTGCAACTTTATCCCACTAAAATCAATATGAAAAATATTCTCCAACGTACAGAAAAACATTTTCATATGCATGAGAATGGAGATCAATGCGGAAAGTCCTCCAATCTCTCCATTATCGTGAATACGAAAATGGATATGCGTACATAAAAGAAAAATTTTAATATCTACTTCATTTGGAGAAAGTTGCAAGGAGATGAGCCGTTGTAAAAAATAGGATTTTTTCCTGATGAATCATCTCGTTACAACTTTATCCCACTAAAATCACTAAGAAAAGACTGATCTGACATACTTATATCCATTTTCTTATGCACGATAATGGAGAACAGTGTGAAAAGGTCTCCATTATCTCTAATCTCATGCATAAAAAATGGATATTCATATGTCAGAGCATATATTTCATAGTGATTTAGGTCAGAAAATGTTACAATGAGATAAACCATCGAGTAAAAGAGATTCTGCCAATCTGTTGTAAATTATGTCACCCATAATTCGCAGAAATTATTATAAAATAGTTTTAATTACAAATAATTAGTGTAAATTAGTATAAATTATTATCAATTAGTATAGATTAGTATAAATTGAAAAAAAACTATAAATAACTATGAAATAATAGAAATTATAATAAATTTCTAGCAAAGTAAATTTAATTTCTTTCTATTTTTTGGATAGTATTTTTCTTATATCAAATTATTAAAAGAACTAATTATTTTATAATTTTTAGAGAAATATGGTACAAGGAAGTTGAAAAAATTCATTATTAGATGACCGATCTTGGATAAATCAGCAGAGGAATCCAAAAAGTTCTAGTTTAAATTCTGTATATATTGAGGTTATTGAAGCTTTCTTATCATTTGCATCATAAAAACCAAAAAAAAATTCAGAAGGGAAAATTAAGTTTCCTCATAAAAAATGTGATCTGAGGATGTTTGACTCATTTGAAAACTTTGGGGGTCATCTATTGCATTTTATTTTTCAACCAGATTATGTTTTTTGTTATCAACATGGTGAAGAATGTTTCTGATAGGATGATAATTATTTGGTTCCAGATTCATCATAGTTTAAAATATAGTTCATGTTGTGGAAGGTCTATCTTTTCAACAAACTAAAACTTATGATGATATTGATTTAAATCCTGAGTTCGAACCATCTCAATTTTATGAGTTATTGATGTCTTTTGAGAATGCCTTATACCTTGGTTGCAAGATAAGAAAATTTAAAGCAGTTTCAAAATTTATGGCTATTAAATCAGATAACGGAATGCCAAATAGCTATTTTGGTCAGATATTATATTTTGTTAAAATAATGTTACCTGAAGAAAATGTGTTGCCTAAAAATTTCTATGAGAGCAAGATGATGATTCTTAATATGGTTCTTTGTAATCATAAGATTCATGTATGTTAAAATGATTGAATCTTATATTTTAGTGAAAATGAGTCATTTGATAGTTTTTTAACATGTGGAAAACTGAGGTATAAAGAGGTTCTACTAGGAAAGTCTAGATTTATTCCTATAAAATAGTTTAGATATTTCGTTCTTACACCCAGATTGGAGCGTTTATTTATGTCTTAGAACACAACTGTATTTATGTCATGACAAAAAACCAATATTTTAACTAGTAAAAGATTAAATAATACCTATGATAGGGGATCATGGAAATTTTTTGACCAAGTGCATCCGTCATTTTCTTTAGAATTCAGAAACGTGTGATTATGTCTTTTTACTAAGTATTTTTGTCCATTTTGTTCTCATGGTAGTCAATATTCATGTTAGCCTATATTTATTACTCTGTATAATTTACCTCCATGGATGTTGATGATGGAGTTGTATATCTTTTTGACCTTATTAATTCCAATACATCCTAAAAAGAATATTGTTGTTTATTTAAAACCATTGATTGATGAGTTAAATTCATTATAGAGTAATGGTATCAGTGCATATGATTTTTTTGTGAAACAATATTTCCTACCGAAAGCTGCATTGATGTGGAAAATTAGTGTCTTTCCATCAAATGACATATTATCTAGATGGAGTACACATGGTCCAAAATCATGTTTGTAGTTTATGAAAGAGAAAAAATCGTTTATGCTCATTAATGAAAAAAACATTATTTTTTCAACTATCATAACAGATTCCTTCCCATTGATCATCTTTTTTGAAAGAGAAAATATCATTCTAGAAAAGGCACATTTGAAAGAGATGGACCTTCATAAATGATCTCAGGTACAGAGTTAAAATCAGCCATCTCTTCATTACCTCCCATCACATTTGGACCAATAATAAAACAACATAAAATTGATGGTTTTGAGAAAGAACATAATTGAATTAAATGAAGAAATATTTTAGGATCTCCCATATTGGTTTGATTTATTATTCGGTCACCTGTTGGATGTCACACATATTGAGAAGAACTATTTTGATAATTTATTTCAAGTAGTTTTGGGTACACCAAGTAAGACCAATGATAATTTAAAGGCACTATTAGATTCTTCCCAAATTTTGCAGCGACTAAAACTTAAACTGTTTGAAAATTTTAGATTATAGAATTTAATGAAGACAAAAGCATCTTATAAATTTTACAAAGAAAATAAATTATTATTTTGTCATTGGATTGCAGATTTGAGACTTCCAGATGGTTGTACGTCTAATTTGTGAAGATGTATCCAAAATGGTCATATTACTGGATTAAAAAGTCATCAATGTCATGTTATAATATAAAGAATTATACCAGCTGGATTAAGATATTTTTTGAATTCTATGATTTGGGATGCGATAAAAGATATATCATATTGTTTTACAAGATATTTTTTGAGGAAAAATAGACTATGAAGCACTAAGTAGATTAAAAGAAGATATTTTTTTTAATTTTTTGTAAACTGGAAAAAGTATTCCCACTAACTTTATTTGACTCAATGGAACATTTGATATTATATTTTCCTCATGAAGAAAAATGTGGAGGTCGAGTACAGTTCTGATGGATGTATCTAAATAAGAGATGCATGCAGAAATTGAAGAAAAATGTTCGTAAAAAATCATCAGTTGAAGGCTCAATTTCAAAAGATTATTTTCAAGTGGAAAATTCTTTTTTTTCTACTCTCATTATTTTCAATTTGAATATTCCTCAAAACATTTCCACATGGGCCCTAATGAGGATAATGTTGATGTTTAAATGAGAAATCAATTATCAGTTTCTAATCAGACAAAACTTGGCTTCATTGGAGTTCATGAATGATGAATTTTAGGTGATGAACCTTATAAAGCTCATACATATGTTCTTCTCAAATGTGAAGAAATGAAACCATTTTTATTGTGAGTTCTCTTATCACTTATTCTATAATCTTTGTTATAGTAAATTAATATTATTTTATTTTTAGGTTATATGATAACCATATCAAGAAACAACTTCTATAAATTACAATAGTTTCTCTTGAAGAACGTTGAAAAAAAATTTCAACTAGTTTAAAAAAATGGTAACATAAACTATTTATGGTTTAACATATAAAGTCAATTTATTACATTTTATATTGATATTTTTTTTAAAAATTTACTTGTATCTCAACATAATGATAAAATTGATAATCGATTGTGTGTATCGAGTAACCAACCATCCAAAATGGATAAATCTTATAATACATATGTGGTGAATGGTTTTTGATTTCATACACATGCATATGGGGTATAAGAACAATGAATACTAGGGTTTTCTTGAGAGTATCTCATCATAGAGAAAATGAAGTTGACTTTTACGGCATGCTGGAAGAAATTATTGAACAATGTTATCTGGGACAAAATTACATAACGATGTTTAAATGTCAATTATTGGATACTAAGAGAGCCTTGAGTGTTCATTCAAGCCATGGAATTGTTGATATTAAATATAAAAGTCTTCTTGAAATAAATGAAACATTTTTATTGGCACATGAGGAACATAGAATTTATTATGAAAATTAATATGCTACTTAAAAAGAGTTGGGTGATTGGTGGATCATAATAAAAATAAAATCTCAGGAAAATAAGTTTACTCAAAGTGAATGTGGTTCCACTAAAGTGAAAGAAACTGAATTTTTTCCAGAGACTGCTCTAAATCCATATTTTTCACAAAGAGACATGAATATCGATGATGACACCCCATAGTTAAGGTTTGATGGTGAAAATTATGTTAATGAGGTTACAAATGAATTTAAAATGAAAAGAGATGATGAAATTGAAACTCAAATGGAAATTTATGATGTTGAGGAGGAATATGAAGACATTAACACCATCATATATGAAGATGAGGAAAAATGTGAATATTGACATAGTTAAATGCTAGTTATAATAATATATAATATATATCTATATATAACGATTGTTTTAAATTGTTTCATAACAATAATAATTTCATGTTTCATATGGATGAGGATTTGTTTTGTTAGTTATAAGAGGCTGATCTACCTGATGATGAGCAGGATGTTGGATCATCTGACCCTCAGACTATTGGTGGTTATGGGAGGACTCAGAGGGGGTGTGGTCTTACACGATTGATGATTCCTAACCCTATCCTCAAGTGACGTCCACATCTTTGCTTCGATCCATGATTAAAGAGGTATGTTTACCTATGTATTTTAGTTAGTTTTCATTCATTATCATCAATTTATTTATACAATAATTGTTTGATTATTTGTTCTTTTTTATCACAACCTTACGCATATATCTATTAGACATGAGAGTACTATATTGAGAAATTATTTTTTTGAGGCATGGGTTTCATGGGATCAGATTCCCATAGATGTTCAGCACTACATGTTCGATCATTAGATGGTATGTAAATAAATAATATTTATTTTGAAAATTATTTAATTAATAACTTGATATTTTTAATTATTTGTAGGGTTTTTGGTATCCCATCAATGAGATCATGCATGAATCTATCTGGAAATCATGAGAGGTTTGTATGCATGTGCATTTCCATTAGTTTTTGTATAATTTATGGAGGATAGAAATGAACAAAGTGAGATTCATAGAGTTTGAGCAGTACTTCAGCACCCACTGAATTGATTACATTTTATCTCAACTTTGGGATAGATTATGTTCACACAGGATGGGTGGTTTTTTTCTAAGGATATCATCAGTAGGTCGAAAACACCAAGGGAGACAGGAGGTGACAAATCGAGCTGGTAGTTTTATATTCAATACACATAGGGGACATATGGTAAGTACATTTTCTAATTAATTTATATAAATTTAAATGTAAAATTTTTATTTTATATTCATATAGGTAGTCAGACAACATGATATTATGGATTTCGACGTTTATAGGAGGATGTATAGTGATCCTATCACTATAGAGATTAGAGGTGATCACCAGTGTCAGATTATGGTCAGTATAGTTTTTTTTTGAGTTTTAAAATTATCTAAAAATAACATTTTAACTATTTTAATTTTAAATTACAATTTAAAGAGTCATATGAGGCCATGATGTCTCAAAATAAGACTGAGAGTCAGGCCGAGACTGATGATCAGACTAGTGAAACCAGATTTGATGAGACAACATTGATACAAGAGACCTAGTAGGCCTTCTAGAAAGGCCTAGTTATTGGTATCGACTCTCGATTGACGCTTGTAAGTTATTTTGGTACCACTACGATGTCATCATCCAGCTCGAGAGGAGATCATAGAGAGTCATCATCATATGCTACATAGTATCTGGAGTAGCTATGAGCTCAGACTAAGCTTATGGAGAGTATTGATAGGGAGTAGGAAGGGCTTCGATGACAACATCGGTTTCATTAGGAGGAGATGTGTCGATGGAAGCAACAATAAAACAAGTAGACGCTGGAGTACATGAAATGTATGACTCATGGTTTAGGGATGGATTTTCTTCCACCATATCCTCTAGCTCCTCCAGAAGACCCTTCCCCTTAGTGATGTATTTATTTTTTTTAATAAAACTTTTGAATGATTTTTTTTAATATTAACTATTTACAAATCTATATAGTGATTTATTTATATTATTTAGAATATTGGATTTTTTATTATATATTTATTTTTTTATTTTTTTATTACTTTATTTACTTTTACTTTTTTTGGAATATAATATTTTCACTTTGGGTGTTTTTTTGACCCAAAATTTGCTGATTCTCACTTGGGGTGTTTCAAAAAATACCCCCTATAAGTGAAGTCTGAAGGAATAAGGTCTCATTTATGAGGAATTGAATTCCCACCTATGTCTCTTAGGATTCTGTTCGTTAGTATTTCGAGAGTATTTCAGTCTTCCAAGATTCCTTTCATATTCTACGAGATACCCTATAAATATGAGGGTAGGAGGCTGGACATTTCACCATTGTCTCAAACCTTAAGAGCTCTCAGAATTTTATCTCTCACGTGATCGATTCACAAGACCACTTCACATAACCTCATTACAAGAAACAATTTCATGATAACTTGGAATGATCTCTCCGCATGAATTCTTCACATGAATGAATCATCCCATCTGCCCATGCAACCCATTCACTAACTAATCACTGGTAACTCACTTGAAATATGATGAAATTACTTGTTTTTGGGTTTTCTTCATGTGTTTTCTGTGTCTCTAGTTCCTTTCATGTTATCACTTAATATTTATGAGATTTTTATTACCTTATAATGGTCATGCGATCACAAGACTTGGAACAGATCATGCGACCGTGAGTCCTTGATTAGATCATGACATTTTACTATTTAATACAAGACTTTTATCTTTGATCTAATATAGAAATTTTATGTGTTGTATCAGATCAATTCAAGCTAGTGGACTTCATCTAATATAGAAAACTGAAGTTTTATGATTGCTAGTAACTGTGATGCTAATCCTAGATATCAGGTCTTATCTGAAAATGAGGCTCTAAAGGGTCTCCTATTAACTGGCCTTCAGGATTTTCCTCTACGATATGGACTACCCTAGTATAGATTTATCCTTCTAGATAATTCTTCTATTCCTCTGCCTAACCAAAAATTATTGAGATAAATTGTTTTCATCTTTCTTTGACTGTATCTAGGTGATTGTTTCAAAGAAAATCCAACTGATTCTAGTTCCATTATAGGGTTTATCTTACACATTGAATCGCCCTTGTTGAGAATAGATGGATTAAATATCACTCACCAACATATTTATCAGAGTTATATGAATATAATTGTCTCTTACTTAGAACATCCATAAGGTGGATGGAGTTTTAAATGGGACCAATTCCAAGATGAAAATTTTTCAGATGAGTGGGCATGACCATTCTGGGTTAGATAGTTCTATATGGAATTTTCAAATCAACTGCATGACATCCACCTCTACAATGTGATGTGGATTTATCAATTCACCATGTATCATCTACTAAAACTCCTTAGAGGACTGAGTAGTAATTGGTGTCCTAACGATAATTATTTTTACCTTACCCGTGGCAAGGTGGGAATCAGTTTATGGGACATTTATAAAATTGGGGGACTACGTCCTTTCAAGGAGATGTATGATTAATTCCTCCCTACCATAAATTCTTTTTATGACCCTAATAAAATTCCAATTTCGGCCCAGGATATGCTTACCATTGTGAAGGAGAAGCTAAATAAGGATTTAAAACTACGATCAATAATTTATTTTTAGTATTATATCAACACATTTATTTGTTAATTTGGGGATGACCAACTAAAATATGTTCTCATCGCTATCCTTATAAAGATGTTCTGGAGAGCATGGGATATTATTAGGCCATTATGGAAGCTCAGGAATACAATTTATGGGGATATAAGGTGAAACCAGGTATTTACTCAGATCTTAAACTAGTAGTATTTTTTCCATGCTTTTAAATGGATGGATTTTCCCCAATAGGGATGCACATATGGACATCTGGGTTGAAATAATGATGATTGTGGATTTTTTGGAAGAAGGGTGGACTCTCAACCTTTCCATGCGACCCTATGATCATTTTTATCACCTTCTTTATCACATTTATCAAGATAATACCCATTATCGAATTAGTGGGCCTTTACAGTTTCTATTTGGATGGATAGGTGAGCACCCCAGGAGTTAAGAGTGACAAAATACCACCAAAATCGACCATTCTTTGTTCTCCCACAGATTACTAAATATATCTGAAGATGAGGAAATGCAGTTAGATTTTGAAGAGGCTGTCAACATGATGAGTAAGAATAGCTATTTGAATTCTATTCCATATACAACACTCTCTAGCCTAGTGATTTTTATGGTAGTGGTTCCCTTAAGGAGATATCATATACATTTCATTTGAAGACAAGGTTATTTTAGATCTTTTAGATGGGATAATTATCTATTATGCTTATTCCCCTTATATATTTTCTTGTTAGTTTTTTTATATTCAGCAAGTGTCTTCTCATCCTTTTTCTGGCATGTGAGAGGAATGAAATCCCAAGATTAATCTTCAGTTCTTGATAATTATGGAAAATGAGGATACTAATTATTGTATTAAGTTAACTCTTGCTGATGATGTTTCTTGTTTATCTCGATACTATGCTTGATCTTGTATAGAATCTTATCTAAATGGTGTTCTAAGCTGACTAGTTTGATGGGTAGATAGACCTTATGCCTCCCTGAACCCCATGCTTATGGATTTAATGAAATTGGTTCAAGACTCATAAGTTCCTTAGAACAAATTCCCTTGTTATGAAATGAACCCTTATGATGATGAGGTTGAGTTTTTCAGTGAATAAGACCCTTTATTACTAATGGTGGATGACGTAGCTGCAGGAGGAGTGTCAGAACGTGTTGTTGGTGAAGTGAGATTACTCCGAACCACACCCTTTCCTTATTAATTATCTAGGATAATTTTTATTTGAATGGATTTAATGTTTGAATACATAAAAACCATTTCTCATCATTCCGGTGAAACCTTAGAAATGGCTTTTGAGATAAGGATGACATGAAGACAAACTTGGCATCAAATTTATGCCTTACTTATCAAGACTCACGTAGATGAATTTTATGGTCAAGGTGAGTGTCTTTGCTATCTTTTCCATAACCTGAGGGTAAGAGGATTTAATTATCTAGGTTTATATGAAATAACATGGTGTATTTTCTTGGATTAGTAAGAACTATCCATTCATTAGAGGGAATTATGCAATTTTGAAAATAAAAATTTTATGGTCCAGTTGATGAGCGTTTCCTCAGAGGCGCTAGATTAAAAATTTCATAAGAACTCTAAACTGTGTTCTCAAATGAGAAACTTGGATGCATAGATAGAGGAACATAAATCACTTATAGCTATCTTGAATATTGATTTCTCAGAGGAATCCACATTACTATATGCCACTCAGAGAGAGGACGAGGAGTTGTCTTATTCATTATAAGCTCTTCTCCATCTAGTGAAAGTAAAGGAAATGGAGTGGGCGACACTCCAATATTAATTTGATACCTCCTTCCAGACTCTAGATGATTTGGAAAACTCATCAAAATAATTTTTACAATGATTTTGTTGTATTTACTTTAGGAAACATTGGGAAAGACTCCAAACCATGAAGATTCATTCCTTACTATATACATTATTAATGAAAAATCATTCAATATTTTTATATTGTAGTTGAGAATTCTTCTATATATGAAATTTTGGAATCATTGTATCATAAATATCACAGGACACATCAATAAAATACATAATGAAAATAAATATCCAATTATGAACTAAAGTGATTGAATCATAATGATATTTTTTCAATAACGGTTTGTGGTTGAAAATAGCATAAGCAACTTTATTTAATGTTTTAGGGTTGACCTTTTTGGATTATATTGTAATTAATTGACCTAGATACACACACAAACACATACCCAATCTGGCCTGTCACATACTTGAAGGGAATTACTGATCGCTACAGGCTGGTGACAAGCACCGGGGCATCAACAAAAACTAAAAGGAACAATTTTTGCCAACCTAAAGTAAAAGACATGGCATATACATACATATATATATTTATATATACATCCTATGAATAAAAACTAGAAGGTAAAAATTGAAATATATACCATAATTAAAGAAACAATGGAAGCGATACAACATAAAATTGGCTAAACAAAATCCAATGTATGATTCAAACAACAAAGGAAAAATACCAAACCAAGAAATAAATACTCCATGTGATAATTTGACTACATACCACTATATCACCACCAGCTACCCGACTCTACTGACCAAAATATCACCATATCCCTATGGTGTCTTTCCATTCCATTCATAAAAAGTCATAAAAAGGTATATGAATTGATTAAGGGGTGAACAGGGTGTGATCTAATATGTGTAGTAGGATCACACCTAGGTGTTCCATAAAAATTATCTGTACAACAATAAAAACATTCTAATATTTGAATAAAACAAGGAATTATTATAAGTTAAATAGTATTTATATCAAAATCATGGTAAACCATTCTCCTTTTCCAAAGTTTCAAATAATATAGGTAAAATAGTTTCAAATAATCAAGGTAAAATAGTTTCAAATAATCTAAGTAAAACTGTTTTAAATAATCCAAGTGAAATAGTGTCAAAGAATTTCACATATATCGAAGAAATTCAAAGCATGTATCACACATCATATCAAATCTAAAATAGTAGAAACCAAAAGCATAGGTAACTTGTCACTTACGTAACGTATTTTAGGGTTATTTTAAATTTATTTTCCACTCATGATTTGTTTTGGTGGTTTCCAAAGGTTTTATTGAGAATAGGTGAGTTTTCATGAATTGGGCCAAACTGCGAGCCCAATTCCAGATTTAAAAATAAATTTTGTTTCATTTATAACTTTTTCAATTTTTAATATTTTTGACTCATTCCAACTCCTAATGGTTCTCCCCTGATATATTAACCCCAAATTTAAATTTGGGGCCTTTATAAATCCATAAGCATGGGGGATTTTTGTTTTTATTTGAGAATTGGGCCAACCCGAAGGCCCATTTTCCAGTTTTAAATTGTTTCATTAATTTATTAATATCATATTCATTAAAATGGATTTTTCGGTGATTTCACCTCCCTATCGACCCTAAGAAGCTCAGGCGCGACCCTATTCCCTCCTCCCACAATTTAGAGCTCGATAGAGTCGCGAAAATAATCGAAACTTTCTGGATTTCAGAAATCGTCCAGATTTTGTAGAGGTAAATTGATCCTTTCATAACTCCTTCTATTCTTAATCTTTTCCCTCCATTACAATTCCTAAATGACCTAATAATTCTTGTGAGACCATCCCCTGAGTTTTGGCCGTTTTAAATTTCAGATAATAGTGTTTTGGGGAGATTCATTCTAGATTGCTCAAGTAAGTTTGTCCATTTCTTTTCCCCTTTCAAATTGATTAGGGTTTCATTCTATTTTTTTAGGGTTTCCTCCCTTTTTATTGAAGTGAACAATGACCAGTGGGTAGGAGTTCGAACCTAATGTTTAACCTTGGGTTTTATTGGTCCAATTTTCTATTTTTAGGTTTGATCTACCCTTCTTGAGGTGCGGCAGTGGTGCGTTTGTGTTTTCGCACAAAGGATTCAATGGTTTCATTTGATTTGGTAGGTGATTCCAATGTTGATGAAATCTTTGTGTATCAGCATGCTATATTTATCATATTTTCAGATTTATATAATTTTATTATTGCTACAAAAATTGGTTCTAATGATGTTTCCATTGCAATTGAATTTAAAATGCCAATTTGGTGTGAAATTGGGGTTTTCCAAAGAAGGGTTTTGTTTGTTTATTTGGGGATACCCTATAAATAATTAGTTGTTTTTATTGATCTGTAATAAGGCATAAAATACTGTTTATAATGTTTATCCCCTTTGGTAATTGATGCAAATAATGCGTTTTAATTGTGCTTGTAAAGAAAGTGAAGTTTTGGTTCCACTTTTATGTGAAAATGAAGGTTTTACAAAGAGAACACTTCTTGTTTAACATGAGGATGCCCAAAAATTGATTTGTTGTTTTAATTGATATTTATTGGGCTGCCTTTACTATTTTGGTAACTTACAATTGTGAACATCGTGTACAAGTGGGTTTCTTAAGGGGTTTTGTGTGCAAAACTACATGAGAGTTTGTGAAATTGATTTATTCAAATTCAAAGAGTTTGTTGTGTGTTTTAAGTGGTATAAAATGAGATAGCTACTGTATTTGGTGTATGTGACCAGTAGTGGTGTTTTACATTAAAATTGTTGTGTGTTAAATCCTGAAATTGTTTGATCACAAAGGGGGAAGCCCGGGTACCTAGGTGGGGCGGATTTGTACTAGTACGGCTAGTGGACCGGATGAGTTTTGTCCCTGTTTCACTTAGCATTTGGATAACGACAACTCTAACTAAACTATGTGGATGATGGTTGGGGACCACTAGGTTATGGGTATGTTCCCTACTAGTGGATCGTGCACGAGAAAGGATTTTACTATGGTTACATTACACTGAGGTACGAGGTACATGGGGCCTGAGACTATCTAGTGCCTAGGGGTGTTCCTGGTTTTGTTGCTCAGTGGATTTGTGGTATTTGCCCTTGTTTTTGGGTGTCTTTGGAATTATAATGTAGTATCTAATATTCCTATTTAAATGTGTTAACATTCTGGAAGTTTTATCTTGAAAAATGTTTTCAATTTAAAGTTTCATTTTGTGGAATTTTTCACCGCTTTTAATTGCATATTAAAACTGCTTTCTTTTTCACCTTGTATTGCATGCACCTTGGAATCATAGGGTGGTATCCTATTGGGCTTAGTCTCACACCCTAATTACACCCCTTGGGTGTAAGTATACCTTTTTTGTTGACCCAGGTAAAGGAAAGGCTAAGGGTGATGGCGGTTCAGGGTGTTAGTCCTCATCCTTGGGGCGGAGTAGTGGAGACGACTTGGGGGTGATGACCCCTTGTCATGTGGAGTCCATGGGGATATTTTGTTTCTGTTCCATTGTGTCTTTGGACCTTTTGTATTGACTCTAAACCTGTGTATTCAGTTCTGGTTTTTGTTTAAACATCATTTGGTATGAATTTTCAGATTCAGTTTATTGATTGTTTTTAATGGTTTATGACTTCATATTCGGGTAAATCGTTCCCAAACCTAAATAAATGATACCCGGGCACTTGTTCCAGCCCGTGGGGATAGGGAACGCCCTTCGGGTCATGTCACGGGCTGGGTTTGGTGCCAGTTTGGGCGGCGACCAGATTTGGTTCGTGACAAAATGGTATCAAAAGAGGTTCTGGTTAACTCTTTGGGTCACGTTATTTGGGGAACAGTCAGGATAGTATAAAGTTACGATTGTTGGGACTTGGTAGTTCGGTTATGGGTAGTGTGCCTGATCACCACACCTCATGACAGGATTCGAGTCGCCATGGGAAGTCGGGATTTATCTAATTCCTTTGGTTTTCTTGGTTTGATGATGATTAGGGGAAATGAAAAGAGAGTTGGGTTAATGGTCTCAGTGAGCTCGCAGGGCCTGGCAAGCCATGTGAAACTGGGGATATTCCCTAAAACACTCTCTGTGACAGTGAAGTGATTGGAATATGGCTGCCCACCATATTTCCAAGTCACCCATTGAAACTAGTTTCCTCTCGGATTGTTTTGTGCTTTAGTTTTGAAATCCTGGCACTTTGGTTTTCTGGTGACTTGGTTTTAATAAGCGTAAAGTTTTTATGAAATGATTTTCAAATAAAGAGAGAATGGTTCGGTTTATGAAATTGAGGAATTGAATTTTCAGAATTGTTTTGAAATCTAAAATGGTGTGCTTACACCTCTTTTGAAAGAAGGAACTATATTAAAGTTGGTTTTGAAAAGTGTTTCCAATAGAGTTTTCTAAATAATAAAACAGTGTTTTAATGGGATGAGATGTTTTGATATTGATATGAATATCTTGAATGTGGGTTCTTTTCCAAATTGTTGTGTCTTTATTAAATGTTTTGTAAGATGTGAATTGGGATTTTGATCTCATTGTTAGCAGTTTTGAGAAAAAGGTTGGGTTGGTTGAGCATTAAGTTTTTGAAAAGTGGAAGGAATTTTTGTTTTACCCTTTGGTATTTCCATGAGTGACCACATGCATGGGGTTATATGGGATGATGGATGGTTGATGGAATGACTGGATGAGTGCTGGGATGGTTATGAGGAGGGTGCCTGGTGTGACACAAAAACATGCATGTGTGAGGCCCATGGGGTACCATTGGTGGATACTCTTACTGCAAAACCGTTTGTTTTCAAAGAAATAGTTTTAAAGAAAAACATGATGTATTGATGAATAGTTTGGTATAGTTTGTATTATGGGTTTTTGATAATGTTGATGTTGTGGGATGTTTTGAGTCCAAGAACCCCTCCAGTTTGAACTGTGTTTTGGGTTTGTGTTTGGTCGGTGAGCTGTGTTGTAGGGACGATTAGTGGTCTCTTTTGAAAAATGTTTTGGGATGCCTCTACGGTGGTTCCCTTCATGTGTTTGGATCTGGTTTGAGGCATGTTTTGACTAATGGACCAGATTGGTTGGGTCCTTGGGTTCTCTCATTGGATAAGGTATGCCCCCATTAAGGGTTAATGCACAGCTGAAGTGCAATCCATATTGTTTCGCCATTGGAAAATCCTCCAGTTGATCAATATAAGGAATATTTTATCGATCATTGTTGATTGAGTCTACACCCATTCATTTCGTTGATTTTTGGATCCTCTTGTAGTGGTAAAGTTATTGTGGAAGGTTGAAAGAAACCATAGTTTCTAATGTTTCATGATTCATCGAAGGTGGAAGTGTTCTTTGGTTGTAAGTGTGGATGAGTGTCTCAATGGTGTCTAAGAGGACCTTTGGGTTCTTCAAAGTTTCTTTGATGAATTAATTCATGTTAAACCACCGGTGTGGGAAATATGGTCACGATAGGATATTGTGGCCACTTTCTATAATTGTGTGTTGTTTGGGGATGTTGTATAAGGTCCCTCTCCATGAATTGTTTATATCAGTTGAAATGGTCATGTTTGGTGATGCCTTATGATGTCATGTACTCGATTGACTGTATAGGTGAAAGTAGTGAAATCCTTTGAGATTCCCTGTTATGTTGGGCAAATGTCTCCCTTGGAAAAACTTCAAAATCATCTATTTTAGAGGAATGTGAGTGTAGGTGCTCTTTACTTATATTGTTTCTCACCTGAAGAAACAAGTTGTGATGTGTGTGTATCTTCTCAGCCCTTGTTTTAGTGAAATATCGGGATAAGGTAAAGTGAGTTTGGAATGTGTTTTGTCTAGAAAACTTATTTGGGACTACGGTGTAGTTTTTGGTGGCACCGAAAAGAAGAATTCTCATTCAGTGGGTTTCCAAATATTAACTACGAGGCCGAAGATGCTTCAATCATTTGAGCTCCATCCATAGGTCTCGGAGAGAAGCTGGCTCGTAGTCAGGGAAAATCCCAGGGCCATTTAAACCCTTGTACAAAGTCCTATCCTTAGTATGAAAGATGGGAATAGTTCAAACCTATGGTTTCGTCATGGTTGAGCACATAGTTTGTGAATGTTTAGTAGTGGCCGTGTGCTAGGAAGCCATGTAGAAAGAATTATATTCATAGTTAGTGCACAGTTTCCCAAACCATGCAGACTAATCCTGCGCCCTTCCTAAATCTTTGATTTCTTTTTGGGTCTTTCTGTGTCGGCCCATGCTGGTCGGTTAAGATGGCCAGTTCTTATGGTGGGGAGACCCACTATGATTCTCATGAATATTCCTTCATAAACATTTAATGGAAGTATATCCCTTTTACTAGAGAGTATGTTTGGGCCTCCCACTATTAGTGTCTTGATTCTGTCTCGGGAAAACAATTTAAGTTGTCTCTTATGGTGGGGAGCCCATTTGTGTCTCTTCATACGAGTAACTCATATTTTTTTTCTTTGGACTTGTCTGGGAAGTAGGTATTATCATTCGAATATATCTAGCTACATACATATTCATTGGGTAAACATTGATATTGGATAGTTTCCAATGGTTTAGTTATAGTAGGGAAGTGTAACCTTGTTCAATGTTGTTGTTTTTTTTGGGTAAATTGATTGAGTATTGTTCAGATTGTATTTGAGGAGTTTTCATTTGGGATAAATCCTGAATGTAATTTATTTTTCAGGAAAGTGGTGTAAGTTTGGTTTGTGACAGTATTCCTTCCATCATTGATCACTGGAGGTGTTTTGACCTTTGGGGGTGAAACCTGGCAAGGGTGTACCTATTGGTTTCTCAGTTGGGTTTGGTTGTTGCTTTGACCTTGCTGTGACTTTCCGGGGCGGAAAGTTTTCAAGGTGGGTAGAATTGTCACGTACATAACGTATTTTAGGGTTATTTTAAATTTATTTTCCACTCATGATTTGTTTTGGTGGTTTCCAAAGGTTTTATTGAGAATAGGTGAGTTTTCATGAATTGGGCCAAACTGCGAGCCCAATTCCAGATTTAAAAATAAATTTTTTTTCATTTATAACTTTTTCAATTTTTAATATTTTTGACTCATTCCAACTCCTAATTGTTCTTCCCTGATATATTAACCCCAAATATAAATTTGGGGCCTTTATAAATCCATAAGCATGGGGGATTTTTGTTTTTATTTGAGAATTGGGCCAACCCGAAGGCCCATTTTCCAGTTTTAAATTGTTTCATTAATTTATTAATATCATATCCATTAAAATGGATTTTTCGGTGATTCCACCTACCTATCGACTCTAAGAAGCCCAGGCGCGACCCCATGCCCTCCTCCCACAATTTGGAGCTCGATAGAGTCTCGAAAATAATCGAAACTTTCTGGATTTCAGAAATCGTCCAGATTTTGTAGAGGTAAATTGATCCTTTCATAACTCCTTCTATTCTTAATCTTTTCCCTCCATTCCAATTCCTAAATGACCTAATAATTCTTGTGAGACCATCCCCTGAGTTTTGGCCGTTTTAAATTTCAGATACTAGTGTTTTGGGGAGATTCATTCTAGATTTCTCAAGTAAGTTTGTCCATTTCTTTTCCCCTTTCAAATTGATTAGGGTTTCATTCTATTTTTTTAGGGTTTCCTCCCTTTTTATTGAAGTGAACAATGACCAGTGGCTAGGGGTTCGAACCTAAGGTTTAATCTTGGGTTTTCTTGGTCCAATTTTCTATTTTTAGGTTTGATCTACCCTTCTTGAGGTGCGGCGGTGGTGCGTTTGTGTTTTCGCACAAAGGATTCAATGGTTTCATTTGATTTGGTAGGTGATTCCAATGTTGATGCAATCTTTGTGTATCAGCATGCTATATTTATCATATTTTCAGATTTATATAATTTTATTATTGCTACAAAAATTGGTTCTAATGATGTTTCCATTGCAATTGAATTTAAAATGCCAATTTGGTGTGAAATTGGGGTTTTCCAAAGAAGTGTTTTGTTTGTTTATTTGGGGATTCCCTATAAATACTTAGTTGTTTTTATTGATCTGTAATAAAAAATAAAATACTGTTTATAATGTTTATCCCCTTTGGTAATTGATGCAAATAATGCATTTTAATTGTGCTTGTAAAGAAAGTGAAGTTTTGGTTCCACTTTTGTGTGAAAATGAAGGTTTTACAAAGAGAACACTTCTTGTTTAACATGAGGATGCCCAAAAATTGATTTGTTGTTTTAATTGATATTTATTGGGCTGCCTTTACTATTTTGGTAACTTACAATTGTGAACATCGTGTACAAGTGGGTTTCTTAAGGGGTTTTGTGTGCAAAACTACATGAGATTTTGTGAAATTGATTTATTCAAATTCAAAGAGTTTGTTGTGTGTTTTAAGTGGTATAAAATGAGATAGCTACTTTATTTGGTGTATGTGACCAGTAGTGGTGTTTTAAATTAAAATGGTTGTGTGTTAAATCCTGAAATTGTTTGAGCACAAAGGGGGAAGCCCGTGTACCTAGGTGGGGCGGATTTGTACTAGTACGGCTAGTGGACCGGATGGGTTTTGTCCCTGTTTCACTTAGCATTTGGATAAAGACAACTCTAACTAAACTATGTGGATGATGGGTGGGGACCACTAGGTTATGGGTATGTTCCCTACTAGTGGCTCGTGCACGAGAAAGGATTTTACTATGGTTACATTACACTGAGGTACGAGGTACATGGGGCCTGAGACTATCTAGTGCCTAGGGGTGTTCCCGGTTTTGTTGCTCAGTGGATTTGTGGTATTTGCCCTTGTTTTTGGGTGTCTTTGGAATTATAATGCAGTATCTAATATTCCTATTTAAATGTGTTAACATTCTGAAAGTTTTATCTTGAAAAATGTTTTCAATTTAAAGTTTCATTTTGTGGAATTTTTCACCGCTTTTAATTGCATATTAAAACTGCTTGCTTTTTCACCTTGTATTGCATGCACCTTGGAATCATAGGGTGGTATCCTATTGGGCTTAGTCTCACACCCTACTTACAACCCTTGGGTGTAAGTAGACCTTTTTTTTTGACCCAGGTAAAGGAAAGGCTAAGGGTGATGGCGGTTCAGGGTGTTAGTCCTCATCCTTGGGGCGGAGTAGTGGAGACGACTTGGGGGTGATGACCCCTTGTCATGTGGAGTCCATGGGGATATTTTGTTTCTGTTCCATTGTGTCTTTGGACCTTTTGTATTGACTCTAAACCTGTGTATTCAGTTCTGGTTTTTGTTTAAACATCATTTGGTATGAATTTTCAGATTCAGTTTATTGATTGTTTTTAATGGTTTATGACTTCATATTCGGGTAAATCGTTCCCAAACCTAAATAAATGATACCTGAGCACTTGTGCCAGCCCGTGGGGATAGGGAACGCCCTTCGGGTCATGTCACGGGCTGGGTTTGGTGCCAGTTTGGGCGGTGACCAGATTTGGTTCGTGACATAACATCATTCCAAAGGTCACTACATGTCAGGATATCTAGAACACTCAGACCTTAATATAGACAATCACACAACTCAAGTCTCTAGAAATTTGTATCAAATCCAGATGGTAGAGTAACTTCCCAACAAGTGAACCTCCCAATAGATCTGACAAGTACCTAGAATAATAGTCCCTGGGAGTAGAGGAACACCCTATGAGTAAACCCCCTAAAAACATCAATGGATGAGGAAAATTTTTATACATTTCACCTAAGTACTGATGGATTCCCATGTGTTACATTTTCCAAATAAATTCATGAAAACCATTATTTGAAATCCATTTCACAATGCTTTGAAAATACAATCTTTTTCAAAAAAGGGGAACCCATATTTTTTCAAAAAACCATTTGCACACACACACACAAATAAATAAAGAAATCATGAAGTTTTATTTATTAAATAATTCATAAAAACTAGATAAATCAACGTTTATCCAACACTGTCTAGAGACAGAACCACCTACATCAAAATTAGGTTGCACATGCCCACAAATGGATCTAAAACCATTGAAAGGAATGAGAAAAATGGAGGTACTATATATGATTCACATAACTCATAATTTATTCCATATAAACCATGGTTGAAAAATAATTTAGGTCACACATACCTTAGATAAATCATAACCACTGCACTACCACCAACAAAGAACCGCCCCCAGAAGAATATTACATAACAAATATTAAAAGGATCAATAATAACATCACCACGAGATCAACATAGCTAATTGTTTTTTCACAAAATACTACTACAAACAATGGAAACAAAGAATTAGAATGATCACTTTCCTAGAGAAACACAACACATCCACTATGAAGATCAATCACTAAACCAAATGATCTGAAAGGAGAAGGGGTCTCCAAAATCGCATAGGAGAGATCCCAGGTTTCGATAGAGAAGCCTGCACATAGAATTAAAATAAAATAGTATGTGAAATGTGGTTAAAATTTATATCCTAATAACATTCATGACATGAACCCCTTTCATGATGTGAATTTACTGACATGTAAGATACGCTATAAAATCCATCGCCTCATATTAAAAATAACATCGATTGACCATTTTATGAGGTGAAAATTTTTCATGAATTTTAAACTTCTCATGATCTGAACCAATTCATGACATCTTTCCTACAACCAATACATGTCTTATAGCCTATTCACAACGTTAAAGTGTCCAACAAGCAGTTCACAAACTAGAATCTAAAAAAAAATCTTAACCACCTCTGAATCCTTCCACACCCAAGGAGAACCCTTGAAATCATTTGATGGATTTATAACCAATATATATTAATTGAAACAAACATAAATCCAATAACTTTAGGTCATTTCCCCCAAAAAACACTCTATATTCCTGAATGATCCGAAACACACCTAAACAATAAAGGAAACAAAAAGGGAGATGAGAAATACCTAAAAGAAAGTAATGGGATGTTACAAACTCCACACCATAAGAATTTCCATCCCCATGAATTCATATAGAAGAATGTAGGATAGGAAAGACGTGTGGCTACTTCTCCCTCATTGACATTGCATGATCCCATGTCTTGTGAGAGTTTTATTCACCTCACCATAACACTCTGATTAGTGGGATATACTTAACAAAAAATAATTTCACATAATAATTAATGATATACATTGTCTTATCTACGAAAAATGTCTGGATACAACCTAATATATTCCCAAAATAGAACATGATTGAGATCATGATGATATTTTCTAAGCTGAGATATATAGAAAATATCATGCATACCCTTTAACTGAACTGAAAATTCCAATTGACAAGAAACCTTCCCAAGTCATTCAGTGATCTCAAATAGTCTAACATATCTCAAAGACAAATTCCCTTATTTTTATTCCAAATGTGACCCAACCAAGGATACACTTTCAAGAAAAACTATTCACTAAAATAAAACTACAAAGGATGACCTTCAAGATCCACAGAGGATTTCTGATGAATCTAAGTTATAACCAGATGATAACATATATCCCAAATCCTCACCAATATATCATAAATGAGACTTAGTCCTACTAAAGATGACTCAACCACCGCTTCCCAACAAATAAGTGACCTACACGGGAGGGTATATGAAGACTTAAAGGGAGATATTATAATTAACGAATTAAAACTGTTGTTATAAGCAAACTAAAACAGTACCAGATTCCCATCCTATTATCCAAAAAAATGAAAAATATAGGCATAAAGCATATCCTTGAGAATATAAATAGTATTATCTATCTGATTGTCTACATGTGGATGTTAAGATATACTCAACCATACTTGAGTCCCCATTAACTCTTGGAGACTCCTCCACAATATTGAAGTAAACCTAGGATCCCTATTTAAAATGATGTCATAGGGAACCCAAAGAAACATCATGATCTCCCACACATACAAATTACCCATATCGTCAACTTTAGTGGTGTCACTAATTGTAATGAAGTGACCTGATTCTGTAAAACAATCAATCACCACCTAGATAAAATTATTCAATTGTGTATTCAGTGGAAATCTAAGAAAAATGTCCTAGGAAACCTCATCCCATTTCCAAACTGGCCCCAAGAGAGGTTGGAGAATACTAGAAGTTTTCAAATGCTCTACCTTTATCCATTGGAAGGTGTAATAGTGGGACACATAATCTGCAATTTCATGCTTCATAATCAACAAAAAAATGTCATCTCATGTTATAATAAATATTAATAGTATCCAGATGAATAAACTAGGAAGAAATTTGATATTCAGGTAAAACTGATCTCATCATAGTTTCTGGGATGACAAACCAATCCCTAAAATAAAGAATTCCATCTGAAGGGAGAGTCCAACCAAAAATGGTATCCCCACCATAAAAGGGTTTCTTGAATTTATTTGAAATCATCATCCAACTATTGACCTGATAAAATAGACACAAGGAGATATGATGAAAACTGAAAATGGTTATAATCACGCCTGAAATATCTTCCTTAGTGTCTAGATGCAGATGAGTAAAGAGTCCTATAAGGTTCCATTCCACCTTTGATTCCAGAACAACCTATTTTGGTACTTCTTTCCAAGATCATATGTAATGGTATACCCCTCCCTGGGGTATAGGTGATGTCAAAGTCAAACATATGAAGGTATTCCACCCACTATCTATATCTCAGATTCATGTCTTTCTGAGAAAATATATAACTTAAACTCTTATGATTAAAAAATACTATGAATCTTTCCTAAAAAATATAGTGCTTCCCACAATTAAGAACATACATAACCTGGAAAAGATCTAAATCAAGAGTGGGGTAATTCCTTTCATGCAGTCAAAGATGAAGAAATCCATAAGCGACAACATGATTTTCCTTTATAAGAACACAACCCAGACTATCACCGTAATCATTACAGTAAATTACATACCCCTTACTATACTTAGTTAAGATCATAATACTTGCCGATGCCAAAAGTCATTTCAACTCATTGAAAGAAGTCTGAAACTTTACATCCCATATGAATTTCACCCCTTTACTAATATGAGTGGTAAAAGGTGATGAAGAATTTGAGAAATCCCTAAAAAACTTTCAATAGTATCTATAAATACTATGGAAGATCCAAATTTCAAAGATGTTCCAGTGATGATCCCATGAAAATAAGACCTTCACCTTATTAGGATAAACTAAAAAGACACACTAAAAAATTATGTGCTCCAAGAACTTCACTTCTTGGATGCATAAAGTACATTTCAAAATATTTTCGAAAAAATGGTGACTCTTCAAGATTTCCAAAAACAAACTCAAATGGTTCTCGTGCTCGCACTCAAATATCGAATAAACTAATATATCATCGAAAAACACTACAAAAAAAGTGTTGATATACTGATGTAATATTTGGTTCATGAAATATATTAAAATTTTAGGAGAATTAGTTAAAAAATGAATCAAAATATATTCTTAATGGACATACCTAATACTAAAATCGGTATTCGGAATTTTAGACTTAAAAAATTTGAGAGGATGATAACCTTATCAAAGATTGATCTTCAAAAACCACCTTAGCCACATTAACTGGTTAAAAAAATAATCCATATGGGGAAAAGGATACTTATTCTTAACCATCAACCGAGTCAACTTCTAATAGTCTACGCAAAATTAGATTGAACCATTTAACTTCTTGAAAAAGTGCATAGGGTTTTCCCATGGAGAAACACTTGGGTGTATAGAATCTGTTTTGATCAAATCATCCTAAAAAATCATGATCACATTTAACTCCATTGGTGCCATACGATATGAGGGTATTGAAACTGTAATGACCCAAAGTTTCATTAATGGAAAATCCCTCTTGATCCAGTTAAATGTCTCTTTATGAATTTTTTTTATAAGATGTCAACTTCTTTGGTTTCATGTTATGAATTTTGACCGTTGTTAATATAGACGTTGAACAATGATCACATGATTAGTATAAATGTAAGGCTTTAACGAACCCAATTTTTACTCAGACAAAGGAAGCGATGGCCTCATCCAGTAGAATTTCCCCATACGAAGCTCATTTGTCGGAGCTCAAAAAAGAGGTGGCGTCTTTGGGCTTCGCCCTTGACCAAGCCCAAGCTGAGCTTCATTATGTCAAGCTCGAACGTGACCGTCTATGGGAAAAGTGGAAGTTGATTGAAATTACCACTCGAGCGATGTTATCCGAGCCGCCCCAAGAGTCTGTCACCATTACACACCTTACCCTTAGGTCTTATGCGGTTGTTTTAAGGGGTTATGTAACAAATAAGTAGTAATATGTTCATGTACATTATTTTTTTATATAATAATGAATATAATTTCTAGTCATTTTTGATACATTGTAAATAGTTTTTAAAGTACAAATGGTGTTTTTAATTATTATTTAATTAAGAAATATATTTTATTAAATTAAGGGATTTTTGCATTAAATAATATTTTAATAAAATATTATTATTAATATTATATTAATTTTTATTAAATATAAATGATCTTATATATTTATGAATGAAATTAAATTTTTTATTAAGGTTTGAAAGCCATTTCTGTCAAAACCCATGAATTTTCGATAAATGTTTGTTTTTATTTTAAAATTGAAAATTAACATATTTAGAATTTTTTTAGATAAAATAAATGTCATTTTTGGAATCAGGACGTCGAAATTATCCAACGGTGAATTTTTCATAATTTTCTAAGACAGCCAAATTTTTGGGTAAAAATTAAATACCATTTAATTATATAATGTGTTTTATGACATCATAATGACCCAATGGTGATGTAATAAAATACCATAATCCATATGTTCGGCCAATATATGTTTTATCATTAAAATAATGTTATTTTGGGTTTGTTTTACTTACTTTTCAATGCATTAATGAACCCCTCAAGACTTATTCAACACTTTGCCTTTTTAAATTAATTTCCATGGGAGTGTGACTCACCTCCTCATAAGAAACCCTAATTTTTTTAATAAGTTCGGACCTTGGCCTTGTGAAATATTGTTTTCCTCTTTCCTTTTCCAGAAACCATGGGCAAATACTATGAGATGGTTTGTGGTTTGGATTATTTTAATATAAGGGGTCCCAAACCTAAATAATAAATAATTCTCTCACCTTTCCTATATAAACCCACCCAAGATCCCACTTACTCCTCACTAAAATCATTTGGAGTTCATCCAAACTCTGCCATACTCTCTCTATAATCCTCCCAAGGTACCCCAAGCTCCCAATAAGCCTCTCACAAGACTCTCTCTAGCCTTTGGAAACACACTTCCAAGTAAGGGTTTTTTTCTTCCTTTCTCATTTTTGTCAATTTTCTTTAAGTTGTATTGCCCTTTTAATTTCAATTATGAATGTTGGGGTATGGTTTCTCACCTACCCCATACTTACCTCTTATTGTTTGAATGATGGGAGACCCCTTTATCTCTTATTAAATGCCTCCCATGTACACTCGTTACTATGCCGAAATTCCGAAAGGAACTTCTCTCTCTTATTTTACATTCAAGCAATACTTTTGTATCATGAATCTAAATTCCTTTTCAATTGTTGTGACATATATCTATATGATCTCCTTACTTTCCATTACATGTAAATATGATGAGGAACCCCTTTCTCTCTCATCAACCATTTTTTATGAATTCTTATGTCACGTCGTTACGCTGCCGAAATCGCACCGATTTTCTAAGCCAATGTCATTGTGTAGTGAATACCATGTCCATTTCTCCATCAAGGGTATTCACCTTTATGAACATTTACTTATTGATTATAAAGTTTCATGTATTAATTCCACATTCCTTTATCGTGGAATAAATGATTATGTTTTATGAATCCATGTTTTATGATCCATGTGGCACACTTATGCATGAAATGAAATGTTTAAGAAGGGTGCACCCTTATAGTACTCCAATGCATTGGGTAAAGTATAGTATCATGATACATCAAGTGAAATGAGTGTTGACTCATGCTAATTCAAGTGAAATGAGGGTTTACTCTTGCTTCATGTGTAATGAGGGTTTACTCATGCTCCATCTTCAATTAGCCACGACTCAAGCTAATTCAATGTTAAGTGTTGTTGCCACATTTATATGTTATGATTATCATGCTTTATCATGCCTTTATGTTCATGTTTCTCTTATGCTCTATTGACATGCCTATTGCCTAACATATATTTTACTCCTCATGTTATTCCATGTGTACTCCCTTACTGGGCTTTATAGCTCACCCTTTTCTTATGCATGTCCTCAGGTTATCCCATGCAATGCTAAGTACGAGGGAATGTAGTGGTCATGTAAAAAAAGTTTTCAATAAAGATATTGTATTTCATGTTTTAATTTTTTATGTAATGATCCTAAGCCCCAAAGACACTAAACCTCTCGATCTTCTTTGTTGTATAAAGTGACATTTTATGTAATAAAGCATGTTTAAGTTGTAATAAAAAGCAGGGTTGTCATAGTTGGTATCAGAGGATAGGTTTAGTTATTTTTGGGATTAGGAAAACCCTAGTAAAGACTAAGATACAAGACTAAGTATAATAAAAACATCCATAAGATTTGGTAAATACTAAGTAAGTGGTTTATCAAACAAATACATCCCTGTCTGGATACGATCAGGTAGAGGCGGCTCTGGAATAGATGTATCCTAGGGGTAAAACCCGAAAACACCGCTTTGAGCTAGACTCGAACGGGAACTAGTGCACGACAACGGGCCTTGCTTCAGTCTTGGTTACGACACTCCCGGGGGATATGTTTTGATAAATTCACAATCTTGGTATGAACCCTTATTAAGGGAAAAATGCCCCTAAGAATATATGTTAGAAAGTAGATCATGAAAAGCCTAGATTTATTCCTATAGACTTATGAGTTAAAGAAATTAAAGTTTATTTATGAGTCATCAACTTTTTTCTTTGGATTACCCTTTATGTGTTACCCCTAACTTTCCTTTTATTCCAGCCAATGGCCGGTAATAGGAGGACTCGGGTTAATAACCGTTGTGAAGATCAGTCTGATGATTGTACTAATGAGATGCCAAATCCAATGGGAGCGGGAATCGTGAACTTTGTCATGCTTCTCTTTCAGCTAACTCAAGTTTTGAATAGAAACACGGGTCAAGAGGAACGTTCAACCCACCCTAAGAAAGAACAAGTCCCTATCGAGAGATTCATGAGGCAAAGGCCTCCTACTTTTAGTGGATCATCTGATCCCACGATCGCTGAAAAATGGATCAACTCCATTGAAAAGATCTTCTCTATCCTTCAATGTTCTGAACAAGAGAAGGTTATCCAGGAGGCTTATCTTATGGAGGGTGAAGCTGATCAATGGTGGACGTTGATCAAAAATACAAAGCCTGAGGAGGAGATCGAGGCTTTGGAATGGAAGGAATTCCGGAAGATGTTTTTCGATAAATATTTTCCACGCACCCTCTGAATTAAGATGGAAAGGGACTTCCTTTACCTCATGCAAAAAGATGAAGAATCTGTGGGAGCATACGAGGCAAACTTCACAAGGCTTGCACGATACGCTTCCAGCTTTGTCGTTACCCTTGAATGCAAGGTCGACCACTTCTTTGGTGGGATGAAGCCTAGCTTGCAGAAAGCATTAGCGATCCGTGACTTCGACAGCTATGAGGAAATTGTCCGATGTGCCCTCAAGGTCGAAATGGAGATCGGAGAATCACAGGGGTATCATGGGGAAAAGAAGCGTAAGGTGGAATTCCATGCTGGTGGTCCGATGGATAAATCCAATGGTGCTAAGAAGTTCCAGCACCCCACTTTCCAAAAGTGCGGAAAGAATCACCCTGGAAATTTCTTTAAGGGGACGAGAAAATGCTTCAGGTGTGGAAGAGAAGGGCACCTAGCTGTTAAATGTCGGCAAGAAGGACCTGCGGCTGCGACAGAGGAGAGGAACACTCCGTTTGAACCTCAACGCATTGTTCAATGCTATAAATTCAAAGAACCTGGTCATTTTGAAAATCAGTGCCCTAATCCAAGGGTTATCGGAGGCAACCAACAACCTCCAAGATAGCAAGGAAGATCTTTTGCCATCACTTCTGCCGAAGTGAACCCTGGCAACGAAGTGGTGACAGGTACGCTAGTTATTCATTCAAGAATAGAAAACGTAATTTTTGATTCAGGTTCTACGCATTCTTTTATATCTCTAAAGTTTAGTAGAACAATCCCAGCACCACCCCAAATCATGGAAGCAAAGATGTCGGTGAGTACGGAAAATGTGGAAATCATTACAACCCATGAATATAAGTCCTCCCATGTTATAATCTGTGGATTGAATTTCCCCGCGAACCTCATCATACTATCGTTGGTGGAATTTGATGCAATTATTGGCATGGATTTGATTTCCTTATATAGAGCCAACATAAATTGTCGGGAGAGGGAAATCACACTCCATATGGAGAATCGACCCCCGATTCTTTACAAGTGTCAGGAGGAAGATGAATCTCTTTTAGCTCCATCATCTCAAGTATGGATATTACTGCCCTATGAGCACGTGTATCTGGATCAGATGATTGATTCCAAAGAAGAAACCATCCTTGAAGAAATGCCTATTGTGAGGGAATTCGTGGAAGTGTTTCCCAAGGAACTGCCTGGTCTTCCTCCTAGAAGAGATGTTGTGTTCTCAATTGAACTTATACCTGGGGAATTACCAATATCCAAGAATCCATATAGAATGGTTATTATTGAGCTTGAAGAGATGAAGAAACAACTACAGGAGAATCTGGATAAAGGGTTTATATGACCAAGTGCTTCACTATGGGGTGCACCAGTCTTCGTCATCAAGAATAAGGATGGGTCAATGCGGCTTTGCATCTATTATCGTGAACTTAACAAAATCACGATAAAGAACAAGTATCCACTCCCACGAATTGATGACTTGTTCGATCAGTTGCGTGGAGCACAATACTTCTCCATGGTGGACTTCCGGTCAGGGTATTATTAAGTAAGGGTGAAGAAGGAAGATATCCTCAAGACTGCTTTTTCGTACAAGATATGGGCACTATGAATTCATAGTAATGCCTTTCGGACTCACCAATGCTCCAGAAATATTCATGGGCTTGATGACTAGAGTCTTTAGAGATTACCTTGACAAATTTTTGGTAGTCTTTATAGATGATATTCTAATATAATCCAAAACCAAGGAGGACCATGAGGAGCATTTAAGAACTGTACTAGAGACTTTGCGCAAGGAGAAGCTCTATGCAATGTACAGCAAGTGTGAGTTCTGGTTGAAGGAAGTCTCATTCTTGGGACATATCATCAAAAGCAATGGGATATCTATGGACCCCTCCAAAATAGATGCAATTGAGGGATGACCGATGCCAACATCGGTAACGGATATCCGTAGCTTCTTGGGGTTAGCTGGATATTATCGACAATTTGTGAGAAATTTTTCACGATTGTCCAACCCTCTCACCAAGCTAACTCGAAAGGGAGTAAAGTTTTCTTGGAGTGATAAATGTGAAGAAAGCTTCAAGGAGTTGAAAGGGAGGCTTATCACTGCGCCCGTGCTCACTTTACCCACAAGTGGGGAACTTTTTGTGGTATTCAGTGATGCCTCAAAGAAGGGCTTAGGATGTGTGCTGATGCAGAATGATAAAGTGATATCCTATGCCTCAAGGCAGTTGAAAATCTATGAGTGAAACTATCCAACGCATGATCTGGAGTTGGCGGTGGTGATCTTTGCCTTGAAAATCTAGCAGCATTGTCTCTATGGAGAGAAATGTGAGATATATACTGACCACAAGAGTCTTAAATATATATTCACACATAAAGAGCTTAATATGCGCCAGAGAAGATGGATATAGCTCATCAAGGATTATGACTGTTCAATACATTACCACCCTGGGAAAGTGAACAAGGTGGCAGATACCCTAAGTAGAAAGGATCCAGTGATTCTATCAATGATGAGAATTGAGAAGGATCCAATCTTATTAGACTTGATAAATATGGACGTGATAATCATAAAAAAGGGAACATCATCAGTCCTTTCACAAATGATTGCTCAAACATCTCTTTTGGAAAGGTTAAAGGATGTTCAAAAGGATGATGTGGGAATCCAGGAAAAAGTGGAAGCTATCAAAAAGGGGAAATCCTCGGAGTTTAAACTTAATGAAGAAGGAATTGTGTGGTTTGGGAAAAGACTATGTGTTCCATCAAGTCCAGAGCTGAAGAAGGAACTTTTGGATGATGCACATAGTTCAAATTTATCTATTCACCCAGAGAGCACAAAGATGTATCAAGATCTCTGAGAAAAATTTTGGTGGGATAATATGAAGAAGGAGATCACTGAATATACATCAAAGTGCCTGGTGTGTCAGCAAGTGAAGGCATAGAGGCATAAGTCTAAGGGGATGATGCAACCATTGCCCATACCAGAATGGAAATGGGAGAACATCACCATGGACTTTATCACCAGACTTCCAAGGACATCCAAAGGCAGCAATGCAATCTGGGTTGTTGTGGATCGTCTTACAAAGACTTCACACTTTATTGCTATTCGAGATGATTTCTCATTGGATAAAATGGTGCGAATATATATTAGGGATGTGGTAAGGTTGCATGGAGTACCACTATCTATTGTGTCTGACCGAGATCCAAGATTCACCTCTAAGTTTTGGAAGAGTCTTCAACATGGTCTGAATACTGAACTGAACTTCAGTACGGCCTATCATCCTCAAACTGATGGCCAATCCGAGCGGACTATCCAAACACTTGAGGATATGTTGAGATCACGCTCAATGGACTTTAATGGAGGATGGGATCAACATCTTCCTCTGGTTGAGTTCTCTTATAATAACAGTTTCCACTCGAGCATCCAAATGGCACCATATGAATCCCTTTATGGGAAAAGGTGCAAAACACCAGCATGTTGGGATGAGGTTGGTGAACGTAAGCTGCTTGGACCAGAAATGGTCGAAAAAATGGTGGAGAAGGTGAAAACCATTCAGCAACATATCAAGGCATCCCAGAGTCCACAAAAGAGTTATGCAGATAATCGTCGATGAGACCTTGAGTTTAAAGTTAGAGACATGGTGTTTTTATGCATATCTCCATGGTAGAAGGTCATGAGGTTTGGAAAGAAAGGGAAGTTAAGTCCAAGGTACATCGGCCCCTTCGATATTCTTGATCGTGTTGGGGCTATGGCCTATCGACTAGCACTTCCACCTACTATGGCCAAGGTGCATGATGTCTTTCATGTATCCCTCTTAAGGAAGTACATACCGGACCCTTCACATGTACTCTCTTCCGAGGTGGTACAATTGGAAGATGATCTTTCTTATGAGGAGCAACCAGTGAAGATCTTAGATCGTAGAGAAAAAGTTCTACGAAATAAGACAATGCCCCTCGTCAAGGTGTTGTGGAGAAACCACAAGTTTGAAGAAGCGACTTGGGAGTCGGAGGATATGATGAAGCTGAGTTACCCAATTTTGTTTTAGTGTGGGAAAAGGAAAATTTCGAGGGTGAAATTTCTTAAGGGGGGAATATTGTAATGACCCAATGTTTCATTAATGGAAAATCCCTCTTGATCTAGTTAAATGTCTCTATATGAAAAATGTTTTTATAAGATGTCAACTTCTTTGGTTTCATGTTAAGAATTTTGACCATTGTTAATATAGCCGTTGAACAGTGATCACATGATTAGTATAAATGTTAGGCTTTAACGAACCCAATTTTTAATTAGACAAAGGAAGCAATGGCCTCATCCAGTATAATTGCCCCATACAACCAATTTGTCGGAGCTCGGAAAATAGGTGGCGTCTTTGGGCTTCGCCCTTGACCAAGCCTAAGCTGAGCTTTATTATGTCAAGCTCGAATGTGACCGTCTATGGGAAAAGTGGAAGTTGATTGAAATTACCACTCGAGCGATGTTATCCGATCCGCCCCAAGAGTCTGTCACCATTTCACACCTTACCCTTAGGTCTTATGTGGTTGTTTTAAGGGGTTATGTAACAAATAATTAGTACTATGTTCATGTACATTATTTTTGTATATAATAAGGAATATAATTTCTAGTCATTTTTGATACATTGTAAATAGTTTTTAAAGTACAAATGGTGTTTTTAATTATTATTTAGTTAAGAAATCTATTTTATTAAATTAATGGATTTTTGCATTAAATAAAATTTTAATAAAATATTATTAATAATATTAAATTAATTTTTATTAAATATAAATGATCTTATAAATTTATGAATGCAATTAAAATTTTTATTAAGGTTTGAAAGCCATTTCTGTCAAAACCCGTGAATTTTCGATAAATGTTGGTTTTTATTTTAAAAGTGAAAATTAACATATTTATAATTTTTTTAGATAAAATAAATTTCATTTCTAGAATCAGGATGTCTAAATCATCCAATGGTGAATTTTTCATAATTTTCTGAGACAGTCAAATTTTTGGGTAAAAATTAAATACCATTTAATTATATAATGTGTTTTATGACATCATAATGACCCAATGGTGATGCAATAAAATACCATAATCCTTATTTTCGGCCAATATATGTTTTATCATTAAAATAATGTGATTTTGGGTTTGTTTGACTTACTTTTCAAAGCATTAATGAACCCCTCAAGACTTATTGAACACTTTTCCTTTTTAAATTAATTTCCACAGGAGTGTGACTCACCTCCACATAAGAAACCCTAATTTTTTAATAAGTTCGGACCTTGGCCTTGTAAAATATTGTTTTCCTCTTTCCTTTTCCAGAAACCATGGGCAAATACCATGGGATGGTTTGTGTTTTGGATTATTTTAATATAAGGGGTCCCAAACCTAAATAATAAAGATTTCTCTCACCTATCCTATATAAACCCACCCAATCTCCCACTTCCCCCTCACTAAAATCCTTTGGAGTTCATAAAACCTATTCCCTACTATCTCTAGAATCCTCCCAAGGTTCCCCAAGCTCCCAAGAAGCCTCTCACAAGCCTCTCTCTAGCCTTTGGAAACACACTTCCAAGTAAGGGTTTTTTTTCTTCCTTTCTCATTTTTGTCAATTTTATTTAAGTTGTATTGCCCTTTTAATTTCAATTATGAATGTTGGGGTATGGTTTCACACCTCCCCCATACTGCCCTCTTATTTTTTGAGTGATGGGAGACCCCTTTCTCTATTATTAATTTCCTCCCATGTACACCCGTTACTATGCCGAAATTCCGAAAGGAACTTCTCTCTCTTCTTTTACATTCAAGCAATACTTTTGTATCATGAATCTAAATTACTTTTAAATTGTTGGGACATGTATATATATGACCTCATTACTGTCAATTACATGTAAATATGATGAGGAACCCCTTTCTCTCTCATCAACCATTTTTTATGAATTCTTATGTCACGCCATTACGCTGCCGAAATCGCACCGATTTTCTAAGCCAATGTCATTGTGTAGTGAATACCATGCCCATTTCTCCATCAAGGGTATTAAACTTTATGCACATTTACTTATTGATTATAAAGTTTCATGTATGAATTCCACATTCCTTTATCATGGAATAAATTATTATGTTTTATGAATCCATGTGTTATGATCCATGTGGCACACTTATGCATGAAATGAAATGTTTAAGAAGGGTGTGCCCTTATAGCACTCCAATGAATTAGGTAAAGTATAGTATCATGACACATCAAGTGCAATGAGTGTTGACTCATGCTAATTCAAGTGAAATGAGGGTTTACTCGTGCTTCATGTGCAATGAGGGTTTACCCATGCTCCATGTGCAATGAGCCATGGCTCATGCTAATTCAATGTTAAGTGTTGTTGCCACATTTCCATGTTATGATTATCATGCTTTATCATGCCTTTATGTTCATGTTTCTGTTATGCTCTATTGACATGCCTATTGCCTAACATGTATTGTACTCCTCATGTTATTCCATGTGTACTCCCTTACTGGGCTTTATAGCTCACCCTTTTCTTATGCATGTCCTCAGGTTATCCCATGCAATGCTAAGTACGAGGGAATATAGTGGTCATGTAAAGGATGTTTTCAATAAAGATATTGTATTTCATGTTGTAAGTTTTTATGTAATGATCCTAAGCCCCAAAGACACTAAAAATCTCGATCTTATTTGTTGTATCAAGTGATGTTTTATGTAATAAATCATGTTTAAGTTGTAATAAAAAGCAGGGTTGTCATAGAAACTGGATGAGTACCTAGAACTAGATTTATTGTGAACTCTACCTCCCTCACTAGAGGAAGACTGAATACATATTCTGGAAAAAATTCAGGAAAGTCCTAAGCAACAACAAGAAGATCAAAAATAGAATTAATTCCATTGGGTTCAATTGTAATATTAGACAAAAAACTCTTGAGTTCTGGGAGATAAGTTCTAGCATGACTAGAACTTAGATCCCACTCTCTCTAAAACAACAAGATCTCCCATAGGCAGCGAAGAACCTGAAACAATGATGATAATAATCAGTCTAAGTATAGTGAGAAATAATACATCCTATCCCTATAATGATGACAAATTTATCCTAATCAAGAATGAGGAAATAATATACATCATCTATTGATAGAATACAAGATGGACATTGAAACCCCTAATATTTCCTCTTCTCAGGAGGTGTCACTAACTCCATGAAAAAGTAAATGAGATTTATTGGAAGTATAAGTATATCAAAATAATGGGTAGAAATAAATGAGTGGGAGGCACTAGTATTAAATAAATAATCCACTATAGAAGATTCTATAAAGATGGTACCTCTCACTTTCACTAGTCCTTTATTGACATCTATAAAAAAATCATCTACCTTGTGAAGGTTCTTCACTCCTGAGGTCTGTTCCTAGAGCATTTTTGTTCTTAAATAATCCGAATACTCCGTAGTACCCTTAGGAACTGAGAATCTACACTGTAAAAGGTATATAAATATCCTAAAAGGATTACTACATATGGCCATAATGTCCACAACTGTTACACATATTTGAAGGTTCAAGACAAGAATGTTGGGTGTGTATGAACTTTACACATTGAGATCAAGTCATAAGAAAAATGGTTGTTATAACTGATGGTATGGTGGATTCCCATTGCTATTAATTACCTCCACCACCCCTACATTGCTCATGCCACTTCCTCTTCCTTCCTTAAATGCCACTGAAACTGCCAATGGGTAAAAGGGAAGGGGTAGATATTTTTAGTTCTTAAATAATCTGAATACTCCGTAGTAGCCTTAGGAACTGAGAATCTACACCGTAAAAGGTATATCAATAACCTAAAAGGATTACTACAGATGGCCATAATACCCACAATTGTTACACATATTTGTAGGTGAAAGACAAGAATGTTGGGTGTGTATGAACTTTCCACATTGAGATCAAGTCATAAGAATAATGGTTGTTATAACTAATGTTATGGTGGATTCCCATTGCTAATAATTACCTCTACCACCCCTACATTGCTCATGTCACTTCCTCTTCCTTTCTTGAATGCCACTGGAACTGCCAATGGGTAAAAGGGAAGGGGTAGAATGGCCAAAATTTCCTACCATATCCATATTCACCTACACATCCCCTATCTACTATCTCCACATAGGTAGAAATATTCATCATAAATACCTATGATCTAATACTTGATTGAAAATCATGAAGGTACATTTAATCCTTCATCGTATCATTCTTTACTACCACTGGAGTAAAATGGACCATATCCATGAACTGATTGGTGTACGCTAGCACCAAAAACTTTCCCTAAAGTAAGGAGAGGAACTTTGGGGTTCATCCATCATCAGATACACTAGATATAACTACTAGAACATGAGAGTCTGGAAACCCTTCTAGTCCAAGACCATATGTATATATTCCGGTATCGTGGAATTTAACCATTTCTTACTATGAACCTCGAGTATAAACACCGCACACTTCACCTTGATATTCTTTGGTGTATCTTACAAGTCAAAGATCGAATTGATATATACTACCTAGTCCTCTGCCTCTTGAGGTTCATTATTACCACAAACAGATGATGTATTATCATGT